>OX424575.1:151953347-152260847 GCA_949152435.1 Gastracanthus pulcherrimus | reverse complement strand
TTTATTTATTTATTTATTTATTTATTTATTTATTTATTTATTTATTTAACCAGATAAATTACATTAAGTAAATCCTATAGAGGTACACATAGGTACCTGTGCATAGGCTGGTAATTTTAAAACTAAATAGATCTACTATTACCTTCTAACTAAACTATATTACTTACTAACTAAACTAAAATTAAGAGGTCATATAAAATCTGAAATTATAAACTTTGTAATACATATTTGAAGTTATAACCAAAACTCATTAGTACTATCTTATATTATATCTTAATTAATTTCTTACTAAGTCTTACATTTTGCTTTTAATAGTTTCTTCGTTCGATGGTAAGACTTTGAATTCATTTGGCAAACTGTTAAAGGATTTAATAGGTACCACATAACTTTTGTTATCACTAATCGCTCTCTAATGTAGGCAATTGAATCTCTTTTTATCTAGTATTTTGTTTGGTATTTAACCCGCGAGCACGCACGTGGGCGCTTCTGAGGTGCCCACCCTTTTTACACGACATTTTCTTGGTAAAAATAAATTTTTTTTTTTAATCATGAAACCGTCATCTTTTCTTTAGAAATGTCTTTAAACTTCAAAAAGATAAAGAAAAAATACGAAAAAATTACTTTTTAAATATTAGAACACACTGAAAACAATGAAAAGCGCGTAAAACAAAGATAGAAAAGCGCACCTACTGACGGGTCAAGTATATTATTTTGAAAGTTATATAATATTTAGAAAAATATTTTTTATGGAACGAGTTGAAAATTTTAAAACATATAATAATATTTCGAAAAAGTTGGGTTATCTCAAAACATACAAATAGGCTGGGTGCACGTACTAGACTTCGGCGCCCTCCGGTAGTGGAAAAACCAATTTGAGTCAAATAAATAAAAAGATAACTGTGGTTTTATACATTAAACGGATAAATTAATAATTTTTGGCTTCTTATACAACATTTTCTCCTAATTTTCAGCGTTTTTTAAATTAAAATTAGAATATTTGAATCAAACGAATTGTTTATTTTTCATCCAAATGAGTCGTTTTTCCGCTACCGGGGGGTGTTGAAGTCTACGTTCACCCAGCCTATTAACAGCAAGGTTTCCTAATTTTAATACATGTTACGTTACTAGGTACCGTAAAATAATTATTTACTAATTTTCCTAATTTTGATACTCTTAGGGCCCGTTTATAGAGATGACACAAGGTTGTATCTAGATGCATCTAGATAAACCTTGTCGTGTCGCTGGCTAGCGTAGCTATATCGAGATACATCTAGACAGAACTCGATGTGTAGACATTACCCAACCGCGCGAAGAGTTGTATCTAGATACGACTCGAACTAAAGCGATACGGGGTGTTAGTACTGGCAGGAAACAGTGTCCTGGTGGTTATGGTGGTAGATTTTGGTGTCTAGCTATAGTACTGGTTGGAGAAGGTCTCCAAGGGGCTGTGGTTGACGATGACGAGGTCTAGGTAGTGTGCACCGTAGTTTTTGTTGTCTATATGAACATATTTCTCGAAGAAGGTGCCCCAGGGGTTATGGTGGCCTATGACGAGGTCGCGATACCTAGACATCGTCACTGGTCACCGTAATCACCTGGACAGCTCCTTCGAGAAATATCTACATATAGAAACTAAAGACTACGGAGCGCACTACCTAGACCTCATCATCGACTAGCATAACCTTCTGGACGCCTTATCTGACGATAACCTTTATCTAGACACCAAAAACTAATACTATTTAAGCTAGATACCAAAATCTATGGAGCGCACTACCTGGACCTGGACATCGGCCACCATAACCACCAAGACACCATTTCCGGCTAGTATGAACACCCGCGGTATCTCTTTAGTTCGAGTTATGTCTAGATACAACTCGTCGCGCGGTTGGGGGATGTCGACAATCGAGTTGTGTCTAGTTGTGTCTAGTTGTATTTAGGTATCGATACAGCTATGTAAGTCAGCGATACGTCGAGGTGTATCTAGATGCATCTACTAGCGTCTTCACTATAAACGGGCCCTTAATGCTCATTCTCAGTGAGGAAGCGGGGAGGAATCTAGACGCGGCTAGTCGCGTCTTCTGCTGTGGGAAAGTATATCTATATATATCGCTGAGAGTCAACTCCGCTCCCCACTGAGAATGAGGCCTTACAAGGGCAGTGTATAAGCTTCGAGTCAAAATTTCAGTTGAAACTACAGAATATGATTTCTTGTACCTTAAGGTGAAGACTACCATTTCACCAAATGCATCCTTAATTTGAAGTTATAGCTTATAATTATTCATTGTATTATTTATATACTACTGTTAGTATATGAGATATACACAATTAAAACTTTTGTATAACAGAACTTAGTTGACAAAATCACTAATAGTCATCCTTAGGTACACAGGAATTAACGTATCTTACAGTTTTAGCTAAAATTTTGACCTCAACCTCATGCACGTTTTTATTAGTTCTAAGTACCAGGGTAAACACAGATTATATTTAATTACGTGTAAGTACACTCACAATTTTATACCGTCGTGTATATATAATTATATGTTGCTGCATGTGATTAAACGAAATTTCTTTACTTGTATTTTGACATGTACTTATATGTAGGGGAAGGTGGGGCAGTACGGGCACCCTAACTTCAAAAGAATCCTGTACTTTCTATTTTGTACCAATACAAATTATTAAAAGTGCTTCTTAAAGTAGAATATCTCAAGATTTAGATACATTATTTTTTATTATAAAATATATATTGCATTGTTTTTTATAATGCAAAGTACAATACCGCTAAAACTGCCCATTTTCCCCATCCGTGGGGCAAGATTGGCATGGAGGTGGGGCACGATTGGCACGGTGAATTAATGAAAAATTTATTTAAAAAAAATATTGGACGTTATTATTAAATTTGCATTTTATAGGATTGAGGATCAAAACTAAAAACCAGACCATTTCATTAACACTGACTCTTTCACCAACATCTAAGACTCCGACTCCGAAATGTTAAGGGCGCAAAAGTAAGGTTAAGAAAATCAGCTGTTAAACTCGGCGGAAATAAATTGACGACTCACGTATGCCAGTCATGCCCCGCTAGTGGTGCCAGTCGTGCCCCATTTTAGAGTATTTTTATATGTAATATTACTTTTTTCCTAAGCATCGGAGATCATCAATCAAAAATACTATTAAAAATTTACGATTTAAACTGTAAAAGTAATTCCCTTTCGAAGCTCATATGATTTATTTGTTCTTGAGAAATAGATTAGAATTATGGAAAAAACAAGTTTTGAAGTCCTCAATTTCTAATAATTCTCATACGATTTGTATTCATTTTTTTCATTTAGGATTTGCAGAGGGAAAAAGTAAAAGCTATTTACAACATATAAAAAATACTATCATGTTAGAATATTCATTTATTTAGTAATCATTTGAATGCCCAATCCACCCGCCAAACCCATCGTGCCCCACCTTCCCCTAATTGTTTATCTTCAAAATATATATTCATATACAGTAGTATTCAATCATACTTGTACATCTGTGATTTTTAGGGCTTGAAAACCAGGTAAAGTGTAACAGATAATAATAATGCATCCTTACATATGTTTATATACAAATACATATATATTTTCATATTATTAAATATATACGTTTTTATGTAAGCATATATGCAATCAAATATTATTATACGTCCTTTTAACGTTATTTTTAATCTTTTATCTGACATGTTCTCTAATGTGATTGCATACTATCATATATAAATATATGTTCGAAGATACTTCATTACATATAATTACATGTCAAGACGGTTGTCAAAAATTTTTATTTAGTTACATGTGACTACATGTTGTAATATATAATTGCAAGTAGAATTACATATAGTTACATGTAAATCATTTTTTGAAAAGAACCCTATCACATAGTTTCCAGTATAATGTTTATAATGTTTAATGTTATGTAAAAGCGATAAGAGCAGCTGCATTCAATTAAACCAATTTATTCTACCCCTATTGTCTTTACAGACTTTAAACGCCTTTTTCTTAAAAATAGAACTTAAGCTTGTTTGGATTCATATGCACCTCATGTAAATAAATGTTGGCAGTGTAAACTAAATAGGTAAAAATTTGCAACTAATAATACTGACAATTTTTTTTTAAGTTTTAAGTTTTTTTAAGATTAGTCCACTAAGCATGGATGACCCTTATACATGACGTCCACTAATTAAAAATAGACCTCATCCCTAAAAAAAGCTAAAATCGATATCATTCATCACGTTCATGACTTCTTCTCCGAGGTCGAAAATCCTTCACCGTCCCGCGCGCGCACACACACACACACACACACGCACGCACGCACGCACACACACACACACAACCACTATCTTCAACAACCCGTACTCAATTAATCGGCCAACTCTCGTGGTTTCCCTGCACCTTAAAACTCGTTCCCGCGCCGGCAGCAAAAAGTCGACCGGCATACCTTCGAGTCGTTAAATCGCGAACGGGGCGCGCTGCCACTAGTATAACTTCCTTATCGGTCTGCGCTCTGGCGCGCGATGGATGTAGTCGCGCCCTGCGGGAAAAAAGCTTCCGGTGAACGTGCCTACGGCGTTTTATCGCCCGGAATCCAGCGGCAGCAGCACCGTCCGCCTCCCTCGAGTGGAACGAATTGATTCCCGCAGGCGAAAGAGCGCCCGTCGACGTTCGTGCGCGGTTTCCACACCGGATATCTCAAGCGCGATCTACATCGCGACCGGCGTGCATATAGGAACCCCATAAATCGTTCGGTCTAGCAGTTCCAGGTTTTAAGTGTGGGGTTTTATTGAGCCCTTTTTCGGGATGGTGGTAGAGAGTATACTGCGTCGTAGTCGATTTCATGTCTTGTGAATCGTTGATAACTCCAGCATCATTTGCTACTTTAGATCTCAATATAGCTTTTTGTTAAGATGTATTCTTTGTATGTTCTCAGAAAATGTTATCATTCATCTTATTTGTTAAATAAGATGTTTTTTTACTCTTTATTTTATTTATAATTTGTTATTTTACTCTTTAGAGTAAAATACATAGGGCTCTCTAAACTAAAATCATTGAAACACAGAATGAGTTACTTTCGCTTCAATATATTATGTTAGTACGGATCTAATATTTAAGGGGAGGTCGGAGCCGATTACAGATAACTGCATTGAATTTTATATTATTCTAATTAATTGTTCATAAAAGTTAAAAACTTTAGTTGTCCGGTGTTCTCACTCTACTAAGAAACACCGGACAACTGAAATAATTGAAGAAAATTAGAAATTGAATGAGAATACTGAAAAATACGAAATTGTCGGTAACTACGTAACGGTATGTAATCACCGACCTCCCCATAACTCTAAAAAATGACGAAGTTTTGTGGTTTATAAATAAACTTGTTGAGTTTTAAAATTTTAGCAGCACTTTTGTAATTACAAAGTTTTAAGTTTTTACACATAATTTAAATATTTCGACAGGTTTTGCTGCCGTATTGAATTCTTTATCTTAAGTTTTGAAAATTTGATAGTAGATTCGGAATCAGCGATCTTAAAAGTCTCTGGATAATAGTCTTTGAGATTCTGCCATTTTCTATAAATATTTTTTTCTAAGTTAAATTTCTATCTCATATTTATCATTTATCCTCTACTAAAAAAAATAATAATAATTTAAATACAGACTATTCGAAAATCTAACTTCTGTTATTTAATTAATAGTGCCGTCAAGATTAAAATTATTTTTTGTCACTAAGTAAGTAAAAAATAAGTAAAAAACTTAATATTTAAAATATTAATCAAGTTTTTATATTTTAGGCTTCGCGAAAACACACACACACATATATATATATATATATATATATATATATATATATATATATATATATATATATATATATATATATATATATATATATATATATATATATATAAACTTTGTTTTTACTTCATAAAATTATGAACAAAATTTTTATCAACCAATATCAAAAGAGTGAAAAGTGAGAAAAAATTGGTATAATATGACCTTAATGCTGCACTCGATTTTTCTAAATATCGGGTACCTATATCCTTAAAACTATAAATCATTATTTTTATAGTCTGAAGGTAACTCAGCACTGAGTCCAATGTCAATAATAAATTATCGAATTATGGAAAAATAAATTTTTCAATAACTTTAGGCTATTAACAGTTAGGGGCCATTTGCAAATTACATCACACGGTTTTTGATAACTTTTGACCCCCCCCCCCTTCCCCCGTCCCTATACTCACGTAACGCATTTTCACTGATTTTCCTATGTCTTTAGTACACACCATCACACTAACTAAGATCCCCCCTCTCCCCTCCAAGAGTGACATAATTTACTGGTAAAAAAGCAAGTGTAAAAATCACATGGCAATGTAAAATGAGACAAATTGTGTTAAAAATATACATTACTGGATATATGAAAAGTTATTAATTCAGTAATGTAATTTTCAATGCATAGTGTAATTGTACACAACCCATAACTGTATAGGGTGGACATACCGTTTCTGGCCACCTTAAACTTTTTTTGACTTTTGGGAACGTAGTTACTACAATAAAATATAGTATTTAATCATTCAACAAATTTATACATATTATAAAACACATGTATTTGATAATTTCATTGTTAGTTTTATGATAAACCCTGAGGAAATTTCACAAACGGAACAATTAAAACAAAACTCATTTTTCACGGTTTTTGGCCACCTAATCACTAGTTTTGATTATAGGGATGTACCGGTTTTCGCCACTATCGAAATTGATGTTAATCATGAAAATATTTTCGTATTATCAATGATTCCTAATTAAAATGCATACATTTAACAATAAAGTAGTTATTTCTTGTAAATGTTTGGATTTAATCTCTTTTAAAATGTTAAATTACATATATTTTGTATGCTAAAGTACAAATATACGAAAAGTTATTTATTAATCTAATAATCGTTAAAATGATCATTCTTCTTTCTTAGAACAGTCTTTCCTTTCCTCACAATGCTAAAAAATGCATTTCTACATTTAAATTGATTCAATTCGAAGAGATTTTGATGCTGAAATATAACCTATTATAACCTATAACATGTTTTGATGCCTCTAGTATTTTACTTAAATTAACCGTTTTACTGACTAAAAACGTTGTTTGAAATCATATTATCTATTTCGTAGACTTACAAAACTTAACATAATTATGTAAGAAGTAAACCTGATGTATTTGTATGGCTAAGGTACTATGGCATAAACTGGTATATTAACATTTTTGTTGGGACACTTCTGGTCAACCCCTTAGTTTATATATAATTACAGTTTTTTTGTAATTTTTAAATTTATTCTGAATATTTTAACCTAATTAATTGTACCTATGCAGTTAGTTCTGACCGTAAATGATATTACTAAGTAATATGAACATTTTGGTCATCTGCTTCTCTTGTCGATTTGCGTAAGAAAATGCCATTTTCGACACAGCGCAAACTAGTAGTATTTCTTCTGTCAAAATATACTGAGCTAACTGTACCTTCAGTACTATACAATGTTCTAAAGTACGTAAGAATCATGTTAATGCCGAAGTTGTATGGAATTCGACAGTTAAAACTTTTATAAGGATTAAAATTATGTTACACGGCCAAAATAGGAGCACTGACCACAAACGGTGTATCCACCCTACATTTTCAGAAAGGGCACTCAATTGATAATTCAACAGAAAAATATAAATTGCAACTGCTGAGTGCTGGAAATAAAGCGACCCCTGCCGATTCAGTGATTTTTACATTCCCAGATTGTGTAAAAGTACAGTTTTCAGTGTAGTAGAATTCAACTTCTATTATACAAAATTACAGCTTCGACATGAATTATACTAGAAATTGGAAGACCTGGAAAATTTCTGAAACTCGTGCAGAAATCGGTTATTTGGACATTTGTACACTTAATTAATTAGAGGTTTAGCAATAATTTAAGTTGAAAGTATAACCTCCAAATCTGAAGCTCGAAATCGGGAATGTGAAATTATAAATGAGCATTGAAAATTACATTACTGAATAGTGTAAAAATCATCTTCCCAGCAGGGGTCACTTTATTTCCATCAATTGAATTTTACATTTACTTTTTTACAGTGTATGAATAACCACTTACAAAAAAGTTCACGCAAAACATTTAAAGGAGAACTTATAAAATGGCATCGAACAGCATTAATTAACGCATGCAGTCTCGTAATATTCTCAAATTTCTCCCGTGCACTCCCTCAAAACTGTAGCCCACGCGTACTCAGCCGCACACAGCTCTAGCACCATTATGCTTGGCAACACGAGTTAAAGCAGCGTAATTATGTTCACCTTGCCGTAGCAGAAGTGAGAGAATAAGGCTTCAGCGAGTTTGCTCTCCAAAGTATGCAGCAGCAGCAGCAGCCGCTCTCTATAGGCTTTTCAGAGCTAGCGGCGGCAGCCTTTTCCGCAATTTATCACTCGTGGCGGAATGATGCGGTGCATGGAGTAGAAAGAGGAAGAGCAAGAGAGAGAGAAAGGGAAAGGGAATCGCCGCCACTAGCTAAAAGGCGCGCAACGCGCACGTGCACCAAACGCAAATGCGCGCACTTGTCGCTTCGTTATCGGGCACGGAAAGCGTTAGAGAAAGAGAAATAGAAAGAGAGAGAGAGACAGAGACTCGAATAATGGAGATAGCGTGAGAACATAAGCATAAGCGCGGTTACGCGGGGAAATAAAATTTATTATTGCGAGAGGGAGAAAATGAGGGTGAGGAGGAAGGGGCAGCTAGTTTAGATTATGGAAGTAATTTATCAGTCAAATTTGCGTGTATGGACAAATGAGTTGTTTTTGAGGATTATGATTATTAAAAATAGCGTAGGGGATAATTGAGTTTGAAAATCGAGACTGTTTAAGTATTGTAAATATATGAATGATTTTTCTAGTTTGATATTCTTCATATAAAGAAATCAGCTTTAAATGTAATTATCATTTTTGGACTGATTGGTCTTACCATCTCTTTCTTTCAATTTTCTTTCTTATTTTTTTCTCACACGTTTCGTTTACTATCTGACCTGGAAGTAGACCGTAACCGAATATAAGATAACTGTCAGAAGTGAAACAAAAGTTACTGGAAGTAATCCAGAGCTGCGATAACTATTTTCAAATTCTTTTTATATTATAGGGTATGGTTTTCAAGTAATGAATTGTTTCCCATTATAGACTTTTTATAAACATTGAATTTACAATAAAGATTATTTACCCAAAACAGCGTTAGTGAACGAGGAATCTTAATTTGTAAATTATCAATTAAGATAGTCTTATCGAGTGTACATTTTTAATGTACATGAAGGTAAGAATTTAAATGTTACATCAACCCCGTATGCGTATTTTATTTTTAAGTATTATGCATAATGGGTGCAGACAACAGTTCCGAATGCAGATATGCGAATGCTTGAATAATGAAAATAAAATTGAATATAAATTCTCATAAATATTTTATTTAATTTCTGATTCTGAATAATAGATATACAAAATTATGCAATACATTGATATTTAAATAACGAGCTACAATCAATAAAATAAACATTGAACTGACAGAGAGAAACCATGGAAGTATAAATCTTCAATAAAGAAGCTCAACACAAGGTACAGCCAAGGCAATTTCCAGCCACATAAACATCCAGGCCCCAAGCAAGGGCAGAAGTCAAAATTTTGTCGCGCAAATAATCTCTAATTGCGCGTGCGCCTAAAGGATGCTTGTCATCTCGCATACCCCGCAACCGCCGTGTGCGATAATAACAACGGCGCGCAATGCTGCGTCTCAGGTGTGGCGTACATCTCCGCGACGAAGAAGAGGCCTTGTATCGCGGCGCGCTAAAGGGCGGCCCCGAGAAACTCGCAGAAGTTTTGGATGCTTTCCAAGAGACGGCTGAGCTTTCCGGAAGTCGCTATCTACCAGACCCGCGTTATCTGCGGTTATTGAATCACCCAGCGGCTCGTGCTTTTTTAACCATCTTCGCATTTTCCGTGGTTCCTGTAGAAAAAAGGATATCTGTCAAAATTTTAAAATCTATATTTCTTTTATTTTAAGAATTAAGAATTTTGGTACATTGTTTTGTTTATTAAGAGAAGGTATTTGACAAAATTTTAAATAATTTGAGTTATTATTCGCGAGTTTATTGTAGGTACTATGGTAAAATTGCTAACGTATAAAAATATACGACAAAACTTGATTTGTTATCATTTTAAAGTATGTCTTAAGTGAATTTCCAAAAAGAAGTATGTCCATGGATACGCAGAAAGTAAGGGGGCTCGAGGATCGTACAAAATTGACTGTAATTCGGGCTATAATGAATATACTTATCAATGGTGGTTTTAGGTGTTTATTGTGGCCGATGACGAGGTCTAGATTTTACGCTCCGTAGTTTTTATTTTCTGCGTGTCCAAACTATCTTCGATTAGTTTATTTGGATACTGTCATCGTTTATTAGGTACACTAGATACCTAAAATTACGAAACGCACAACCTAGACCTCGTCATCGGTCACAATAATTATCTAGACACCAGCTTTAATAAGTCTGTTCATCAGACATCAACAACTATGAAGTGCAAAACCTGGACCTAGCCATCAGCCAAAATAATCCCATGGTGATCTACAATTGGAAGTGTTAAGTTGCAATGTGACACTAGCGGACATCGCGTGAACTACGCCAATGGCCGGTCAGAGTATACGTTTTACACTGGATTTATTTTTTTTTCTTTTAAGTGGCACTTGGAACTCGTAAGATTATCGCCTCATCTATGTAAACCTTCTACACATCCCTATCTTGTGCTAAACCCACCCATGAAGCCCCCTCCCGCCCGATTTCTATTACATCCACTTTCACGTTGTCTTCCCATCTGCGTCTAGGTCTACGTATAGGTCGTGTTACATTTGGCTTGCCCTTCATTATCCGCGCTACCGTACGGTCATCTCCCATTCTTGCTACGTATCCTGCCCATCCTAACCTGCGCGATTTTATTATTCTGTTAATATTCGGTGACGCGTACCGATTGTGCAACTCGTCATTGTGCAGTTTCCTCCATTCCCCGGTTTCCGCATCTTTCATCGGCCCGTATATTTTTCGCAGAACCTTATTTTCGAGAACTCTAAAACGGTTCTCCTCTGCTTTAGTGTGCGCCCATGTTTCGCACCCGTACAGAACCACCGACAGTATTATAGTCCTACATATCCTTATTTTAACGTTTTTTGACAGCAGCCTTGACTTTAGTAATTTACTCACTGCGTAGAAGCAGGCATAACCCGAATGGAGTCTCTTGTTTATCTCGGCTTTAATCCCGTTTTTACCATGTATAGTTGCGCCTAGATCCCTGAATTCGCTAACCTTTTCAAAAGTAAAATTTCCAACTCTAAGATCCACTCCCATTCGCAGGTGCCTAGTCTATCCATAACCATATATTTTGTTTTCGATTCGCCCACTTCTAGCCCCGTCTCCTCCATCGCTTTTACGAGGATTTTCGTGTTTCTTGCTACTGTTTTTCTATCATCCCCCACTATATTTATATCGTCTGCATAGCCTAGTATCTGCGTTGTTTCATTAAGTGTTGCGCCTAGTTCGTTAACTTGCATTTTTCTAACAACATACTTTAACGTTAAGTTAAAGAGCACCGTGGAGAGCCCGTCACCCTGTTTCAAATCGTTGCGTATAGTGAAGGATTCGGATACCTTACCGCCTATTTTAAATTCAAGATTTATAACGTGGTTGATTTTTTATAAGCTCCTGCTTATAATGACTGCAATTACAAGATCATGCTAATACAACGGTGTGCGTTTCGCTCCGAAGGAGTAGCCGGGTTATACAATGCTAATAGTTTTCCGTAATTAAGTAAATGAGTGCTCGGTCTTATAACAAAAGAACGCGCGTCGAGGTAGTACGTCTGCACTCGTCTAGGATTGTCCGGTGACTGATTCCAGGGCGTTCGCTAAGTCGACAAGTAGTCCTGATAAAAAAAACTATTATGCGACGAACTGTGGCTGTTGGATGCGCGTCGGTCGGCGTCGTGCAGAAATCCCTACCATTTGCAAGCTCAGCGGAAAGGACACCTGCACCGCGCCGATCGTCTTTCCGTTATCTTTAATTAGCATGGGCCTCTTATAGAGGACCCACGAAATGTTTAATTATATTTCCTCTCGTGCGTATAACGTTGCAGGCGGTAATTATTTAGGTAGCTAGGCGGAAGGACAATATCGTATATTTTTCAGTTTCCGAGTTATTAAGGAAAGAGTCTAAGGACAAAACTAATAAACAGAACGCGGTGCTTTTAACGTTGATTAACTACCAACATTCGGCTCTTGGCTACGGTGTAATTTGATGCTTGGAAAAGTAGAAGTTCATTTTTGGGGAGAAAAGGTAAAACGAAATTATAGCAATATGCGTGGTTTTCGACCTTCCGCCTACTGATACATAATTTATGCAATATACTAATATTATTACGGCTAATCCTGGCATAACGGTTTTTAGGAAAAACGTATATTTTTGAGTTTCCGTAATTATAGAATAATCTAAATATTACAATCTTGGAAAAACATTTACGTGGTGATTTTCTATAATAAAAATAATGTAATTTATTCTTAATAATGAAATGGCTTAGGTCCAAACTGTCGTGATACGAGGATCAGAAAGATTAATTTTTATTTGCCCATTGAAACAGCATGGCTTCTACGTTGCTGCCAAGGCGGTCCTCCTGACAACAAGGCACTACGTCTTGCTCTTACAGTGCGCAATTTTACTATACGTTAATACATACGTATATGGCTGTTACGATTAATATTTTTAATATACTGTAATATATATATATATATATATATATATATATATATATATATATATATATATATATATATATATATATATATATATATATATATATATATATATATATATACGTGTATACAGTACACATGACGGCGTTAAAAGTATATATATGACTTATCCTATGCAAGTGCATAGCAGGCTTGTTTTATCGGCCACTTGCTACACTGATAAGTACAAAAATGTTCTATGATTAATTTTTTTTTTCCTAAAAGATCTTCGATAGGTGGCGGCAATCTTCTAGATGAAAATTCAAAATTTTTCCAAAGACCAGAGGGCGCGGATATAACACTATCATGTATTTCATGTGTTGTGATAATTAATTATTTATTTGGATCCGTTGCATCAACTTAATAATTTATCATCTACATTTATTGTATGCATGAGTGTAGAATTTATTAGCCAGGATGGAATGAGTATATGATGTATATATTATGTTGTATATATTAATCGATTATATGGATGACTTTTATATTATGACGCGATAGATATAAAATAAATAAGACTATGTGCAATAATTTTACCAAAGTCAACGATATTTGATCCGATTACCAAATGTATGTGTATCGATTTGACTATAGCGAACTCATGCTTTGAGTATATCTAGTCTCGCGAAATATAAAAACTCAAATAGCGTTTTACTAATAACACGTCATCCATAAAATTACACAAGCAGATTTATGATCCTCGATGTACGTTATACTACGCATCGAACACAAGAGCGTAGCCCGTTAAAATTTTCTATTTTCTCACGATGAAAAGAGTTGCAATAAAACTTTTTTTGTTCACCCTCTCCAAAAGTAAAAGAGTCACCCATGTACGAAACAGATATAGACCCGCTTCCAAAATACATTCCGTCCCCTGTGCAACGCCTGTTTTACGATTATTACAACCCGCACTGCTGCCACTACAGCTTCAATTTACACGCTGCATATTCATTCGCGCAGCAGAAAACAAACAAAAAGGGAGAGCGCAAAAAATACAGCGGTATAGCAGTGGCATCGAAGGGGAATTTCGAAACGACGACGGCACCAGCAATACTACTTTTTTTCGCGGTAGAACTCCTCGGAAGCAGTGGCACTGCTGCACGAGAATGCGATAATTAATTCTGATAGCACCCTCGCCCTTCGTTAATTAGAGCCATTTTCCAGACACGCGAGTGGCTCGCTCGTGTCTCGAGTGTTTTCACGCTCGCGAGGCGCAAATCGACAAAAAGCCGACGCCGGATGGAATCCGGTGCTCTGTGGTATCCTTTTTGTTTCTCCCTTCGTTTTCTTTCTTTTACTTTTACGGGAGAGCGAGAGGTGTGTGACGAAACTACGTCACGTATGCAGACGCGTTAAATCAGTGCGCAGAGTGAATTGAAACCCAATGAAAAAGGAAAAAGATCTGGTAAATAACGGAGGCTCGAACGCGTTTGCAGCTGTATGTTATATAATTTGATGGGGCATCGTTATGCATCGATTATATCGCGCTTGACTTCGACTTCTGCTGCAGCGCTGAATTGCAATATATGTAGGTATGTGAACTTTCGAGAGGGTTAAAAAGTTTGTAATTTTAATGGATGACTGCGCTAATTGCATATATAATCAATTCATATGTAATTTGTAAAAAGAAAGTATATTACAATTATTATTACAATAAATTTACTTTTAGTTTTCATGATCGCTTTTAACAAATTGAAACAATCAGTACAATGACGAAACATGTCCACTTTCTAAATTTAGTAAACTTCTAAAGAGCGTATTTATAAAGGATTAATTGAAGTGATAAAGCTTATCAAATTGGACTTCTTTATATCACTAATGTTGAAATGTTTGCTACAGTTGAGGAGATTTCTAAAATGGACTTGTTTTGGTATAGTTCTGAACATCCCAAATAGTTAGTTGCCTTACATAACCTACAATTCTAAGATGTTAATTTCTTTAATATCTATTTCATATTTTATGCTTCTGTTTGCTATATTAAGGCTTGTACTTTATACAATAGTATGGTGAGCCTGTGTTTATTTGACAAATCTGCGTGCATAATTGTGTACGGGTTTACGTGAGGTTATCGGATGGTCGTTTATGCTGGCTGCAATATGAATTTGCAAATAGATTCAGTATGGATTTCTATACACACATAATTCAACTGGACCTACATAAAGATTCAGAACAGCGAACTACGAACTCCTTAGAGATAAACATTCTTCGAACACTGTACTTCACACTTCCATCTCCACTCAGATCCACTAATTTTCCTCGCAATCTCTTCGACGACGTGACGTATACGCGAACAGCCCAACTTCTCTCTCCATTGGGTCGTGCTCAATTGCGTATCGGCTTTCGCCGCTTCGTTCGTTCTTCGACCTTCTCCTCGTCGTCGTTGTCGTCGTCGTACGGAGATCTCGCGTACAGAGTATAGAGGTAAGCCGGGCCTCAGGCCATATCCGGTCGGGGCAATCTGCCATCCAGCTCTCGGGTGCGCTTACAAATGGCGCTCGGCCCGTTCCCACAGTAGGCCGACCGCCAGACGACTTTTACTGCTAACTACCCAGGCGAGCTGCATGACTCGGATTGCGCTGCGGGCGGAGAGGCTCGAGATATCGGCATGGATGTGGCACTTCTGAATTCCGATTCCCTGCGAGAGCGAGACACTAGGATGAACTGGAGGTGGTTGGGTAGTGAGCTTCGGAAAGGAGAGAGAGGGAGAGTAGAGCAATGTGCGAATCGACTAGTAAGATAAATGCGTAGTGGATCGGTGGGGGTTGATTGCGGCCCGCGAGAGAGGATCTGTCCCGGGATTTAGATGCGGCGTTTTAGAAAGTGCACACGTCCCTTTGAGGCTTAGATATGATGGGTTACATAGCTTTAGACGCTATTCAATTTATTTTCCGCTATTATTATTTGAAAGTGATTGATAGTAGCAGGTTACGAAATAATGAATGTGACTATGAATATGTATACAAGTATATTGAATTGAGAGATATCTGTTCTTTATTCGTTTGCGTTTGTTTAATATTATTTTGCTTTATGTATCGTTTTTCAAGCTCGGGTAATAATTAATTATATATAGTTATATATAAAATTATGTACAATTATATATAAATATATATGATTATGTATGGTTATATCGATGGGTCCTAGGAGAAAAGACTTATCTCACGTGTTACGATTAGAAAAGACCTATCTCACGCGTTGCGATTAGAAACGTACAATCTTTTTTGAGGTAGTTATGTAGGCTCTATTCAATGCTGAAAATTTGTTATAATTGATTTGACACCTCACTTTTAATGACATAAAGATAATAATCTTACATCAGTAGTATTAAAAAGTTAATAAAAGTTATAATTTAAATTATCTTATAATAATTATATGATCTCAAAGTTAGTGTAAGAAATAACCCCAAAAGAGTTAGTCCGTTTCTAATCGAAACGCGCAAGATAGGTCTTTTCTAATCGTAACGCGTAAGATAGGTTTTTTTTCTAATCGTAACGCGTAAGATAAGTCTTTTTTCTTACGACCCATGGATATATGAGTTTTGTCTTTATATAAGTACATTATATAACTATTTTTAATTGTATATATTTTTTAGAATTATATATGATTATATATAATTATATAGCCATTTTGATTTATATAGGAATCGCGTTGTACCCAATGTGACAATTTAGTCCCCGGGCATAAATAAAGAAATTAAAATCTCTCTCTCTCTCTCTCTCTCTCTCTCCCTCTCTCTCTCTCTCTATCTCTCTCCCTGCGTGTCGCATATACAATTTTGCAGTACAATAAACACCAGCAGCTCTCACAGAGAAAATATTTCTCTCCGGTTTCTCTCCCTTTATTTCCTGCGCGCCGAAAGTAAATTCCTTGGACTAATCTCTCTCAAAAGCAGACGGTAAAATCACGCGCTCGCGTGCCTGTCTCTCGCGCTCTCAATATACACAAAACCTACGTTCTCGCGTTGTAGCCACTGTACCTACGTATATTTTCCACGCCACGTTCTCGCTCTGTTATTTACTTCCGCTTGTATTTTACGCGTGCAATGTCCGCGCGGATGCACGTCGCTTATTTACTGCGCATTTTCCCCACGCCTACACGCGCTAATGCGATGACAGAGAGAGAGAGAGAGAGAGAGAGAGAGAGAGAGAGAGAGAGAGAGAGAGAGAGAGAGAGAGAGAGAGAGAGAGAGAGAGAGAGAGAGAGAAAGAGAAAGAGAGAGAGAGAGAGAGAGAGTCTACGTATATGCAGAGTCGATGCGGAGGTGGCGCGTGGTTGTGGCAATAATTTCGGCGCACGTCGAAGCGCAACAGAAATTGCGCACCACCCGCGAAAACTCGATACGGCTAAATGATGTAACAATGGATAAATAAAGTGGACCGTGTGGGTGTTGAAAGTTATAAAGCGGGGATGCGCCGTGAAAAATGTAGCTGAATAAGCGGGTATGCATATGAATATCGCGTATGCAAATTTTACAAATTGGGAATGCTAAGCGTTGCGCTTTGCTGCTGTTTGTGTATTTATATTTGCGTGACTTGTTGAAGAATGGTTTTAATGGGGGATAATTGTTAACTCGATTTGCAAGAATGTGTTCTTTTTAAAATGATTCACCGATAGGAATTTAAATATTATATAGAATTCTTCATTCTATCACTCGGATGCATTTTTGTAATTTGTTTAAAAGCCTTTTTTCTTTCTTAACGTTTCACTTGTCAATATAGGCCTCTATAGAACTGAAAAGTATTATTTATTTTGTATAAATATGTACGGAATATAATAGTATCTAATTTGATTTTCTTGACCATATTTGTAAATGTTGTTCTTCAAAGTGTTTACCAATGCGAATCTAGATTCATTTTCAAGGTTATAGGATTGTTGTTTCTATTATACATTGAATTATTGTCTTGGAGTAAGTATTACAAGAATGTAAAAAAGAAGAATGTAACGATAATTTTAGTGATTATTTACACTTACTGATGAATGTTATTTTTTTCCGTATACACTGACTTTCATCTACGTGATATTTGCCTAATTCAACCAATTCAAAAATAAAACAGTAAAGTATTAGTAATCCCAATAGAGCAGATAAACACACACATCATCCAAAATCCATCTAAAAATTCAAATTCAAGATATTCGGCTATTCGATAAACGTATAGGGAAAACGTTCCAGAAAATTAATACTTATCGTATTCAGATTTCAAAGAATAATACTCGTGAAATACGTATTCAAGAGTCAAAGAGAGAGAGAGAGAGGGAGAGAGAGAGAGAGAGAGAGAGAGAGAGTGAGAGAGAGAGAGAGAGAGAGAGAGAGGGAGAGAGAGAGAGAGAGAGAGAGAGAGAGAGAGAGAGAGAGAGAGAGAGAGAAAGCCGGGACTGAACGTATGCATATATAGAGCTGCACGTGCACGGGCGGTGTCGCTGGCTGCTCAGTGTCGCATAAAATCCGATTCCGATAATATAACGTGCGAGTCTAGGAGCTGCCGTCGCCGTCGTCGTTCGTCTCCTGTAGCTTCGCTTCCTGTATCCGACATAGGTGTCGTATATCGTCCCCATTTCGCGTCAGACGAAGGTAACAGACTACCGTGGACTTGTTATGCTACAAATAAATGCAAACGTTTTGTATATTAGGCTCAAGTTTTGCTTATATTTTGAGTGGCTTCGTGCGTGTCCATGTATATGTGTGAAAGTTGAGTAACGAAAGTATACTTCGGTGAGTGTTTTATTTTGAATGAGAATGTTTTCATATGTGTGTAGCGTATATGTTTACATAATTCTTTTGTTACTGACATTTTTCCTACATTTCACTCTCTGAAACTATTAAATCGTTCCATTCTACTATAACTATAGTATTTGCCGAATAAAACTAACCATGTTTTTCTGATTTGTATAGAAAATAAAAATAAGATTCAGTATATTTTGACACAATTTAGAGTAGAGGATATAAAAAATCTCAGTTATTTGAAAATCACCCATATAAATATATAAATAGATATACTTTTGTGCAAGATGATAACCGCTGACAAATCTTTGGCACTTAGCTTCAATCTAAGCCAGGGAGAGTGAAATTCCACTCTAAAAATGAGTGAACCTATTTTAGAGTGTTAAAAATTTCACTCTAGAAAATATTAGTGATATTTATTCGCTTTAATTTTCACTGTAGTAGTTAGAGTGAAATGACATCGCAAACGGATCTTGCAAATTTGAATCTTGTTAATTAAAATAAATTTCGAAAAGCACGTGAATAAGTAGTTGGTATATATGGTGCTAACAGTCGTATCGTTCGCGTCAATCCCGCGTATTCGCACGTGTTCTGAGATGTGAATTGTGAGTTGGCAAAAAGCGGATAAATAATCTTCAATCTTTTGATGATAAATAGCGAGTACCAATCTTAGTGGTGTCAACCTAACCTCTAAATATCATAAAAACGTTGTTTTTTCCTAAATTCGTAGTAACAATATAATTTTTTCTATGTTATAATAATTGTTTTTTCATTATAGAATATGTTACTAGCTAAGTACTGATTGTGATAGTGTCAACTTAACCTCAAAATATTGCAAAAACACTATCTTCTTTGGAAATTTCGTTTTCAAAATATAATTTTTTGGTATATTCTGTGCTATAATTATTGTTTTTGAATCATAGAATATGACTAAATAAACACTAATTATAATGGTGTTAAATTATCTAACCTAAGCATATTGCAAAGCAATGTCTTTTGTGTAAATTTCGCGGTCAAAATTTGTATTTTTGGTATTTTTTGGCTTATAAATATTGTTTCTCTATCAAAGAATATTACTAGATGAGAGCCAACTGTAATAGTGTGAATCTAACCTCAAAATATAGCACAAACACTGTATTTTGTTTCAAATTTCGTGATCAAAATATGATTTTTTGGTATTTTTCATGTTGTAATTATTATTTTTGGATCAAAGAAGATTACTAGATGAAAACCAATCGTAATACTTTCAACCTAACATCAAACTATCGCAATATCATTATTCTTCGAATTTGTTGTATCAAAAATCTTAATTAATAAATTACTAACATAAACTATGTTCTACATGAAAGTAACAGTACTATAAGAAATATCTATTAATTGTCTAAAATCATTCTATAAACGGCCTACGAAGCGATCTCTAAGAAAAATAGTACAATAACAATATAAAAATAGAATTTATATATGAAAATTGACTGCCAATAAAAACTTGTTTTTGAAAAATTGTTATAAATGTTCCTACAAATTTTCAATGTTATCCTATAAAAAAATGTACCATAAAAGTATAAAGTATATAGTATAATATTTGAATTATAACAATAGTAATATTTATCAGAATTATAACATCATCCCCAGAAAATGTTATTGGATAAGTGTAATCGCCACAGTGTCAAAATATGGCAGAAGTTCTTTTTGCAAATTTTAATATGTTCATGTGTCCGTGTAAATATGTGTGCGCGTGAGTGTATGCGTGTACGTGGAGATGTGCATGCGTGTGTGTATGTGTTCGCAGTTCGAGTGTGTATGCGTGTGTGTGTACGTGTGTATGTGCGCTTATGCGTCTGCGCATGTGTAGGTGAATAGTGATAAAAAGATAAAAAATCAATAAATAAAACACATAAAACAGAAAATATTATATCGTTACTACGAAATTCGTAACAAAAATCGTGTTTTTGCGATATTTTGAAATTATACGTATACTATTACCATAAGTACTCGTAACATTTATTCATGCAAAAATAGTAGCTACAATCCGACAAATACCAAAAGCTATATTTTGATCACGAAATTAGAAACAAAAATAAGTGTTTTAGCGATATTTTGAGGTTAGGTTGACAGTATTATGGTTGGTTATCATCTAGTAACATTCTTTGATGCAGAAAGATTAATTATAAATCCAAAAATTACCAAAAATACCTACATATTTTGACTACGAAATTTGCTAAGAAGATATTCTTTTGCAATATTTTTAGGTTAGGTTGACACCATTACATTTAGTATTTATTTAGTAACATTATCTAATGTAAATACAAAAATTATTGCATAGATAATACCAAAAAATCATATTTTGACCTCGAAATTTCCAAAGAAGTGTTTTAGTAATATTTTTAGGTTAGGTTGATATTGTTACAATAACCAGTTGTCTAGTGACATTCTACAATGCAAAAACCATCATTACAACACAGAAAACAAGAAAATATATATTGTAAGCACGAAATTTGTAAAGAAAAGAGGGTATTTTCGATATTTTGAGGTTAGGTTGATACCAGTATTTGTTAGCTCTTTTTAGCTCTCAAATATGTTCTGTCATCTGGATGGTATTCCTTACTTAATCCAATAAGTGCTTATGTATTGTACCATGTCAAAAAGCAGTACACTTTGGTTCTGCTTCAAAAGTATAAAAAGTACGCAATCTAGATATGCAGAATAAATAATATGCTGCGCATTATGAGTAAGAAACCTTTTAAGCTCTCTTGTGTTTGCAGTACGAGTAGGAGGCGAGCGAGTACGAGCCAGAGACAATTCACATACGAGGGTGAAAATAGCCTTTTCTCACCCTTAGTTCTGCACAATATACTATTTTGCACAGAACGCTAATTTTTGTTTGTTTCTGATATATCTTAGATCAAAACGCTATTAGCAGTCAATATTATAAGCTGATGTAGGTACGTACAAGCTAATGATGTGCACGAAAGTTTCTAAAGTATTCAAAGTATCGCGTTTTAATATCATAAAGTACTGCAAGATTGACTATACTACCGGTTATCGCTAAGGCGAAATCGATAAGTCTGCCATTCCAGGGCAAGATTTTACGATCGCAAATGGTCCATCAAAGCGCACCCGCGGTCATTGCTATAACCTGTCACCTTCTCATGAATATAACTGCGCTAAAATACTGCCGTGGCCGTTTCTATTATTACCTTGTCAGTGGCAGTCTGGTCATTAAAGGATCTTATTCAATGGGCAAAAGAAGTTTAATTTTGATTCTTTTTACAAAATAGTTCTTTCGTACCATAATAAAGACTAAAATAAGTTGAAAAAAATATCAATTAAATAAACTGTGTATACTTTATAAACCTGTTTTTGAGTTTGGCGATAGTTGATTCATATTGAGTGTATTGACGAGATGTCTGACTACACACGGGGTATTTCTACTTAAAATGTAAATGTGCCTTGTACAAACTTTCTGAGATTTCCTCAATTTTTGTTGTGTACTTAGATTATTTATACTATATAATAATATATTGTATTATACAATCTATTGTGTACAATGAAACAAATTCCAGTATTACCTAAGTTTTAACGAGAATGTTCTATGAAATCAAAACCTGGTTTCAATTAAAGTAATTAGGTAAGATTATTTGAGTATAATACCTGTAATAGTAAAAATGTGTTTTTGTTTAACAGCATTGATCATATAGATATGGAAAACATTCATGCCCATAATCTACAACTGCTTTAAAAGTATTAAGAAATTTTGATAGCCTTAAGGGGGCCAGCGTGAGTAAAACTAAAAAAATTAATTTAATTTTTATGTGCCGATAAAAATTTTTCCTATTAAATCAATCATTCCAAAAATTTTTTTATATGAATACTTGATAATATCTATAATTTTACCATCGTAAACCCTCAATATCTCTCTCTCTCGTGCCACAAGATATTACCTTTTTAATACTATATTTATTGGAAAAAGTTTGGAGCGTGCAAAAAGACTTGTCCTGACCGACTGACTCACTACCTGACACATCAACCTTTTTCCGACAACCTTTGAACCTAGTAGCCTAATATTTGGATGATATATTGCTTTCAGGGCGTAAGCACCGAATAAGAAGGGATATAACGAGATTCAAACCCTAAGCGGTAAACTTTCTTTTTTTTTCGGGATTAAAAGCGGTAAAATGATTTTACGGATTCATTAAAAATCTCGAAGGCCCAATGAGATATATGACTTAATTATCGTTTTGAAGAATTATCAATGCTTATTTCTTTTAAAAAATTATTTCACCGGTTTTCCTAATCCACCCTAAGTGGGTAACTTTTCCAAAATTTAACCCGCAAAGTTGTAAACAAAACGGCAAAATGTGTTTTTACGTATTCATCCAAAATCTCTATAAACTAATGAAATATCAACTTAATTTTGAAATTTGACCTTATGTAATGCGTAAGCTAGAATTCCATGATGCAGACACTGAATAAAAAGAGAATTATTACGAAAGTTGAGTCCTGATATTCTACTTTACTTTTGTAAAGATCACGGTCAACATCGCGGCGGGGGATAATTGTTACTTATAATTAATAACTGATTTTCTTGTTTTTTAGTATTTTTTGTTTGATCTTGGTTTAGTGAACATTTTGAATAAATAATAATGATTCAACTTGATTCTCATACATTTTTGTAACTAAAAAGAATAAAAATTCAATAACCAGTTTATCAACGTATCTACCTCTCTCTTTCTTTCCTTTTAAGTTTTTTGTACTCGAAGACAGTAGCTATGTAGACCATTACCAGCGCGTTAAGGCCGCGTGAGAATTCCTCCCGCATGAATCAAGCGTAACCGTAATGTAGGTTAAGCCAGGAGAGTTGCTTGCGCGGGAAAGCAAGGAAGATCGGCGCCGCAGATATACGCTCTCGTCGACGTTGCCGCAATATGCCGATATCTTTCTCTCTCTCCCTCCGACGAATCCCTCCAAACAGAACCATTGACTATCTGCCGGGACGTCGGAACACTCGTCCTTATTACGCTTAGAGAACGGAGGTGCGCTGCGTTGAGATTGTCTCAACGTTGCTGCTTGCGCGCAGAGTTTGAAACCAACGTTTGAATGGTTCCGCTTTTGAGCGCTGTTAAATCGCGTGCGCGCACTAGGGTTTCTTCGACGTGTTCTCTTTGTGTGGTTTGCCGAGTTGCTTTTGTGTAAGAGTGAAAAGGCGGCAGGTGAGAGGATGAACGGGGAAATGTTTTATTTGGGTTTGGATCGATTGTTTTCTTGGAGTAAGAGATCAACTCTATTTTATTTTTATTCATAAAGATAAGAATTTTGAATTATATACTATTAAATTTATTTTAGTATATATTTTTTAAAATTTAGTATGTATTTTGTAAAAAAATGTGTATATAAAATAATATGTGTATGTAACTTAATTCCAGTCAAATTTCATAGTCATAGTGAAGTAAAAATGATAAAATGTTTCTGAAAATGTAATATGTCATTCTTCTATGAAGTTTACGGTAGCATGTGAAATTTGAAAGCATTAGCCATTACAGTTCAAAGTTTGATTCTTATACACGGGCTCTTATGAGAGCCGCTTGTAAACTGACAATTATCTTTCGCAAGATATAAGTCATAAAACAAAAAATTATATGAGAGTTTATAAAAGTCCTATAAATAGTGACGTCATAAGTGTAAATATTGTCAATTTAAAAAATATTTAGTTAAACCCCAATTTCTTTTTATGTCTTAACCAATTTTAATGTTTCGGGGCTTATTTTTTCCCTTAAACATTTCTCTACAAAGTTAACCGAAGAAATGTATAAAATAATATATCTGTAATAAGAGAAAGATAATTATTTATAAGTAAACGAGTAAAATTTTATAAACAATTTGCTTTCTTTAATCATAGATATATTATTTTATAAATTTCTTTCCATAACTTTGTAGATAAATGTTTACAGTCTGACTGTATGTGTGTCTGTGTGACTGTGTGTGTATGTGTGTGTGTGAGTGGGTGTGTGTATGCGCGCGCATGTGTGTGTGTCACTCATCGGTGTTTGAATATTTTTTATATTTATGAATCGGAATCAAAGGGTACTGTATTTTGACATAGTGTAAACAAATAAGCACTTGTTGAATTAAATATGGAATACCATCCAGATGACAGCACATATTTGAGGGCTAAAAGGAGGTAACACACGCACGATTTTTCTACGTGGAAACTGGGCGATTACCGCGATTATGCATTGCAGGCCGAGCCGAGGCCACCCGAGGGTCCCGAGGTGAGCCGAGGGATCATGTCGAGGAGTGCCGCGGCAAGGGCTGCGATCAAAATAAACGTTAATCGCCTTCCGCCCTTGGTGCACATGGTATCTTTTGTCTATCTGTATTGAAAGGATTATTTTTCGTGCATATATGAAGCGGGCGGTAACTGCGGAACTTTACCGCCCTAGGGTGCAAAAGCATCGCACTTTCCACCCGAGGGTTTAAAGTTAGTTTAGTTTTCCGCGAAAGGCAGGTAGGACAAAAAATATTTTTTGCCTGCTTTCTTTTATCGACTTGTTTTGTCCACTGGACATACAAGAAAAAGCTTTAACCTAAAGGTGCTTAGGCCTCCCTTACCATGGGGTACTATCCGGATGATGTCCATGTATTTAGGAGAGCCTAAACACTCTAGCCTAATTTGTGAAAATTGACCCTTAAAATATTTAGGCTCCATCCGGATGAAGTTACATGTACACTATTTTTAGAAAATGTCCGTATGGATGTGTGTGTGTGTGTGTTCGTGCGTATATGCGAGTGTGCATGCGTGTATGCGGGTGTGTAAGTGTGTGTGTGCCTGTCACTTACCGGCGTTCGAATATTTCGCGGTAAAACTTGATCCAACTTTGCATGCATAATTGTTATACATAGCTCGGAGTGGCTTTAAAATTTCAGTGGAAATGGTCCACTCATTTTGATTTTATAGCCATTTTTCGAAGTTGATATATTTGAAAATTTAGTTTTCTTGAAATTGTTTTGATGAAGAAATGTTTTTTGACAAGCGAATTTTTTTCGCAAGACAGTACTCATAGAATCCTTCAATTTAAGATCGAAAATATTCAAAATATACCATTTTTATTTATTATACTGTGTGTTTATTAATTTTTTGTTAGCCTCTATAACTCACAAATTAAAAGACGAAATACAATGAAATTTTTACTGAATATTAGTTTTATATAAAAATATAATCCTGTAAATTTTGAAGTCGCAAGATTAATGGCATGTTACGAAAAAAACTAAATAAAAAATTTAAAAAATGCATTTTGTTGGACATCGACATCTTAAAAGACTTTTCATGTTTTCCTTTCAAAGATACAGCAATAATTTATTAAGTATATACATATATCCGTCTACTAGTAATATTATGTATTATCTTGATAACATTTTTTGACATTTTTTTCATGTAAACCACAGGAACGAAATGGTACTTTCTGAAAAATTACGTTTTATACATGTCGCTCATCCGCATTCGAATATTCCGTAGTTAAACTTGACCAAACTTTGCAAACATGTTTGTTATCCATGTCTAGAAGTGGCCTTAAGATTTCAGTGAAAGTAGTCAATTTGTAACGGTTCTTAAAGTCCGTCGAACCGTACCCCATCTGTTTCCACTGAATCATTTGAACTCAGCGTACGTTACGCGCCGTGCGAGCTCCGTCGTACAATTATCCGAATCAGGTGTCGCTAAAATCGAGGACCTCTCATTGCAATAGCGCCGCTCGGCCTCGCGCGGAGAAATCGCGAGTGCTCAACCTCTTTCGCTCGGGAACCGGCAACGACGACACATCTCCAACACAACTTCTCCACACCGTCTCCGCATATCCCAACGAAAACGTGGTCTTACGTTGAGAAGCAAACCGTGATTCAGAAAATCCGAAATTACGGGTCAGGGAGGCGAGATCCGGTCGTCGAAGTTCTCTCTGCAGGGAGAGACCTCATCTCGACTACACAACCGTGGAATCAACTGATAATCCTGAGCGAAAGGAGCCACCGTTTGACTCAGCAGCATCCAATAAGCTAAGTTATTTCGTCCTCAGAGATTTTAGAAAAGAATTTTGTAACGCATGCGATGTTCATTCTTGACTTATTAAAAGCTATGTTTCGTTAAAATCATGTCAAAATAATCCTTGCGGTTTTGAGATTTATTGTTTATTAAGAGAATCTGAAGCATTAATCCTTTGGATAAGTAACTTGAATGTGTCGTGAATTTGTATTTATGATGAGACGCGTATTATGTTAGCCGTCGTTTATAAAGTGATGTAAAATAGCGAACGATTAGTCATATAAAAGGAAGATAAATAAAATGATGTTTGCGGAATTGAAATATAATTTTTAATGTATATTGATTTATTTGAATAAGATCTCGCATCCTGCCATCTCGTAAATCGGACTAATAATTTAGTTAATATAATAGAATCTTTTTAATGACTTTCTTAATTTAATAATTATTGTATTATTTATTCTACCATGTATCAATAGTTTTCCTGTTAGAAGCATGTTATTTCCTTGCATATTTAACCTAATATTTCCAATTATTGTGTAAATTTTATAATCTATATTTATTATAAAGATAGGTAAGATATAAAATTTTACAAACTCATTTTCATTTTATAGCCATTTTACAAAATTTTAAAATTTAAAAATTTAGGATTTTTGAAAATCTTTTGATGAATAAATATTTCTGTTGGAAGCGAATTTTTTCACAACAAAGTACTTACAGAATCCTTCAATTTAAGCCCGAAAAAGATTCGAAATATACTGTTTTGATTTGTCATATGGCGCGTTTAGTAATTTTTTTTTTATTCTATAGCAAATTAAATTGTGAAATTCAATGACATTTTGTCAGCTTAATGTACGTTTCAAAAAAAGGTTGGAAATGTTATTTTCAACATTTCTTTATATCAAGAAAATTAATTTAGAAACGTTTTTGACATATTACAAAAGAAAAATTAAACAGATCTCTTTGAGAAAGCATAATGCCAAATCAGTTGGCAACGATTTTATTAATAATAAGAAAACCAAGAGTAGATCACTAAAATGTAGTCGGTAAAGGTAATAAAAATCTAATTCAATCAATTTTATTTTATTGAGATGCAACTCACAATTTATATGAAAAAAGAATTTCTATTGCCAGCAGCTTTTGAAACTGTTATTATAGACGTTTTGCTTTCTCAAAGAGAAAGCTTTGTAACGATAAAATTTTTTTATCTGAGATTACGATGTATTTCTATGTTTTTGAGGTCGCTGAATCGAAATATATAGGTTTTGAAAATTGTCTGTCTGTATATATGTATGTATGTGTGTGTGTATACGTGTGTGTATGAATGTGGTCAAATTTTGTGATCACCATAACTTTTGAAGGCCACCGTATTTCGGGCTGACATTTTACAGGTATATGAAATTTCACCTAACATAGAACAGATTAAATTATGAAGCCAAATTGTCGAAACTTATTGCTTATTTAAAAAGCTTACGAGTTTGAACAAATTTTTAAAAATGACAAATTTTTTTTTATTGTTTTATGAGCTTGATATGTCAAAAACATGTATATATTCGTTAAATATACATAATTTCCTTTCGCTTGGTGTATCTTAGAAATACTTTTTTTTCGTAAGGAAATTCGATTTAGAACTTTTAAAATTTGTAAAAATTGAAAAATGATGTCTTTCAATGTATACGCTATATATGTTAACTTAATGCAAACATTCATAACGGTGAGTTAATTTCCTTTCAATTGCTGTATCTAACATATACTTTAAAGGTCTTTTAGTTAAAAAAAATGCTATTATAAATTTTGAGAACTTGTGAAAATTGAAAAAAACATCACTTTTTTTATACGCTAGAAATGCCAAAATAATATATACATTCGTAAATCTGACTTAGTTTTGTTTTTATTAGTGTAACTTATATATACTTAGAAGTTGTTTTCGTTAATTAAATCCAAATTTGAATTTTGAAAATTCAAAAAATTGAAAAAAAGTTTCCGTTATTTTATACGTTAAATATGTCAACATAAGGCATAGATTCGTAAAACTGACTTTATTTTCTTTCAATTGGTGTATCTTACATATACTCTAATTTTTTTTGTTAATAAATGAGATTTTAAATTTGTAAAAATTGAAATTTCTTTTTATTCTATACTTTAGCTACGTTTTATATATATGTACATATAATATCCAATTATTCACAAAGAAGATGTATAGCGAACAGTGTTTCATCAATTTAATATACAAACAACGCACCATTTCTACATAAGTTTAGAACGTAAAATTGTTGTATATTCATAAAATGACCTTTTCAGAGTAAATATTCAATAAATAAATGTGCATTCAATCTCTTTGAGAAAGCATTCTGCTAAAGCAGATAGCAGCGGTTTTTATATTTGTCTAGATACCAGACAAAGGCATCGGAGGACCTCTGTCCAAACCTCGAAAAAAAATCTCATCAGCACGAAAAACTTTCAACGTGCGCGTGAGACTTCAAAAGCCCTTCCATATTTTCCATTGCTGATTGAATTCTCCGGGGCCGTGTCGGTTATGTCATAAAAGTGCGCGTTTCCTTCTTTTTTTAGAGCGCGTCTGCGCAGAGTACACTCGGTTTTCCGTGACCAAAAAAAGTGAGAACGAAGATATCGACGCTGAATTTCGTGGCCGCCGATTCCGAGAAATTAAAACCCATCAAGGCGTAAATCGAACGGCGACACAACGATCAATTTTGAGGTTTTAATTAAAACGGCGTGGCAGTGAGGCTTGTTTGTTTATCGCGCGTGACGCGGTGCGCATCACCTGACGATGGTATATCTAGCAGCAGCGTATAAACACAATAACTCCTGCTATAGTTCGCGTATACCCTAAATACAGTCGGTATTATGGATGCGTCGAGAATGCAGGATGACAGCTGTGCGCGTGTCGCGTCACTTCGCTTGGAAACGCTAGATTATCTATCGGGCATGCATGGGTTTATTATATTCTCTCGGTTCTGGTTTTCACGGAAATGTTTTGATTATTCGACACTTTGAAGCTTTTTACTTTCGATCGCGTAGCAGAAAATCATGCTATTTGATCCTTTTTATGATAATTTATAAACTTAATTGCACAGGTACGAATTGATTCCGAAAAATTGGTTTAATTATTATCATTATATTATATAAACTTATAAATATCTATTTCATGATTGAAAATATATTTTGCAAATATAGTAATCATTATTAAGACAGTTGAATAGTATAATTAATATAATCCATGATAATAATTGAAAATCTATTTTTTTTATTATTTTTGACAGCTGCGCAATTCAGCATCACTTTACTTGAACTCGCTAGATTATGCATTTTCATTTAATCAAGGTTCTCGCGAAAATATTTTAATTATACGGCTCTATTATGTATGATTTCAACTTTCGATCATACAGCGAACAGTAGAAAATTATGCTATATATATTATTGTAATCCATTTTGTGATAATGTATTCAACTTAATTTTAATATGCGAATTAGATATGAAAAATTTAATATATGCTGTGAACATTAAAGCATTATTATTATTATTATTATTATTATTATTATTATTATCATATTATATAAATTTTTCCATGTTTATTTCTTGTTTAAGAATTTGTTGGCAAATAGTAAGCATTATTTACTGTGTATACTTGCACCATTTATTGAATATTGAGTGTGTTTTGGTGTTTTCCAGTTACCGAATTAGTCTTCCGAAAAATAAGTTGGTTATTGTCGAAAAATAAAACAACAACTATAAAAGAAATTTAACTAATTGTTTTAAATTGTCAAAGGAACAAAGTATCAAAAGACTGAAAATCGATCTAAATGGTAAATTAGTTATTGTCTACTAACAACTGTAAGTAGATTAAAGAAAACGGTTTCCTATATGCAATCCTTCAACAGACGTTTCTCCAAAGGCTGATTTCAATAGAGTTTACGTTCATGGGACTTCTTTCAATAGAGTTGAGGTTGACATTGATAGAATACTATGTTAAAAATATTATAATAAACGAATTTGCGAGGAGTTTTGTATTTATTTTGTAATCATAGTTATAAATATAATAAAGTAATATATATTTAATCCCTAAAACTTACATTTTTCGAACGTACAATCTAGGCAAGTATAAGTTCTTCTTCCATATTAATTCATAAATCACATCTACAAAAGATTAAAAAAAAAATGTAGTAATAATAAAATATATGTATAAAATATTATTTATCATAGTTCTGATTTATTTTCATTTGCTGACGGAGTAGTAAGTAATTAATACAAAATTAACCTAAAGAAAATAACTACAAACATACGGGTCCATCAATCAAGTTCAAGGTGTAGCAGAAGAAAAAATAAATTTTTCTACAGCTTGTCTAGTGAAGTACCTTTTGTAATTTCCGCTTTACCATCATTTTCTGTTCATTTTAAAATTTCGTACAATGTCATGAATTAGGTATAGAAAATAACTACAAACATACGAGCCCGTCGACCAATAGTTTAAGATATATCAGAAAAAAAAAGTTTTTCAGTTAAAAAAATAATTTTTCTACAGCTTGTCTAGTAAAAGATAAGTGAAATGTAAAAGATAAATGTAAAATATAAGTAAATAATAATTAAAATAAAGTGGGCATATATTTTTGTAATATACGAATGAAATGGTTGGCATATGAATTAAAGATTAGTATATTTTTCAAAAAGATGACAAAAGCATTTTCTTAATTTTACTGATAGAAAAGTTACAAGTTTAATCATTAAAATCAGAGTAAACTTTCCTTTTTAGAATCGCTGTGTCTTGTAAAACAAAGGACTGAGTAGCAACTGTAAAAAGAATTACTTGTTTTAGGAAAAACATTTTCTGAAAATAAGAGGCAACAAATTTAAGAACAATTCTTTCTTATTTCAAGCCATGCTTCTTATTTTAAGAAACTTATTTTCTTGATTTAGGAATTAGTTTCTTTAAGAAAAAATATCGTATTGTCTTAGTCTCACGTAGCGCTATAAACCTTGTCGAAGCCAAGAGTTTTGTGAATTTTGTAGCAGCCAAGAGATCGCGTGAAATAAGTAAATTTTATTTGTTATTATAAGTAACTGCGTTTCTTACTTTAATATTTTAAAAAGTTTCTTATTTTCCATAATTTTTTTTGTATAAATAATGCGTTCTTATTTTAAGTACAGATTTCTTAAAATAAGTAAAATTCTCGATTTCATTACTTGTTTTAAGAACGAAAAAATTTTAAGAAGCAACGAAAATAAGTAATTATTTTTTCAGTGTACAATTATAATAGAAATCGACAAGAAATTTAAGTTTTTGTAAAAGTAGGCGTAAAGTACGTAGTTTTATTCGTATTGAGTCGTTTAGTGGGAGTAAAGTAGCGTTTTCCCGCATACTTGGATAAAATCGAAAATCGTGCATGTGCACTATAATGCGATCGGACGGTTGCACTCGAGGCCGGCTCCGCTAGCCTTCGTGAGCGGCGATCATAACTAGTGCAAATGCAAGATGCTCAACCTTATTCCCAGTGCGCACCCCGCGTAAAAATGATTTTATATATAATTATATATGGTTATATATATAAAAATCATATATGATTATATATGACTATATGTGATTATATATAATTGTGTATGTAATTATATATGATTATATATGTTCGTATACAGTTACATATAAAACATTTTACTTTTACGATGGGTTTTTATATAGTTATATACGATTATATATATTTATATATAAATATATATTGAATTTTCAAGTGTTCTTAAACTATTTTTTTAATACATAACCGATCGGAGTAGGAGTCCAGGTCGTTGTGGTGACCGATGGCTAGGTTTAGGTAGTACGCTCCATAGTTTTTGATGTCTAGATGTCGGTACCGGTTAGATATCTAAGTATCGCGACTTCGTCATCGATCATCATAATTACTTTGACATCTTCTTCGAGAAGTATGTTCATATAGACATAGAAAGCTACGGAGCGCGCTACCTAGACTCGTCATTGGCAACCAAATTATCTGGACGCCTCATCCGACGAGTTCATATATATAGACATTAAAAACTACAAAGTGTACTACCTAGACCTCGACATCTGCAATTATAACCACCTTATAGACGCCATCTCCAACCAGTACCTACATCTATATACAAAAAAACTACGGAGCGCGTCATTTAGACCTCGTCATCTGCCACCATAACCACCTGGCCACCTTCTTCGACCAGTATGTATATGTAGACATCAAAAACTACGCAGCGCATTATCTAGACCTGGTCATCGGTCACCATAACCACCAGGACACCGTCTCTGACTAGTAGTTATAACTAACTACCAGAAACTACGGAACGCACTACCTAGACCTCGTCATCGACGATTATGATCACCTGAACGCCTTCTCCGACCAGTACGTACATTAAACATCAAACACTACGGGGAGCATTACACAGACCTCGTCATCGGCCACCATAACCACCTGGACACCGTCTCCGACCAGTAGATATAGCTAGACACCAAAAACTACGGAACGCAGTACCTAGACCTCGTCAACGACGATTATGACCACCTGAATGCCTTCTCCGACCAGTACCTACATCTACACACAAGAAACTACGGAGCGTACTACCTAGACCTTGTCATCGGCCACCATAACTACCTGAACACCTTCTTCGACCAGTACGTATGTATAGACATTAAAAACTACGGAGCGCATTATGTAGACCTCGGTATCGCCCACCATAACCACAAGGATACCGTCTCTGACTAGTGGTTATAGCTAGACACCAAAAACTACGGAGCGCACTACCTAGACCTCGTCATCGGCTATTATGAACACCTAGACTCCTTCTCCATCTAGACACAAAAAACTACGGAGCGCGCAATCTTGACCTCGTCATCGGCACCTATAACCACCTGGACATCGTCTCCTATTGTAGTTATAGCTAGATACCAAAACCTAGGAAACGCACTACCTGCACGTTACGCTCAGTCCCGTCTTTCAACAGTGTCTGAACTTTCACTGTACAACCATATATTACTTTTTACTACCAACTCTATTTTACTTTTGTGAAGTAAAATTTTCTAAGTCCATTTATATATAATTGTATATAAATATATACGACTATATATGAGTTGACTACCAATATACCTTACACTTCGGATACTACTTCTACAACAATAGCTGTTGGGGTAGTGGTTAAGGTAATAATTCATAACTCAAAGATTTTGGGTTCAAATCCCATGCGGAGCAATTTTTTTCGTTTTTAATATTCTTTGTAATCAGAAATGCATAAAACATTGCTAATCTACAATAAAAACTATTTTTTATGTTAAATATGCATAATTTAATTATTATATTATTAATTTATTTAATTTAAAATTTATATACAAGTATATGTAATTATAATTATATATATAATAAAAAAATAGAACATAAGTATAGAGATATGAAACAGAGTTCGCGGTTCCGAATTTTATTTGGTGGATTTTTAATTTAACAAAACTAAAAATTCACTAAATAAAATTACAATGAATAAGGTTCAAGATCGCCGAATTTCGTTTAGTATATGCATATGGCCTCCTCTCAAGTACGAAATTTTACGGTTCGCGATATAAAAAACCGCTGTGAATAGATTGACAAATAGCCTCCTCTAATTTTAAAGATATTATTTCTATATTTAATCATTAGAATTATTCATGTACATGTATTAACTTAACTTTTCTATAATTGATCATTATTTTTAATGAACGAATGAACGAAAAAAAAAATAAAAAAAAGCCATGATAACATTTTATAATTTTAAACTCAATAGTATTATGAATCAGAACCTAAGAATTTCGAAGATTTGCTATTCAAAGAAAATTTATAGCGTCATTTTACATCAAGTAACCCTTTATGATTCCAAGTATTTATAAGCTTCCATACAGAACCCTTATACATATTCAATCCTTTGATAAGGATTGCACTAAGTCTTCTCTTCAGCATTATAAATAAGTGCAATTTGTATTGTAGTATAAATTGTGCTTTGTAGAGGTAAACACAATTTAATGATATATATTTGAATTAATATACATATTTCAGTATTTAGTGGTAGAAAGTAGAAAACCTAAAAATATAATGGAAATAATGTTGAGCATGAAGTTACATAGCGCCGTTTGCTTTGCCAACAGCGTGAGATTATTGAAATTATTACTGTCAAGAGGAGAAAATGTGAACACTCAGAACAGGAAAGGAGAAACGCTCCTTCACTTGGCTGCCGTTATAAAAAACAAGAAAATGATTAAAGCTCTAATAAAGCACGGAACCGTCCTGAAACAGTGTACCGTTGAAGGAAATACATTCTTCCAATATTTGTTGAATTATCATTGCATAGGTGGCAGGGTAAATATAATCGAGGTGGACAAGATGGTCAAAATGTTGCTTTCCGCAGGAGTCGACGTGAATGTGCATCAAAAGATGGCACAACAGCATTGCATTTGGCTTGTCACAGTCAATGCGAGAGCATTGTCAAAATCTTATTACAACGCGGTGCTCAGGTGAATATTAAGGATAAGAATCTCTACGCACCATTTCATAACGTAGCAAGTAAGCCGAACGTAAACATAATTAAAATGCTGCTGAAAAGAGGTGCGGACCTGAATGCAAGTTTCGCAGATGGCTGTTCGCCCATCCTAATAGCCTGTCTCAATGGAAACTGCGATACCGTCAAATTCATGCTGGATTACAAACCGGACGTCAGTTGGGGCCAATCGGATTCATCAACGCCGCTGCACTTTGCTACCATGAACAACGACCGGCAGATGGTGGTTACTTTGCTGCAGGCAGGACACGATGCGAATGTTCTATATAAGAATATAATAGATGCGCCAGCTATGCTGGCGCTTAAACTAACGGACGTCTCAAAGGACTTCAGGATGATCATCAACTTTTTGAGGTACGGCAAGGATGTCGAAGTTGATAATCACGATGAATCTGAAAGTTCAGTGCTTCATTGGGCTTGCAAATGTGGAGATGTAGACAGCATGAACCAGTTGTGAGAGTTTGGAACAAGCGTTGGCGTTGAAGATGTCGAAGCTTAACTCCAATCTGTAGCTTGGATTTGAATGGAATTGAAGCTGAGAGAATGAGAAGTTGCTGGATAGACAAATATACAACGATGTATGACCTGCTGGTGGATATCGACAAAATGGAATTTCACACGCGTAACGAAACCTTGTTGAACATATTGCAATCCGAGGAGTTTAAAGTAGCGTATCCTATTATGGGTAATATTGTGAAGGCTGAATTCAGAAGAGGAATGCTTAGGAGAAATTTGCTTCAAAAGAGTTTTTAAGTATCTTAGTGACAAGCAGTTGCAACTATTCGTTACTGTTAAATCTGCTTAACGTAGTATTATGTATACCTGTATATGTTAGTTTTTAAAATCTATATTGTACTATGTATTTATCATGATTATATAAAACATGATTAGCTACATAATCTATAATGTAATGTATGGTAGTACTATAAATTGCAATAAAACCGTTTATATTTTTCATAAATATTAATTTTTTTATTATTTTAATATATATATATATATATATATATATATATATATATATATACACACACACACACACACACACACACACACACACACACACACACACACACACACACACACACACACACACATATATATATATATATATATATATATATATATATATATATATATATATATATATATATATATATAGTTAATACAAATAATTAAATACTGATATTCTAAACCCGTTTTTACTTGATGTATTTAAACTCTAGGTTTTATTAAGGTGGAACTCCAGTGATTTTTAAAAAAGCTCCCTTTCGTCCAATAATATTAAAAATTCGGTAACTTTTTTTGTCATGATTGAAGAAGGTTGTAAAAAAATTTGGAGAATTTTTCACTAAATTTTTTTTACTAGTTATTGGAGAAAATACATATTTTTGTAATAAAAACAAGGGTTTTTAGAATAGTTCCTTGCGCATACGAATTTAACGAATTCTATTTTAAAAACTTCTAGGCGACTTTTCAACTTAAAATGAACAAAACATAATTTTTTTTAAATTGTTTAAACTCAATTAATGGTCTAAAATAAATAAAACGTTTTTTGAACTTAAAAAACATAAAAAATTGCATGTCCCAACACTTACAATGGATGCATAAAACATTTACCATCAAAATACTTAGAAACAAAATATTAACTTCTTTTCTCAATACTTTTACCGATATTTTCTCAAAGTTTGAAAAATATCCATGGTCATGGGTTGTGCAAAGAACTTTTTAAGGTAGAAAAGTAAGTTTCGAGAAAGGCGCGTTTAAAGTTTTAATTTGGTATGCTATCCAATGTTAATTATTTCACTCAACTGGCTATAACTTTGATATAACAAAGAGTTTTGACATCCGCCAGGTCTCAAAATGTTCATGAAACTATAAACATAAGAAATGAGTAATAAAAAGAATTTCGATTTTTTGATAAAAAATCAGTGGAGTTCCCCCTTAACCGGGGACTTTAAAATTCTATGCTTTATACGGGAGTTGTTTAATTTTATTTATGAGTTGTATTGCTTAATGTAGTAAATAATTTTTATAATCATCTGTCATGGCAGATAATGTAGTCTAGCCGAATTTAATACATTTCAATAATTGTACAGTAATAAAACTGTTTAAAAGCTATAGGTAAGATGTTGAAGTAATATTTAATCTATTGTTGCCCAATTGAATAAGTTTTTTATTTTTCTCTATAGTCATAATTATTCAGGTCTTAATTATGACGTATTTAATGCTGTTAATAATCTACGCTTATACTAAAGAGCAAGAAACATTGAGTAAAATATTTCTAGAACAACAAGTAAACTTGCGCAGTATATAACGCAAATTAGATGCATTTATAATATTAAACTATTAAACTTATAAATACTTTATAATTATATATGATTATATATAACATTATTCTATATAAAATTGTATATAAGTTACTTATATATATGATTATATATAAGATTTTTTTACTCAGGACGTATGTACTACATTACGCATAAAAGAAAATTATGTGTAATTTGTATTTTATTCTTACTATTATCGAAAAAATGTTCGCATCTCTGGCGCAATACTTATATGCGGTAAAGTGCTACTTAATGCCCTTGAAAAGTACTATTTTATTTTGGAAAAAGTAGTTTGTTTTATTTTGTATATGTAAGATTTTTTGCAATCAGCTCTATTCGCAGTTATCCGTGTAGATAGTAAAACAGACTAAAAAGAGAAGACAAAGATGATATGACAAATTTATTATATTCTAAACTTCTGGACTATATTAAAGAAAAATATATTTGTTCCCATTTTCGACCAACTAAAACTATTAAATGGAAAGAAAATGAATAGAAAAATTTGTCAAAATCATGAAAATACATCAGGGAGCTTTCCCCCGCCCCCCTAATGAAAAATATTATTGGTTTCTTAGATTTAAACTATTTTTAGATAAACTAGGTACACAACTAATTATTTAACGGTTAGAAAGTTCTGACGTTAAAAACTCAAATAACTCGAACCAATATCCCGGTGTTCGAATTTGTGTTAACGAGGGTATACTGCATTAATTTCTTAACTTTAACTGCGCACCTCATTGTTTTTATCACGTCAGCTGATCCTCATATTACATTATCTGCGTCATCATAATAAGGTTAGTGCATATGAGGATATAAGCAATGAGGTGCGCAGTTAAAGAACTTATGCACTAACCTTATTATGATGACGCAGATATTGTAATATCTTGTACGATCAGTTTAACCGTTATTTAGAATTCACGCAAGTTTTGAATTATTTAATTTATAACTCGAAATTTTTCCACGAGAACATACAACAACGAAGAATATACAACACTTACGTAACCTTATTATAATATTAGTATGCCCGTTGATCTATATATCGATATATTTGTTTACAAACTAAAAACGGAAATCGGAAGTTACGTCATCAGGGTACAGACAGAAATCGAACATCCGGACACCGAAAATGAAAAGCTATTTGGAGAATTAATTTTCAATTAACTGTATTTAGTCAAAGAATGGGTCGTTTTAAGGAAATCTTTTCTTATTTCAACGATAAAATTCATAACTCTTAAATAAATACCGATGTAGTGCAATATGTACAATATAGCATTAAAAATTAATGTAATCTAAATTTTGAGAAGGTTATGGAACACGAAATGAAAGTATAAGGTCCACGGTGCGGACCCGAAGGATTCGTATCGTACCTAATATTTATACTTGTCATATAATCCACGATGCGGACCCGAAAGCTACGTACTTATACTTGCCATTTCATCCAAATTCTATCATGTTTTAAAAGCTACAAATTATTAATATTCGTTTGTAATTTTACTTGATTATTTATTCTATAGCTCTGAAATATATGTATGTAATTTTGTTTCAAAATTGCTATCTGATACCGTTATTTTATTAAAAATTATATTTTAAATAAACTTTAAAGTATCAATTAATAAAAAAACTCGCGAAGTTTTGTTAAAAATACGTTAAAGAATATATTCTCAAAGTATCTATAATTTTTTTAATTTTTGTATACGCGAGGATCAATTTTTGTTCAAATTTAGAACTTTGAGAAGACCATGCACCAGTAGTTGCCTATGAGCCCCAAAAAAACTTGTAATTTACAAAATCTTTCTTTTATACACAATAGTAGTATCGAATAAACTAAATTGTTTCCAACGTTAAACAGATGAAAAAGAGAATATTATTAATGGAAAGAAAATGAATAGAAAAATTTGTCAAAATCATGAAAATACACCAGGGAGCTCTCCCCCACCCCCACCCCCCCCCCTAATGAAAATTGTTATCCTTGCGTTAGTCGAGTAAGGCTTATAACTTTTTATTTTAACATTTTTTTTTTTTTTTTTTTTTATATTATTTAACGTCGCCATGTTTGTGCTTCCATGTGGTGCTAATCGGCGACGGGGGTCTGCGGTGTGTTTGTAAACAAAGCACATGTAATTTTTACAGAGGTGCTTGTATCAATCGGCAGAGACTAGGATTCGAACCCGGGTCACCGGCGTGGGAATCCGACACTCTACCGACTGAGCCGCCGCAGGCCCCATTTTAACATTTCTTTTCAATTATACATTTATTATTTAAACATTTTTTAATTGAAAATCGCTGTCCATGGCGTAGTTGAATTTACGATTATTTGTTTTATTATTTAAATAAATATTTTACTTATTAAATAAAAAAAATTCCTTGGGATAAAATTTAAAAATTAAAAATATTATCTTTTTATGATTCTGAGGTCTGGATTTGCATATCTACTCATGAGCGAGGTATGATTTTCCCGGACCATCCAGACGGGTAGTGCCATCCCTAATTAATTTACATAGATAATATTAGTCTTTAGGGTGGTTCTTTTAGATTTGCAATTACTGTGGAAAATTATGAAATAATCATATGTTGTTTTTAGACTTTAAAGAATATCTCTAAATTTCATATTTTCTTATGATTCAAAATAGTATGAAAAGTTAAACTTATTAAAAAGGTATTTATTCGGAAAAGTACGAGAATGTTAAAAGTACATAATTTTGTAGTCTCGAAGCGTGACTCTGTGAGTCATATGAGCTTCAAAATATCAGACATATAGCGGAAAGAAAATTGGTTTATCATACAGCAATCATTAATATTCTTAAAATTTATATATAAATTTAATGTACATCATTTACACAGATTGAACAACATTTTCGTCACCTTTTTTTATACACATTCAATTGACTTCAATATGAATCAATACTTTCAAAACAATTTATACGCGTTTCTCTCGTTACAAAGTTTTTAGACCGCTCTTAGTCAAAATCTCCGAAACTACTTAACCGATCCTTACCAAATATTAACCACATATTCCGTACACTTAAGCTCTGTTGCATTCTACGATTTTTCTAAAATTTTCACTTTTACTATTTTTTTATTGTAAAAAACGGTAAAAAAAAATTTTGTTCTTTTTTTTTATTATAAAAAACGGTAAAAAAATTTTTTTTTCTTTTTTTTTAAATGTACGCCATTTTGTTATTGTTGCAAAAATTTAAAAAATCCTAGAATGTGATAGAGCCATAGTTAAACTGAATCTAAAACCGTTTGATTATTTTGTTTCAGATGTCCCGTCTTTGAGCATTCGACTACGACGCACACATACCTACTTTTCGAGGAGTTACGTTTGCCTGTCTTTTTAGTGTTCAAAATAAATAAAAAACATTTTTTTATGTATTTCGACCGTGTATTTATTAAGCCCAACAAATCTTACATCAATATGTATAAGAAGGTAAATGTCCCAATTTCTGCTCACGTCCCTATTTCTAATCACTCGAAGTATTTCTGTTATTATAGATATGAAGGTTGTTTTAATATATATTATATCCAAGCTATCTGTACCGTTTTAGTATTGCAACTAAAAACTGTAGTGCTGAATTAAAGATATTGTAAATTCTGATTAATAAACTTGATAATAGTGATAGTTTGAGGTTAGACGCAGATGCATTCTGCATGTCCCTATTTCTAATCACGAAAAAATAACGTTTTAGTTGTATTTATACAATATGTACACTGTTTTCTACTTAGGCATCGTGAAGTATTTACGCGTATTAACATACTAATACAATAAAAAGATACAAATCATATGAATGAAGTCTATAAAACCAAAGGTGATCAGAAATAGGCACACATCGAAATCAATGCTTTTTGCCGTGAGCAAAAATAGGTGCATTTTTCGTACGCTTTTTAATTGACTATTATTAATATTTAAGTCTTTAAAATGGTTTTTACGCATTTACATTGTATTGTTCGATTCATAATTAAGATAATAATCATATCTGCATTATAAATTAATGTTAGAATAACTTTTTAAACCTTTTTGTTTCATGTAAAATGCTTATATATTATGAGCAGAAATCGGGACATTCACCTTATACATCTTAAAAAAAATCACAAGAACAGCCTTTTTTTTGAGCGTTCAAAGTAGAATGATCCCTTAGACAAATATTTATTTCCTCGTCGAAAAACGAATTTCGTAAAAAACTGTCCGATATGCAAACTTAAGTCGAACAAACTATCGTACTCATACAAAAATCTTCTTTCCCAAAAGTCAGCCCGCCTCTGTCCAATTTTATACAAAAATATTCCCTCATTTTCATCTATCCCTTTGTCTCCCGCAGCATCGTCTCCTTCGCATAACCTCGTCTGACCCTCACTCCCGCCTTCTCAACACCCAGGCTCCTTTTCTGTCCTTCATACATACGCATACGCACACACACCTTCTCAACTCCCTCGTTTTGCGCATATCGCATCGAGCTCCATTCAAGGAGCTTTCGTTAGCCTCGTTTCATTCCCGTCGTCGACGTTGCTCGTTCATTTTATTTATACGTCGGTGACTCGTGTGCTGTTTTATCTCTCTCTCTCTCTCTCTCTCTCTCTCTCTCTCTCTCTCTCTCTCTCTCTCTCTCTCTCTCTCTCTCTCTCTCTCTCTCTCTCTCTCTATCTCTCTCTATCTCTCTTTTTCATTCTCACTTTCTCTCTCTCGGGAAATTTCAGAAGGTGGCTGACGCCGCCTGGAAATTGCCGCGCAACGCGAGAAAAATATTTAGGACCTATATTTTCGGAGCGCGGCACAGCAGTCGTTTCGTCGTACATATGTATACACAATTTCTCAAACGTGCTCTACATTTTTTGCCTTGAGCCGCTTTTGCCTCTGTGTATGCGTGCTTTTTCTGTCTGACGTATTAACGCATTTTGCCTTGGAGAGGGTTAAGGGAAATACGAATTGCAAGAAATCTCGGTTGAAAAATTCTCTCGACTTTCTAATTGCGGAAAGTATTCGTTTGTGCATTTAAGATAGCGCGAGTGTGTTATGGGGCATAAAGCTTTTAATGATGATTAAATTTTTTACGATCTCGCGTGTTTTAATTATTTTTCTTTGATTGAATTATGAAATATTCTTAACTTATTTTTACTTTCTTTTTTAATTATAATGATAAAAATTTTTTATAATGGAAATTCGATATCAGGGTAAATACTTCATCCATTGAACACTATGAAGTACTCTCAAAAATTGAAATAAAAAATATTATAGGATTTATTTTTATAGATGTTATTTTTCAATATAATTTATTGATATGAATTTTAATAATTTTCCAACAAGATATGATAATTAAGGGGCGCGGTAGAGCCACGATGGCAAGTATGAGTACCAAGTGCGATCCTTCGGGTCCACACCGTTGACCTTATACTTTGATTTCGTGCTCCATACCTTCTCAAAATTTGGATTATATTATTTTTTAATGCTATATTGTACATATTACACTACATATGTATTTAAGAGTTATGAATTTTATCGTTGAAATAAAAAAAATTTTCTTTAAAACGATTTATTATTTAACGAATTACAGCAGATTGAAAATTAATTCTCCGAAAGGCTTTTCATTTTCGGCTTCCGGATGTTCGATTTTTGTATCACCCTGATGACGTCACTTCCGACTTCCTTTTTTAGTTTGTAAACAAATATACATAGATATATGTCAACAGGCATTATAATAAGGTTACGTGAGTGTTGTATACGTGAAAAAATGTCAAGTTCTTAATTAAATATTTAAAAACACGTGTAAGTTTTGAATGAGGATTAGCAGATCATACAAGATATAAATACATTATCTACGTCATCATAATAGGGTATGTGCGTATAAGAATCAGTTGACGTAATATAAACAATGAGGTGCGCGAAAAAGAGCAGTTGTATCCGTAGCAGTAAATACCTATTGGCATCACGTTGGAAAAAGTTAAGAAATTATTTTTGTTTGAAAATTATTGAAAATTTTTGCGGAGATCGTAGAGTGACCCCTTAATGAACATGGACAATTTTGTGTTTTATGCAAAGTATGCGGAAAAGTGCTACTTTACGCCCGCTAAACACAAACAAAACTACGTAATTTAGACTTACTTTTTCCAACACTTAATTTTTTGATGATTTTACTTAAGATTGTACGTAAACTCAGCCCTTTGTTTTTATAAGAGAAAGCGATTCTAAAAAGGAAAGTTCAATCTTGATTTTTCTTAAATTTACCTTTTCTGTCTCTTATTTTAGCAAAATAAGGAATTCGAGCTCGTGATATGCGGTCAATGAAATATAAAGTCTAATGCATCCCCTCAATTTGTTATATATTAGTTCGGACACATATTTTACTAAAAATTGGTGTAAGTAGTCAAAAAGGTAATAAAATTATTTGCAAAAAACTGTAATAATTCTTTAAAAATTATATTATATTCATTTTCAAATACCACTTTATTCGGTTCTTAAAAATGTTGTCAGAACTCCCTAAAACTTATATTTTACAAACGTATAATCTATTAGAAATAAGACTCCAGCCAATGAGAAGCGGCGATTCCTACGCACTGATTGGTTGGAGTCTTTTCCTGCTCGCGCCATCTACCGACTCAAGGTCGGTGCTCGCCATCCTCATAGGCAAGTGTGAGTTCTACTTCCGTGTGTGTGTGTAATGATACCGATAGTTCATTGGTGGATTATTATAAGCTTACATGTAACAATAACTAAATTTTAATCTGAAAAATTTGTACAGTAAACCTAAGAAAATGCTATCGTTTTTTTTAAATATACTAACCTTTAATTCATATGCCAATCAGTTTCATTCTTATATGACAAAAAACTTTGCATACTTTATTTTAATTACCTATTATTTACTTATATTTTACATTTATCTTTTACATTTCATTTATTTTTTACTAGACAAGCTGTAAAAAAATTGATTTTTTCAATTGAAAGAAGTATTTTTTGTAATGCACCTTTAACTATTAGTCGACGGGCCCATATGTTTATAATTATTTTCTATAATTGAGGATATTATACATAATTTTAAAATTAACACGAAATGATGGTAAATCCGAAATTACAATTTTACACTACAATATGAAATATATAGTATAAAAGTCTGGATGATTAAATGTTACAAATTATTACACGTTTGAGGTAATCATGGATACTTTTCTGAGAATGCAATAATTAATTTTTCACCACACTGCGCGTAAAGTGCTGACTGTACGCCCTCTCAGCAGGCCGTACAGTACCGCATGGACTGCCTAGGGAATAAAGTGACTTGCGCATGCGCGATGCGCCTTTTTCCGCTCTCGACTGCGTCTCGAGCGGTAAAACAGCGCGTCGCGCGTACACAAGTCACTTTACTTCTAGGCAGAGCATGGGGTACTGTACGGCCTGCTGAGATGCGTACAGTCATTTCTTTACGGGGGTGTGGTGAAAAGTAGTATACGCACCTCTGGAGTACAGTAGGCAAGCATGCACTGTGTGAAATGCCGACCTCGCTTTACTCGGTCGGCAACGTCACACAGTGCGTACATTGCCCACTTTACTCCCTTGATGCATAATGTACTATTTTTACTTGACCATTTATTATTTGATTTCACAATTTTTTTAGCATAATTTTTATTGATTATTCACCACCCTTATGAATTTTATTTATTTTATACATATATTTTATTATTACTAAATTACTATTTTAAATCTTTTGTAGATGTGATTTATGAATTATCAAGGATGAAGAACTCATTATAGATTATACGTTTGTAAACCGTAAGTTTTAGGAAGATTTAAAATACAACAAATATACAAAAATGATGAGATATGAACTGAATTTAAAACAGATGGAAATAACTTTTTAATATAATATGAATGAATTTTAAACCTAAAATAGCAGTATCATTGGAGGGATCCGTGGGTGCACGAGTGATCAATCATCCAAGTTAAGCAGTGCTGGGATCCGTTAGTACTTGGATGGGTGACCGCTCAGCAATCCCGTCTTAACAATGATTGTTCCACGGATTGGCAATGAATATTTAGGTGCTTTTCGTGGAAGTAAAAGGTAAGTCTTTACGCTCGCTGATCGCAAATCAGCCTCTTTACGCCCGCTATTGAGGTATGAAAAAACGTTAAAATCGTGCATGTGTGACAAAATAGTATATTGTGGATCAAGGGCGGAAAGTAGGCGATTATCACGAGGGCGTTGCAGGCCTAGCCGAGGCAACCAGAGCAGCCTGTGGCGAGCCGAGGGATGTCGGGGGCTTCCGAAGAAAGAGCTGCAACCAGTACGAGTACGGTTAATTGCCTACCTCCCATGGTGCACACGATACTTTTAGTCCTACCTGGACAATATCAACATTGACAAATAATCATAACCTGAAAAGTTACATTGAATTATTTATAGTATGAACAATTCAATTTCTTATATATTACTCCTAATTCTATATTACGAATTCCCCCTAGAATAGGGAACTTGCATGAACAAATGCTTTAGGTCCATCAGATAGATAATCGAAAAATAATTGATACATATTTTTTCTTTTTTTAATTAAATGATTATCAACAAAGATACAGCAGTTTGAAATGTCGCGTGACTTCACAATTCCCCATCGTCATATATCTATATAGAAAAAATACGTATCGATTATATTTCGATAATATATCTGACGGACCTAATAGATTTTTTCATGCAAGTTCCCTATTATTTAAGGAATAAAATGAGACATTCAGAATAAAAATCGGATGAAAAATAAAAAAGTTACTTTGATTTTATCAACCTTGTCTCTAATTGACGATAACTAGGTTTACAATAGAAAAAATGTCTTTAGTTACATCAAGTACCCTTCTTTTATAATATATTAACTTTTATGTCATTATTACTGAACGAATTATAGTAAGAAAATGTTGCATTTTAAGGTCAATTGGCCGCTCACACCTCCTTGATTAAAGTTAAGCACAAAATCAAAAAGAACGCTTCATAAAATTAATCTGTAAAAGATATCATCTGTTCACACTCTGCAGTATTTCAATACGAATTTGCTTGGTTGAAAGCAAAGTTATTACTTAAAGGCAAATTACTCATAAATAATAATAAAAATCGTTGCAAAAGCAACAGCAACAGAAACTGAAGAGACGTTATTTAATGACCCAATATCAAATAGAAAGATTTCAATAAAAACGATCCACTGCTCTCTTTCAGCTCCACGCTCAATTAAAAACATTCAAGATCAGAGAGCAACTAAATGCTAGTCGCTGTACGCAACGCAAGAAGTAAACAAAATCGAATAAAAGCGTAACTCCAGGAAAACTTATGCCCAACTCGGCCATTTACAGTTTGTTAAGCCTATGCCGTGCGACGGCAGCAGACGAAACTACCTTTAAAAGCGATAAACGGTATATGCGTAGCTTTTTCGAAAGAGAAAGGGAAAGAGAGAGAGAGAGAGAGAGAGAGAGAGAGAGAGAGAGAGAGAGAGAGAGAGAGAGAGAGAGAGAGAGAGAGCTTCAACACTCGACTTTGTCCTGTGCACCACGAAGTCTCGAGTACGTTAAAGATGCGACGCAGTGCTTGCAGAGAGAGGAAACGAGCTTTCTCCCTCCTCTCCATACTGTGCGCCAGATATGGCTGTTTAGTTTAGTGGAGACTGCAGGACATTCGAGGCCATGAACGTGGGGTCGGGCATTAAAAGGGGTTTTGCAGCCAAGCCGCCACAGCTACCGGATGGAAGTAGAGAGCGACACAGAAGGATTTAGAGAGAGAGAGAGAGATAAAGAGAGAAAGAGAGAGAGAGAGAGAGAGAGAGAGAGAGAGAGAGAGAGAGGCGTGAACAAAGACAAAATTAGAATTGAAATTGAATTTACCTTTATTAATGTTGCGCATTGGGTTTATGGTAATGATTTAAGGTAAAGGATATTTTTCAGGCCATTTTTCACGTGAAAAATATTAACGAAACGGCTTGGAAACAATGGATATATATGAGGAATTATGATGTGCAGTTCAGAATAATATTTTACTGTTGATTTTTTAGAATGAAGTTTTCAATAAATGAAGTTTTATTCGTTTTAATGTATTTAAATATTATTTGGATAAAAATAAGTTATCAAAAATTAATGTGAATCATTCCGGTAAAATATACTAATGAACTATAAAATTTAATTTGCATAATATACAGCTAAGCTTCATTTTAAACAATGTAAGTGCTGAATATGTTAATGAGTTACTTCACGTTAGTTGAAGAGTTCTGACGCTCGTGTTATGTAGTTTCCTCATTCAAATGGTTTCTTTGATCACTACTTCGACGTGAAACATTCGTGAAATTTGTCCTAGTATGCACAACTATAATAGAAACCACTAAATCAAGTACCTATAGACATGCAAAATTTTATATTAAAAAAATCCTTAGTCTCATACATTTTTGCCTAATTGTTTAAAGGTATACAACATAATTTTGATCGTAAAAAGAATTATTATTCTTACTTATTGGCTATAAAATACTGTCAATTATTAATAATCTCTGATTTTTTTTTACGTGGCATTTCGAACTCGAAAGTTCATCGCCTCATCTACGCAAGCCTTCCACGTTTCCCTATTTTGTGCCAACCCCATCCATTTCGCGCCCTCCCGCCCAATTTCAGTTACATCTGCTTTTACGTTATCCTCCTGTAATGGATTATATGAGAGGATTCAGAGAGAGAGAGAGAGAGAGAGAGAGAAAATAGAGGGACAAATCTTCGAAGTAAAGTAGAGAAGTGGAAGACATGTGATGAGAGAGGAATTATTGCCGAAACTCGACTCGATCGCTAAACACCACAGTGTGAAGACTAGTTACGTTTTCTCGCTCACGGCGCGAGCCGTTGGCTCGCTCGCAATCCTCTACACTGTAGTTACTTACATTAGCGCAGAAGCTGAATATTTTCCTTGCCTCATAAAACCTCATGAATCCGAGGGACGGATTCATTTCAACGCAGATCTGCTGCCTACATCACCCTAAATTTTGGTTACTCATATCAAGATTATCTACTATTATTCCTCGTCGAAGAAAAGAAGAAAGAAGAATTGTGTGCGTAGTATGTGTGAGTTAGCGTTCCTCTATCAATTTGTAAAATACATATATATATATATATATATATATATATATATATATATATATATATATATATATATATGGTCTATTTTATAATCGTAATCTACGACCCATTTGAGATATTAATTAATACAGCGATTTCTTTTCTTTAATATAAACAAGTATAATTTATTTATTTTCCTAGTCATCATATTAAATTATACCTTACACTCCCATCTGCGTCTAGCTCTACCTAGAGATCGCGTTGCTTTCGGTTTTCCTTTCATTATGCGCGCTGCCGTACGATCAGCGCCCATTCTTGCCACGTGCCGTGCCCATCTTAGTCTCCGTGATTTTATTATTCTGTTAATATTTGGTGACGCGTACAAGTTATGTAGCTCATCATTGTGCAGTTTCCTCCACTCCCCAGTTTCCTCATCTTTCTTTGGACCGTATATTTCCGCAGAACCTTATTTTCAAATACCCTAAAACGATTTTCTTCCGCTTTAGTGAGCGGCCAGGTATCTTTATTTTGACATTTCTCGACAGTAGCTTTAACTTACGTAATCTATTCACAGCGTAGAAGCAGGCATTACCCGAATGAAGTCTCTTATTAATCTCGGCTTTAATTTCGTTTCGATCATCTATAGTTGTACCTAAATATCTCAATTGGCTAACCTTTTCAAAAGTGAAATTTCCGACTCTGAGATCCCACTCACCTTCGCGAATGCCCAGTTTCTCCATGATCATATATTTCGTTTTCTATTGGCTCACTTCTAACCTCGTGTCTTTAGCTGCATTTATAAGGATTTCCGCGTTTCTCGCCACCGTTTCACCATTATCTCCCACTATATCCAAGTCATCCGCATAGCCTAAAATCTGCGTTGTTCCGTTGAGTGTTGCGCCTAGCTCGCTAGCCTGCATTTTTCTAACAACATACTCTAGCGTCAAGTTAAAGAGTACCGTTGAAAGCCCGTCAACTTGCTTCAAACCGTCGCGAATCATGAATGATTCGGATACATTATCGCCTACTCGGACCTTTCCAGTGCTTCCGTTCAGACATATTTGAATTAATTTTACGAGTTTTTTGGTACGCCAAGGAGCACTAGTATTTGATACATTTTGCTTCGCTTGACAGAGTCGTACGTTTTCTTAAAGTCCACAAATAGCTGGTGTATAGTTTCGCAATATTCTCACTTTTTCTCTAATAATTGTCGTATGGTAAACATTTGATCGCTCGTCGACCTGTTGCTCCGGAATCCACACTGATAATCTCCTATTATAAATAAAGATATAAATCTTCCGCGAATGGTGTGAGTCTGGCCTGTATTACGTTTGACAGAACTTTGTAGCAGGTAGCTAAAAATGAGATTCCTTGGTAGTTATTGCAGTCTGTTTTATCTTCTTTTTAAAGATCGGTATGATGATGGATTCTTTCCAATTTTCTGGTATTGTTTAATTTCTCCAAATAGCACATGCTAGATCAAAAATTTTAGATGTAAGCGCGGTGCCCCCATATTAAAGTAGTTCAGCTGGTATAGAATCATTTCCTGCGGCCTTATTGTTTTTAGCTTTTTGATCGTGGCCTCTACTTCTTTGTAGGTCGGTTCGTCCATATGGAGTTCAGCAGTGTGGATTTCGTCTCCCATTTCCTCGGAGTTTTCATGCACGTTTAATAACTTATCGAAATAGTCGTTCCATAATTTCAATAGTTAATTTTCGCTTGTCACGAGGTTCCCGTTCTTATCTTTCATTAACTGCGATCTACTCTGAAAACCCTTCCTAATAGCGTTTATTCCTTTGTACATCTCGCGCGGATTATTTTCCTTACTATTAGTTTCTATTTTTCTAATTTCATTTTTCTGATACTCGCGCTTCTTGTTTCTGTAAATCATACCTACTTGCTTTCTTATATCATGGTATTCTTCTACGGCCCTACCGCTTTCATTGTGTACGCTATCTAATTTAGCCTTCTGGCGCCTTTCAAACCAGAGTTCGTACTCTTCGTCAAACCATGGTTTGCTCTTCGGCCTTTTTTTCTTACCCATTATTTTGTTCGCGGCTTCTTTTATAGTTTTTTCGATAGCCCCCCATAACCTGTTTGGATCGTCTTCTACTCCCGTCTGTGCATCCGTTTCCTCGAGCACCCAGAAATCAGTTGCTAACTTCTACTTGGTACTTGATTCGCTCTACCCCGCTTCGTACGTTTTCCAATATCAAAGGTTTCTACTTTGTTCGCTCGCTTACTATTTTGACCGGCTACTAATCTGGCTCTTAATTTGGCCACTACTAGATAATGATCCGAGTCGCAATTCGCCCCCCTATAGGTCCTTACGTCGAGTACATTGGGGTGGCAATCAATTTGATTGTGCGTGTCCCCGTCCGGCGATGTCCACGTTGCCTTGTGTATATCCTTGTGCTTGAAGCACGTGGTCTTGACTATAAGATCTTTTGCGGCCGCGAAATTTATGACCCTAGTACCGTTATCGTTGCTCGTTTCGTTCAGACTTTCTTTGCCTATAGTGGGCCTAAACATTTCCTTTCTCCCTATTTTAGCATTGAAGTCCCCCACTACTATTTTGGTGTCGTAAGACGCGAATTGATCGATTAATTGCTCTAAAGTTTCATAATAAAGATCTTTGACTTCTTCCTCTTTGTCCTCCGTAGGACAGTGGACGTTAATAACCACGTACTTATACCACGCTCCTTCGATGATGATATACGAGAGTCGGTCATTCACGAAATTGCTTTTGTTAACAAGAAATCCGGTGCCTATGGAATGCCCGCTCGCGCCCCCATATAAAAAGGTGAAGTTACTGGATCCTAGCATCGCGTTATCTTTCCATCGGGTTTCTTGTATTGCTACCAAATCTAAATTGTACCTCTTAGTTTCATTTATGATTTCCCGAAATGCGCCCGCTCTGTGTAGACTGCGTACATTCCAGGTTCCCACCCTTAAGTTCCTTTTGGTTTTGGTTTGGTTTTGTTTTCTTTGAGCCATGATAGTAAGTTAAACCCGTGCCTTTTGGATCCTGTTCCTATCGCAGGTGAGTCCATCCGTCTAGGGGTGATAACCCTCATACCTCCCTAGAACTAAGTATGAGAGCTTTCCGACTTTGGCGAGGACATAGTCAACTCGTCGTCACACACACTCGGTTTCATTCTCATATCCTAACGTCCCCATGCAAGGCAGCACGCCTTCGCTGGCTTCGTTGCCGTGTAAGACCAGGGGGCGAATCATTCTACACATCCCCTCTCAGGGCAGTTGTCATCGATTGAAACCCCTTTGCATCAGTATCTGTATTGCCATACGTTGACCATTCCCGGAATTATAAAGGGTTTTATTGTAAACACATTACGATTCAAAAACATTATAGCTGAATAATGTTAAGTAGGTAGTACTTGAACACTTTTTGAAACGAAAATATGGAATGAGTGTTTGTAGAGCCAAAACCCAATATTTTCCCCGAATCTTTAATCTAATCGTTAATTCGGCATGTTTTACTGTCGTTAATACAAGAAAAAATACATTTACATATTTTTTTATACTAAAAAAGTAAATTTTAAAATTCAACTATATGTCGCAGTAGTCGGACATCATATGTCAAGCTGGTCCCAGTACTTGGACATAGTTAGGACCCAGTAGTTGGACATATGAAATAAATGTGTTCAACTACTGGGTTCAGAAAAAGCAGTGGACGTAAACTTGGACAATACATTCGGCATATTACAGTTCTCGACATAACCTAAAAATGTTATATTTACATTTATAACAAATTTAAGACGTAAATTAACATAATTTTGGTTAAATTATACACTACACATCATAAACTATCCGAATGAATGCCAATTAACACATCTTTTTATCATCTTTATCAGTAATTACAATTTATGTCACTGTTTAAGTACTGATCATAATTTTCGTTTTGTTCAAGTACTGGGCACTTTACCTTATTTTCATTTATCCCTTTTGTTCCCAAATTATGTTCTAAAAATCGGATTTTTTCTACAAATAACTCGCAAATCTGTATAATAAATTGTATTGAAGTTTGATAAATACTGTTATTATTGTTGGTCCTGCGAAAGTCGTCTAATCGCCATTTAAGGAGATTGTATGTTCATATATATGTCATAAAAAACAAACCATTTTTACTACAATATAATCTCACATAATGATATGAAAGTTAATATATAAAATAAGGGGTTTTTGTCAAACTAAAAAGTTCTTTTTATTGAAATTCCATTATTGTAAAATTAGATATCGTCAACTTTAGACTTTAATAGAGGAATAGTTGACAAAACAGTGGAGACTTCTTTATTTGTTTTAATCTCATTTTAATTTGTAAGGTCTCATTTTGTTCCCTCAAAGATTTCAGGGCGACTTACCCATATAAAAATTGAAAAATATCGAAAAACCTGCAAGGTTACAGTCAATTGGTTATAAGTACAAACACGTATTTTTGTACGTCTGAGCATGTACAAGTATAAACTATAGGCTGTAACTTTGCAGGTTTTTCGATGGTTTTCAATTTTTATATCGGCAAGTACCCCTGAAATTATTCAAGGAATAAAATGACACCTTCAAAATTCAAATCGGATAACAAATAATAAAGTCCACTGTCTTGTCAACTGATTATCTTTTAAAGTCTAAAGTTTACGATATCTAATTTTTCAATAACGGAATTTCGATAATACTTTTTTTTAGTTTAACAAAAAACACTTATTTCATAATATATTGATATATGATTATATCAGATTTATGGTATAAATTTTTTCTTATGATATATATCTACGCATACAACCTTCTCAAATACAACACTCAATAAAAACTGAATGTTACGACGTTATTCAATGCACTGAATTTGAAAATACCTAGAGAGACACAATTTACGAAAATTAAATTATGATTCTCACCATTAATACTTTTAGATTGTTTAAAATTTATGATGCATTTACATGGTAACAAATAAAACTAACTAAAATAGTATTATTTGTTTTTGGTGCTTCTAATAATTAACTATACGAGTAGTAAAATTCTTAGTTAGAATACGAAACCTGAAAATCAAAAATTCAAAACCAATTTGGATCTGACACGGGGGCGGAGTTAAATTAAATTAAGGACTTGTGTACCACGTGTTTAATCACCTTACCACGTCTAAACCAATCATTTAAGGACCTCGATTGATATAGCTCTAATCCACCAGAGGGCGATTGCCCGGTGTCAGCTCCCAATAGGTATCGATTCCTGTAGCGATACTTCGATTCGTTTTAAAATAATCGATACCTAGATATCGATACTTTCCGTGAATCGATTCTTGGGCATTGAGTCTTCTTTGAGAAATCGCACTTCCTAAAGGAGAGTACCTCAGTAAGGATACACATCGATGGGTTCTAAGAGAAAAGACGTATCTTACGCGTTACGATTAGAAAAGACCTATCTCACGCGTTACGATTAGAAAAGACTTAACTCGCGCGTTCCGAATATAAACGGACTATTTCTTTTGAGGTTATTTTATAGGCTATTCAATGTTGAGAATTTGTTATAAAATGATTGGACACCTTACTTTTAATGACGTGAAGATGATAATCTTACATCGGTAGTATTAAAAAGTCAATAAAAGATGTAATTGAAATTATCTTATAATAATTATATGATCTCAAAGTTAGTGTAAGAAATAACCTCAAAAGAGGTAGTCTGTTTCTAATCGTAACGCGCAAGATAGGTCTTTTCTCATCGTAACGCATGAGATAGGTCTTTTCTAATCGTAACGCGTAAGATAAGTCTTTTCTCTTAGGAACCATCGACATAGTTATTTTAGTGGACTTTTTGATTGCCTTGGTAAAAATCAAAATTTCATAATGAAATTTAGTTTAGATTTAGAGATTTAAAAAAGTATCTCCCAATGCGGACACCTTTAGCTTTTAGTCTACGCTTAGAGTTTTTGTGTCTAATTGCTTAAAAACGGTAGTTAAAAGCTTTTAGCTACTACTGTTTGCGGGATGCAGTCTTACCCGACAGCCTGCGAGGAGAAATGTGAGACAGCTAGAACAACGTGCTCAGGAGTGATTTTCTTAAAAACGAAACCCTCCTCCGAGGCCGAAGTTACGATGTCATCCATCTCATCATCGCATTCGCCCTGAGAGACTGACACCCCAGCAAATTGAGCATTAAGCTCTTCCGGCGTAAAACCGTGCAGACCATCCTTAGCAGCGGGCAGCAGTCCAAGATCACGCAGCTCCTTCCAAATATCTCTATTGTCAATTAAGGTTTCGAAAATTCTATTTTGAATGTAGGAGCTGCGTGCCTGCTCCGCTCTATCCTCCGCTTCTTTAGCAAGTTGTAGATATTCTTGCCAGAGTTTATTATCTCTCTAGAGAGAGAGAGAGAGAGAGAGAAAGAGAGAGAGAGAGAGAGAGAGAGAAAGAGAGAGAGAGAGAGAGAGAGCGAGAGAGAGAGAGAGAGAGAGAGAGAGAGGAAAGGGATCCTCAATAGTGTAATTTAAAAAAAAACGAGACCATAATCAAGTGAAACTTAAAGAATAAAGTGAATTGATACCTCATTAAATCATTTCTTATGACTATCCTCTCCTTATCCCACATTATTAGATTTTAAAGCCAAATTATCAAACTTGCTGCTTATTTTATAAAAGTTAATAATTTTGAATAAATGTTATAAACTAAATTTTTTTTATTATTTTTTGCGTTGGGTATGTTAAAAGATGTATACATTCGTAAAGTACTCATATTTTATTTGTTATTTTTATTAAAGTATTTTGATTTAATATTTTTAAAATTTTGAACATTTGGAAAAGATTAATTTTGTCATTTTATACGTTTGATATGTCAAAGAAATGTATATATCTGTAAAGCTGTCATAATTTTCTTTTGATTTGTGGATCTTTCAATGACTTTAAAGTTGTTTTTGTTAAAGACTTGCAATTTAAATTGTTTTAAATTTGTTAAAATTAGAAAAAATTATTATTGTAATTGTATACGTTTGATACGTCAAAAAGATGCATATAATCATAAAACCCTCGTATTTTCATTCCAATTAGTATATCTTAAAATTACTTTAAAATTTTGACAAATTTTGAACATTTTCTGAAGCCGCTTAAAAGAATAAACGAAAATACCAAGCTTGTTTAAATTGAAATACTGAGGCTTACTGGGAAATAGACAATATTTACTACTCTCTAGTAATACGTTAGCAGTTGATTTGACCAGTATCTTGCTTGTTCTTAAAAATCACTAAATAATCATTATTTAACTATGAAATTTTACTATTCGAAATTCAGAGAAAATCATCTCATCCAAAACACAGCCATATTAAAGTGCAAGTTAAAGAAGATCACGGCCGCGCGGGAAGCTACGCCATACCGACCTCCCACAACGATACACACAAGGCCAATTTCGTGAACTACCGCGCGATCGCTGCGGAAACTTACGGTCCAGCGGCGGCGACAGCAGCGGGAGTCCGTTAGATAAGTACCGTGCCGTCGTCCGCGACAACGACAACGGCCGCGGCCGAATAGACTCGCTTCAAACTCAAAACTGTCGGACGTTCGGTGTATCGCTGTATCACTGTATAGTACACGAGCATGGCTTTTGTCGTTACACATCATGCATGTAAATGCAGGATGCCGTGCACCGCTGCAGCTGCGGCAAGTTGAGCGTGTGTAGGGTATCTAGAGTTAGATTGACATCGACAACGGCGTGGTTCTGGCTGGTTGCGTGTGCGGACGATAGTGAGCAAGATTAAAAAGGAGGAGAAAGCTTGACTTTAATTATACGGAAAGTTGATTTTTCAAAGATATTCTTGAAATATTTTTATTATTCATTAATTTTATATCTATTTACAAAAACGCTCCCGATTGTATTGACACAATTGTTTCAGAAATAGAGTTGAATATGCTCTTAAAGTGGTTGTAGTCTTTCCTATTTTTTAAAATAAAATACTATGTTTATCTTAACTATAATGTACATTCGTTATTATAACAATAAATACCGTTAAAGTGTAATTAGGGGACTACGTGAAATAAGCCCTAACCTGGGTTAGATTGTTAGGTACAAAGTTAAAATCGGTTAAGCCACATTTTAGTTACAGGGGTCAAGCATATAAAGATGTATAAATATATACCAGTCAAGTACACAACCCTTCTCCTGAGGTATAGACGGGGAAAAGGGCCTACCTCCGTTTTTTAACATGTCATAACTATTTTAATATTGCATTCAATTTGAAATTTTTTGTATGTACAACCGTTAATACGTAGGGGAGACTAGGGTATAACGGGCCACTAAAATGCCATCACCCATATAAATTATGAAAAGCATAATTAAAAAAAACTAAAATAGCATTTAGTTACTATCCAATTGAAGAATGTTATCCTTTATTGAAATCAGTGTCTAATGTTTCTTTCTAATAGTAAAATGCACTTTTAAATTAAAAATGATAAGATGTTTCTGAAAATTTAATATGTCATTCTTCTATGAAGTTTACGTTAGCATGTCAAATTTGAAAGCATTAGCCATTACCGTGTTAAAGATAATTGACTTCAAAGTTTGACTCTTATACATGGGCTCTTATGGGAGCAGCTTGTAAACTGACAATAAACTATAGATTGCGATTGTTTAAAAATTATACGAAATAAATAGAAAACAATGATAATATTGGAAAAGTATTAAACCATGTACGCAAAATTTTAGAACGAATGATAATAGTGATTGCAATTTCTAAGCGAAAGTGTAAATAAAAACAATAGCTTGTTGACTGCGCGGGGAGCTGTGCGATGACAGGAGAGCCGGTGTGCGGTGCGGGGGGACTCTCCTTTCCTCACCCCGCGCTGGAGATTTATATAACCTCCTTAAGAAATAATTATAGTATAACGGGGGTATAACCCCCCAGTAAGGTATAATGGGCCAGCGTTATAATTTTACGCTCTTGATGTTAAATTATGGGTACCAAACTACCGCAAGAGGGAAGTACAATGTTTGTGTATGCCTAATCAATAGCGATGTTAGATCGAGATACGTTTCAACAACTCATAAATAAAGAGAAACTTTACATCCGCTATGCATGAAAATTTTTGCCGTTTTTACGCCTCTAAAACGACTAAAAATTCCTATTTTATATCTGCTACCATTTCAATATTTCTTCAAATTATGTTTTTTTTTTATAAATAAACATGTCAACTTCTGTCTTTTGAAGATCTCAACGATATGTATACTCTTCTACAATCAAATAAAACGTTTTTATGTAATAAAAATGATGGCCCATTATACCCTTAACAAACGTGACACGTTATGCCCCATTTGTAATAATTAACGTTTCATATCATAACTTTTTGTAATCTTAATCAAATAAAAAGTTATAAAAAGCAAAATAAAGCTGAATGGGTATCCTTAAAAAGGAGCATTATCAGATTTTTTAAGTCATTTAAAAAAATTCCCGGGTGACGATTTGAAAAGTTTTTGTCGTTTCGTATAACCTGATTTTTCAATTTAATACTTCACTGTAAAAAATTGTTTGTTTGGAGAATTATATCTATAAATTAACTTACACTATGACCACAAGTAGATAGAGACGCGTAACAAAATATTTCGTCCCTCTTCTACAGCAAATATGGCTATTGTCCCGTTATACTAAAAATTATATAAATTATATTATATTAAAAATCTAAATATATTTTAAGAAAACAATACTTTCTCTTTGGGAAAGCAAGTAAAATAAATAATAAAGAATTCCTGATATAATTATGCACTTATTGCCTACTCTACTGAAAATTCACACATAATATCTCATGAGCGATCTCATATGAGAAAGCATATGAAATTATGAACGACTGTCACATCTGATTCCTCACGTGTTTTCTGATTTATGTTCACACGTGAGGATTTAAAAAAATTAAATAAATAAGAAATATATATATATATATTGTAGTAAGAGCTAGATAGTAAGGCAGTTAAAATGCTTGCTCCGTAAGGCTAGGACGCTTTAAGGGCGTGGGGTTGAATCCCCGACAGTACGACTTTTTTGGTAAGAAAATTCTCTTGTCGATCCAGATTTATAGGTGACAAAGTTCGTAATCTAGCCTAATCATAGTAAAAAAGTATATATATATATATATATATATATATATATATATATATATATATATATATATATATATATATATGAGTGTGCGTGTGTGTATGCACGTGTGTACGCATGTGTGTGACCTTGCGTATGTATGCGTGGGTGTGCATGTCAGTACGGGCGTGCATGGGTGTGCTTGTGTTTGTGTATGTGTGTACGTGTGCGTGCACGAGTGTATGTGTTCGTGTATGTGTGTGTGCGAATGTGTGTGTGTGCTTGTATGTGTGTTTGTGTGTACGTGCGTACCCAGGTCTGTACGTAAGTAGATGTATGTGCGTGTATGAATCTGTGAGTGCATGTGTGCATGTATGTGCGTGCGTGTATGTGTGTGCTTATGTGTGTGTGTGCTTTTATTTGTGTGTATGTACGTGCATGAGCACGCGTATGTATGTGGATGCATGCGATTATGTTTCCGTTTGTGTGTGCGTGTATGTACGTGAGTGTGTGCGTGTATGTGTGTGCATGTATGCATACGGATGCCTGGTCGGAAAATACACAATACATAGTATGCATGCATTCCTCAACGCATCAAAACTGTATATATACATACACTATATGTATCTCAACAGCGCTGTTTGTGTCAGAATCTGAAAGTGCAGTAATGGGGTTAACTATACTGATAAAGACACAGGTAACAATAGAGAGCAATACGGATTTTATTTATTTAAGCGATATTATAAACTTTTCGCTTTCTTTAATTGATTTTATATGTACCACTATAGCTTATAACATTGGTAAAATTAAAACCGTATTGCTATGTATGTTTACCTGTGTATTTAACAGCTATTATCCCCATTAATAGAGATGGTGCTTTTAGTTTAAAAACTCTAAATAGCTATACTTTAGATTGATATAGTATATAGTTTACCGTGGGTGAAAAGTAAGCTTTTCTCGCCCGTGAGTGCGTTTGCAACACTAGTCGAAGGCGAGCAAGCACGAACCGAAGGCGTGTGCGTATTGCGAGTTGAAAATGAGTATTGCAAACACACAAGGGCGAAAAAGGCCTTCCCCCATAGTGAAACCTTTCGGATTAACCTACCAGTCTGGTTGTACCATTCAGATGATACAACCAAATTAGTAGATTAGTTCAAAGGGTTTTGTCAATTTTTATTATTTTTCACAAATATTTGAATGTTTCTGTTGAAACCTTGTGGAATCTTGTGGAATACGTGTGTATCTGTGTGAGTGCGTGTATGTGTGCGTGTGTGTGTGTGTGATCGAGTGTGTATGTTTGCGTATGTATGTGTGCGTTTGTGTGCATCTGCGTGCATCTGTGTGTGTCTGTGCGTGTGCGAGTGTGCAAGCATGGGTGTGCGTGTATGTGTGGCTTACATGTATGTGCTTGTGTTTGTGTGTATGTGTGTGCGTGTATGTATGTGTGTCTTTGTGTTTACTTGTGTATAGTGCATGTGTATGCATGTATCTCTCTGTGTGCGCGTATGTTTATGCTTGAGTGTTTGCGTGCGTGTGTGGGCATGTGTATCTGTGTGTGCATGCACGCGTGTGTGCGTTTGTCGGTGTGAGTGCATGTGTATGTGTGTGTAACAGTGTGCGCGTGTGTAAATGTATGTATGTATGCTTGTGTGAGAAGGTGCCAGGGTGGTGAAAATTTTTTTTTTAAAGTTGGTAGATAGACCAAGAAATCGTTTTATGGTACGTTGAAAATGGACGTTATGTAGAATTTTTTGAAAATAACTACTTTTTGAAAATTTTTAGAAATTAAAAAAAATTTACTACGTCACACATGGGACCTGAGGGGCTGAAATTTATTTTCATATCGTCCTAGTCTTACGAAGCAAGCGTCTTAAGGGGTACACCACCGTAGAAATTTCCAAAAATCGATTTTTTTTATTGGCTTAAAACATGCTTTGAACCTTCTAGAATAGGGTACAAAAGGTCCCATCCACAAAAAAATGATTCATTCAATGATTTCCTCATTTTACGTTTGAAACTGATTTTGAAACTTTAAGTTGATTTTTCTCGAAACGAGTTTTTCTCAACGGACACGCAGCATAACTTGAACAGTTTTCATCCGATCCATTTGAAATTTTAACCATATCTTAATTATTATATTTCGAAGTGAATCACGTAGAGGATTTTTAATAAATTAATTTAAACAAATATTATAAACAAAAACGTGCCTTTTTTCATGAAAATTTTTAATGTATTTTCAATTCACTGCCAAATTTACAAAAATCAATATTTTCAAAATCCCCTACGTAATTCACTAGTTATTAACACCAAGAATAAGTGAATTTTTTTTGTTCCAGGTTGAAATGTGCGATTGGTACACTGCGTGCCGCGGAGCGCTTCCGATGAAAGAGGCCTCAAGAGATCGGCTATAAATCTGCCATTTCTTTATAACCTATTTTTTCATTAAAAAAAAATATCCAAAAAAACGCTTTTTTTCGCATACGTACTGATGCACACCTAATAAATTCCCCGAGTTTAGATAAGGAGAGCATTGCGTGTAATTTTTTCAATTATCTAATTAGGACCACTCTACAATTAGCGGCGTTATACATTTTCTCTTGAAATTAGCTCAAAGGTAAGAGCGATACGTTCTGCGTGTAGTATAAATAAACACGGCTTGCAGATAAAATTGAATTCGCAAATCAAAGCGTAGAAAGTCTCGAGTCTCGAGTGTACGTACACTTGACTTTATCTTTCTGACTTTCATCCTGGATATGCACACGCGACTATATACACACAAAGTTACGTACACGAGCATGTATGTGTGCACATTACGTCTTCGTCTACTTTTGAACGTGTTAAGCTCAATTTATAGTGAGATATCTAGGATGGAACTAATTGGGTTTAGACCTGATTTAGCATGACTAATCCTAATCAGAGCTAGCCATTATCTGACTCGATATGACATGTTTTATTGGCTCTATGAGCTTTTAAACATTATATTCTATATATATATACATATATTAGGATATAACAAGAAGTAGCGCTATTTATTTCTAGCATTTGACTATCTCTTTAAATGTACTTCAGGATATATAACAGAGTTAAATAGTTTTTAGAGTATTATAATGCATCAAGTAGTACGGAGGTTTAATTTTACGTAAAATGTAATCAAACGTATATATATGTCCATGCACAGATATTTAAAACGATGTTCTTTATATTCTTTCAACTTAATTTCCGAAATGTATTAGCCTCAAACTAACTAATTAAAATAAAATAATAAAACAAAATAAACGAAAATACTAAAAGTAGAAAATAATAAAATTAAATTAAAATTAGACTAAGTTTTAAAATAAAATATAAGAAAGTTAAAATAAATTTAATTGAAAATGTTAAAGTTTACGAGCTCTCTCTGAAACGCCTCCGCACCTTGCATCGCCTGCATATAAGGCACGACCGACAATGCTCGCCTTTTATTTTTATTGCTCTCCGTTGATTTAACATTATATTAAAAAAAAAAGGAAAAGGAAATATTAATTTATGTAGTTAAATAATAAAAGACACTCTAAAATCGTGATATATAAAAATGGGAAAAATTATCAATAACTTGGAACAATGAAAGATTAATTGGCAAGAATGTCAATTCCTTTGTCTCGTTGTTATCTTATATCACTGCTTTGATCTAAAGGACCGAGTAAAAAATGGTTTTATAATGTAAAGATTAAGCTGGTCCGCAACTGATGTAACAAACATCTTTCCACTTTGTCTAAAAACATTAAAACTTCGGTAACTTGTTTTGTCACGATTAAAGAAGGCAAGAAATAAATTTTAAACATTTATAAACGCCAATATTTTTAATTTCTTCTAGTGACCTCGGTTTTAGTGACATTCTTGTGAAAAGTGTTAAATGCAAAAAAAGTTTTGTTTCTTTTAGATCTGTAACTATACCATGGAATATTTAGTAAAAATATGAAATTTTTGTGCTTTACATCATAAAAAATGTTAAATAAAAAAAGTTGTATTTTCTCGTAATTTACAAGTGCACCGTAGAAAGCTTTCGCAAATAATGTGTTCGAATCCAATTATGGCATAAAAATCGATTTCTTATGCCTTTTTTGCACTTTTTTCTTTTTTTTTTCGATGAACTTTATTTAAATGCCGTTAGCGTAAAAAATGTTAAATACAAAAAAGTTGTATTTTTTTATATCTACAACTTTACCGTTAAAAATCTTTGTATATAATATATTTGAATCCAATTGTGGTCTAAAAATCGAAAACTTATGCCCTTATTGTGCTTTATTTTTTGTTCTCCTCGAGAAGTTTTATTTAAATGACGTTTTCGCAAAAATCGGTGAATACAATAAAGTTGTATTTTTTCGAAATCAACAACTTTACTGTGAAAAAATTAATAAAAATATGAAATTTACTCAAGATACAGCTAAATTTCGATTTTTCAATGTCTTTAAAAGTTCTCCCATATGGAAATATTCTCATCGAATTTGGCTGAAAATAGATACGTCAGCTTCTTATAATGCGACAAGTAAGCTTTATTAATCTCAGGCAATTTCAACGCAGCCTCGCTAAGTTATTGCATAAACTTGATTACATACAGACATACATGCATACTCTAGCCTCTCTACTTATAGCCGTGGGTCCGATTGGGGACGCCTATGTGCCACTATACATCATATATCCAGACATACATCTGCGGGGTGCTTGAAATTTGTTCCTATAATGTTAAAACATGTTTTTATGCAATTATTTGTTAGTTTTAAAGATATTACACCTTTTACGATTACGAAAATATAAGGCTTTCCCTTGGAGCCGTTGTGCCTAAAAATAGAAGCTAGCAAATACATTCTTAAAATTTTCAACTATAAACTCGAAGTGTTTAGGTTCGCGTCACAACTCAGACTTCCCCCGCAGAGTAGGGCGAGCGACGCTTTGCCCCTAAAAAGCGTTAATCCCTTCCAGAGTCTCTTTTTTTCTCTCTCGTACGATTTTCGTTTGTTTGCCAGAGGCTGATGCATATGCGCTCACAACGATTTTCTCCGCGAAAAGCAATAAAAAATAAGACCCAATGGCTCTGAGCCAAAAGAGATGCCACGCTTCGCGACAAAACCGGACCCGGCGTGGCACTTACCGCAGACTTATAAATCGTTAAAACCTCTGCGAGAAGATCACCTACGCCAGAAACAGTGTTTATACATAATAAATTAGACTTAAAAATACGTTCGCAACTCGTCGTCGATTAAAAGCATTTAAAATCTGAAAGAATGCTCTCACCCGTGCGCTTGCTAGAACAGAGCTTCGCCACACTTGTGCCATATTTTGACGATAGCCAACCTTCCGGATAGCACATTTCCATGACCAAGTGTCCGCAAAGAAAAATCTCAGATTTTCCTCCGCCCCGTCGGCCCCGCGTTCAGCTTCAATTATCTGACGTAGGTGCCCGATGGAGAACAAAAAGAAACAAAAAAGTGTAACCACAAACAATCCTCTCTAATCGCCGCGCTGGAAAACCTGCGCAGCATTTATTAATGCTGCGCCAAAAGTTTTGGCTCCAAACACCTATTCGCGGATGTATGTCCGAACTCTCTATGAATAAATCCTCAAAACATGACTATTGCGACTTGAACAGTTATATTGCTTGTAGAGCTTGCTCATGACTTTTAACAATTCTAGTAAAATTAAGTTATATACTTTAAACTGTACATTATTAAAATAAATGCATTAGAAGAGAAATCACTTTAAGAGGTCAGCTTGAGTAAAACTCAAAAAAATTAATTTTATTCGTTGATACAAATTTGTTATTCAAAACCAATAATTCTGAAATTTGTGTATGTGTGTATGTGTGCATGTGCGATTGCGTGTGCATGTGCGTATACGAGAGTGTGTGTGAGGGTGTAGCTGTGTGTGTGTGTTTGCGTGTGTGTTTGTGTGGCTGTGTGCGTGCGTGTGTGGGTAAGTGTGCGTGCGTGTATGTATGTATGTATGTTTGTATGTATGTATGTATCTATGTATGTATGTTTGTATGTATGTATGTATGTATCTATGTATGTAGGTATGTATATATGTATGTATGTATGTATGTATCTATGTATGTATGTTTGTATGTATGTATGTATGTATCTATGTATGTAGGTATGTATATATGTATGTATGTATGTATGTATGTATGTATGTATGTATGTATGTATGTATGTATGTATGTATGTATGTATGTATGTATATATGTATGTATGTATGTATGTATGTATGTACGTATGTATATATTTATGTATGTATGTATGTATGTATATATGTATGTATGTATGTATGTATGTATGTATGTATGTATGTATGTATGTATGTATGTATGTATGTATGTATGTATGTATGTATATATGTATGTACGTATGTATGTATTTATGTATGTATGTATGTATGTATGTATGTATGTATGTATGTATGCACGTATATATGTATGTATGTACGTATGTATGTATGTATGTATGTATGTATGTATGTATGCATGTATGTATGTATGTATGCACGTATGTATGTACGTATGTATGTATGTATCTATGTATGCATGTATATATGTATTATTTGATAATTTATCGGTAACTTATTTGTATAAACAGGACTTATGGAAGTAAGCAAATAAATAAATAAACTAAATAAAGCGATTGTTTATATTTAAAAACTGTTTTTCTTCTGTCATTAAAATTGGACTCATTTTGTCTTGAAGCAGTTTTTTAAGCATATTCTCTCTTGATAATTTCTTTTTGCTCTCTTCTTTTACACTTCTATGATTCGCTGTTGATCCATCAATCTCTTTTCTCCAAATATTCTTGTTGTTCTTCAATTTGCCTCTTTATTTGTCTGATCCTTCTTAGCCGTAAGCGGCGCAATAATATACATAGTAAAATAATCATCTTAAAATATAAATAAATCAAGTGAAAATTGTGTCTGAGAAATAAAAATCGTTTAAGATATCTGTATAAGAGTACAATAATTTGCTCTGAAAATTATAAATAAATTAATAGAGTACGACGTTATTTATAGAATGTTCATAACCTTAAAATCTCATCAGTAAGATGACGGCTTGCTCTATCTTAGATGCAATATGATAAGTTTAAAGGAGGTAATACTTATAGGAATTAGTATACAGTGTCACTAAATGATCAGAAAAACTAGTACCCCTCTAGTGGTATGAAGAATGAATTTTTTCCAAATTCGGCATATACAGAATAATTGTCATCCGTTTCACTATATACTCAATAGACAGGCGTTGCATTAGGATTTCAGCCTTCAGTAACCATATCTATGGAATTTATTATGGAATCTAATATAAATACAGATGCAGTTCAATAATGATTTTAAGGACATGTTAAAAACACTAATTAGTCAACAAAAAGAGATGTTAACAACATTGAAAAAAATCGAAACTCATGTTGATGTGAAAAACGAGGTGTCGAAAGAAATGCATACTGTCTTTCAAGAATCAGTTCACGATTTAGTTGTATTAATAGAAAATATATCATTCCAATAATGAATGATAATATTTATAACTTAAAAGTTTATATTATATATATCTTCGTCTTCGTTGCAAACTCTGAACTACGATACTCTCCACCTTATTGTTTGATACGCGTTTCTCTTCTTCGATTGGATCATGGCTTTATATTTGATAAAAATATACATTATTTCTATCCGGAAGATCCCGATATCTAAAACAATACTTGGCTGATAGAGCTGAAATTTTAAATATGTCCTAATTACGTAGACCCTGTATGACCTAATAACAGACACTATGTATATGTTCAAATTACCGATACCCTGTATATGTCCCAATCGCCGACACCCTGTATATGCCTAATTACCAACACCATGATTGTGTCCTAATTACCAAAAACCTGTATATGTCCTAATTACCAACTCCTTGACCTTTTTACGCATACCCTGTATATCCTAATTACCGACTCCATGTATATCCTAATTACCCATACCCTGTATATGTCCCAATTACCGGCATCCTGCATACGCCTCAATTATCGATACCCTTTATGTCCTACTTACAGATACCCTGTATATGTCTCAATTACCGACACCTTTAATGTGCCAATTAATGACGCCCAGTGTATGTCCTTATTACCAACACCCTGTATATGTTCTAATTGCTGACACGCTGTATTGTCCTAATTACCTACACCCTGTACATCGACGGTTGGGTATAAGAACGTCCTATATTGATGCGAGTGCGCAGAACGTCCTATCTCGGCTTGTGCACGAAGAAGACCCGACCTCGATGTATGCGCGAAATATATTATATCTTAGAAACGAGGGTTGGTGCTCGCAGTATATATTACATATATGTATTTGATATATTTTAATAATGTATGAGTATTATTGTTCAAAAAAATTAAATATTATATTTTGCGCACCTCACTCAAAATTTTCTACATTCTTTTACAAGAAAAATTCGTTTGAATTAGAAAAACGATAAAGGTAAAAAATTAAGATAAAAAAAGTTTGCTGAAAATAAAATTGGTCAATGCAAAGGTCAAAATATAAAGGTCAATAATTGGTTTATATCTTGACATTAAGGATCCACTGGAACAAACTAATGCCGTTTCTACTATGACAATAATTTTAGCTATTAAAGCCGAGATTATTACGCCGCACATGCAGACAAAACATGAATACTTGAGGTTTATTCACATTATATTACAATTGTGTTGAGTTATAAACAATAAATTAACTACGGTGAGCACGGCGGTACGGTAGGAAACGGTATAGGGGAGGATGGGGTATTGCCGGTCACCTAAGCAAACGTGCTTGTTATTTCCACTTTCAAATTGTTTCTTTTAACTTTAAATAATTATTATGTTAGTTCAAACCATTGACTATCAATATTTATTATTGGTTTAATATAAAAATGTAAGATATCGAAGCTATAAGTCGAAATAAAAAAAAAGCATTTTGACCGAATTTACTCCACATCAAAGGGTAATACCGATCAGCCTTGGTACAATTCCGATCACTATTAGAAAGTTACTTTTATAGGTGAAAAATTTCTTTAAATCAATTATATGAACTTTCATATGATCGGTCGCAGTATTATTCGCACTTACATAGTGAAACATGTAATAACATAACCACTGTTCAATCAAAAACACTTAAGCAAAGTTGACCTACCTGAGAGCGCAGCGAAACGTTTTCTTAGCCTCACTTTCGGGAGCGTCATATAAATAACATTGTGACCGGGATTACCCCCATTCTGCTTAGTAATTTAAATTGAAATGGCAAAAAAGTAATAAGTTTATACTCTTTTTTCTTCACTACTTCGTTTTCTTAAATTGTTCAAATTAATAAAGATGCAAAAAATAACTGCATAAAGCAACCAATAATATTCGCACCTCAATCAGGACCAGCCGATTCTAGCCTATGCGAGGCTCTGTGGGATGGCAGCTATGCGTCTTCTTCGGCTGCTTCAGGGTGTCGAGGAGCTCGCATACTCTATGTCATCGAGGAGAAGTGTTATGGCAGTGACTACTGTGCGTGTGTAGTAAATAGGATAGTGTTGTAGATCAGGTATTAGGTCACAGTGTAGTAGAGGGTAGTATGTGAGGCTGCGTAGAGTCTATCTTCAATCTGCGCATTCCATTTGGAATTAGGTTTTTCTAATGAACGGTCTGTTGAGCATCGGACCAGTACTCAGCAGCTCGTTTCGACTATGCCTACAGGTTAGACCGACTGTTTCATATGTAACACACACAAAATGTGGTGTTACATTACACCTAGTGATGAATCGAAAGACTGTTAAATTGAGCTTTAATGTTTTAGAAAGATAAATAAAAGTGCGTGCCGTCCCCGCGAACAAATGTTCTATACATAGTCATATATGACGCCCCACATATGGCTCTATATGAATTTTGCGTCTATATGGACATGATAATATATGAACATTTATGACTTACATGTATTTCCGAATTCAGTTTTTGTAATAAGGCTTGAAAAACTGGACTTCAAATACATATGAGACGTATATTGCTTTTATTTGTAGAGTATTGAAATATCTTTGACTAAAATGCAAAATAATCTATTTTTTTCACATTTTATTTCATCGTGTTCAATAAGAAATATTTAATAATTAATTGTCCTTTATAATAGTAACTGACTTTATGTCCAACTTTAGTGGATCTTGATAGCTCTAGGCTCAATTTTGAATGTATCATGTGGATTATAACACTCAAACTGACGGACCAAGATTTGATATTTTTATTTTAAAAACATTTTGACATATATGACCTGTATATACCCATTGTAATATAAGATATTTCAATATTCCGAGTATAAAAGAGAGAGACAGAGAAATATCAGATGTGAGAAAAGAGGAGTGGGGATAACAGAGCAAAGCTCTGGAAACGTTCGGCAAAAGTCGAAGAAGACAGATACAATTTAGCCGCTGGCCAGACCAGTTGGTTAACCCCCTCTACCTTACTCTCTCTTTCGTCCGGCGACGACTGAACGCCGACTACGGAACAAGTATTTTGATTTCCACTTGGATCAGGAAATATCCAGAAGAGCCTGACACTCCTGTTCCTTGAGTATCTACCCAGGTAACATTACAAGAAAATAAGCAACAAAGGAACGACCGTTCAGCTACCGCAAACATACAAGCATCGAGGGACTGCAAGAACCATCAGATATATATAAGTACGTGTATGAATTGGCGAGTGTGAAAGTGGACGAGTATGAAAGTATATATCATATGAATAAGTTAGATAGGCGAACCCATGCCCATACTCACATTTTGCAAAATAATAAAATATATCCTAATTTTTTTATATATTTATCATATATCATTTATTTTTATACATCCTCCAAAATAAATGCATTATACCATGTATGTTTCCCACATAATGCCATATATGACCATATGTCTTAAGCTTAAAAATTAATCGACTGATTGCATTATTATTGACAATAATTAACATATTTATGAGACGTATATTGCTTTTATTTGTAGGATATCTTTTACTAAAATACAAAATAATCTACGCTTTTCACAATTTATTTAATCGTGTTCAATAACAAATATTTAATAATTTTTCTTTATAATAGGGGCTGACTTTATGCCGAACTTTAGTGAATCTTCAGCAGCTGCATTGCAGCCCGATTTAATAGTCTCTCACTTTATCACTAGCTATGTAGAAAATGCATAAGGGTACTGTACTTCAGTTTTAGATGTTAGCAAAAACCTCTCGTAGCCAAACCGAATGAAATTTTATTTTAATGAACATAATGTGATTTTTTATGAACAAACTTGATGTGATCCCTGTTGAAAATTTGTTGTTAGTACAGAAATCCGTATCGGAATCAGTGATGAAATCGTATGTGATCTATATGGGAATCCGTATGGAATCGGTCCTAAAATGCCCCGTGTAATCAGTACGGAATTCTGGATGAAATCTGTACGGAAATCCGCACTGCTTTCGAACACGGATATTGCTACTGAATCCGTAAAAAATCGTTCGAAAATCCATATTTAAATCCGCTTAGAATTCGTACAAAATCTTCAGAGAAATATTACTAAAAATATCTAATGACATAGAGTACGGAAATGGGTATACAATCTGTACAGAAGTAATGCAGAAATCTGTATTCAAATCTGCGCAGAAACCGTACATAATCCATAGGTAAACATTATTGAAATCTTTATTGGTGTACAAAATGAAGTTGAGATATAGAATCTCTACCGATATTATGCAGAATTCAACTCGTATCGAATTTTAATAGAATCTGTATGGAAACTATGCAGAATTCCATTTTGAAATCCTCACCAAATATGTTGAATATAGGTACAGACTGAATCCCTACAAAAACGGTACAACATCTGTACCTATACAGCATTGAAAGTCGCAGTAATCCAGAGTTTCATTTTGATATATTAAGAAAAGAGGCCTATATAATTATGTTGTACCTGGATGCCCATGGATTTATAATATCTGATCTATTAAATGAGAACTATAAAATCAATACCATTGTTCAGAGCTCATTAAAACATTAATTTAAAAAAATTACCCCTCCAAGTGTGGGGAAAGTTCAGAAAAACGTGATAAATACTCTGAGAAATAAGTAGAAATTCCCGAGTGCGGTTAGACTATATATATTGCTTTAAATGGTATTGATCCATAGATATTATTTTTTATAGCTTTCTCCGCACTTAAAGGATTAAATTTTTTCAAAAAGTCATCTCCTTTGATATACATGTCACAAAAAGTCGAAGAAAAAGAATAACAATCGAGAAAGAAATTACCTATCGTGTAACCTTGAATCGTGCTCGCAGTAAAGTTCATCCAATAAATATAGTATTGACAACGGTATAATATATTACGTCGCATTTGAGGTTTTACAATTATTAACGTTAAAGTACACTTGAAGGGATCAAAAAATCATATATTTTTCTCTTCGAAAAAGTGTTCCTCGAAGCTCACTTTATACATTAGAAAGCTTAAAAATGCATTTTAAAAAATTCTATAAGTTTTATGACTATTTTTATTTCATTTAATTACATTGGTTTATATGCAATTTGCAATCTTTAAAAATGCTCCTTGCGCAAATGCGCGCAGTGAAATGATTTAAACCTTCACAGTACTATTGTTTTTTATATTACAAACACATTGTCAGAGCGATTTTTCGTATAACCCACGTATACAAATTTTACTCAAATAAATCAAAAAGTAATACAAAATTATATTTCATAAGTTCGTGCGACAAATGTGTATACGATGGTCATGTGAAAAATCGCTCTGACAATATGTTCATAATGTAAAAACAATAATCCTGTGAAATTTCAAATTATATCACCGCGCGCATTTGCACAAGGAGCATTTTTAAGGCCGAAAATGAAGTGATTAGAAAAACGACTTTAAAGATTGCAAATTGCACATAAGCCAATGTAATAAAAATATTCAAAAAACTTATTGGATGCTTTAAAAAATAATTTGCAGCTTTCTAACGTATAAAGTGAGCTTCAAAGAATCTTTTTTCAAAGAAAAAAAGTTGATTTTTTGACCCCTTCAGGTGTACTCTAGCCTTAAGAGTGTATTCTTATGTGTTGGCTTAAAAAAACTGAAATTTATTTTAAGAATGTTGTTAGAATTTAAGAATATCCTAAAAAAGTTTGGTAATGAAATTCGATGAATTTCGATAGTTATGGGCCTATGAAGTGAGCGCATTGCAGCGATCCGAAATATGTCTCGGAGCCAAGATTTATCTTAATCAAGGCATTAAAAGTCCATATTTTTATATTTTGTATTCATCAAATGAAAAATCCTCAAAGGTTGTTCAATTTTTCTATCAAAATATAAGAATATTCTCTTAATATGTCATTGCACTATTCATTGGGTAGTTACGAACAATTGTTTGAAGCTTATATGCTTGATATTATATAATAAAATTTACTATGTCTTTGCGTATTTTCAGAATTTATTTAAACAAATCTCGAAAATTATCTCGAATACTTTTCGGCGAGCATGTTTCTAGGTGACATGATCAAAAAGGAATTTTTTTCTGACGGTAATTTAACTCTTTTTAGCAGATAATACAATTTTTATTGTTTACTTTTTCATTAAATTTTTTTTATCTTATTGTTTTGAAGTACAGACTAATTTTTAAAAAGTTTTCTTAATGATTTTTAAAATAAAGATTTGTTCTCTAAAAATAATGATAAAAAGATTTTTTAACAAAAAAGTAAAGCGTCAAAATTTTAGTACATGTCATATTTTTTTTTTTTTTTAAATGGCATTTCGAACTTGAAAGTTCATCGCCTCATCTACGCAAGCCTTCCACGTTTCCCTATTTTGTGCCAACCCCATCCATTTCGCGCCTTCCCGCCCAATTTCAGTTACGTCTGATTTTACGTTATGTAAGGATATAAATTACAATCGGAAAAAATTTTTTTGTGTATCGTGTTACCTAGAAATGTGTACGCCGCAAAGTTTTTCCAATAAATATAGTATTGAGAATAGTAATATCGTGTGTCACGAAGGATAAGATTTTGAAGTTTTACAACGATAAAATGACAGATATAATCAAGTATTTATAGTAAAAAAAATTCAGAATGGTTACTTTTAAAGAAAAATTCTTTATCAGAGCATGAAAAAAATTCTTTCTTCCAGTTTCACTTAGGCTGGCTCCTTAAATTATAGATATTACAAAGTACATATAATAAAAGAAATTCAGAATGATTGCCCGTTAGAACGAATTTTTATCAACGATAGCAATTTTTTTTAGTTTAATTCTGGCTGGCTCTTTTAAAGTAATTACGTTATATCTTATACTATAGTAAACAGACCGAGTAACATTATCGTTCTCCGAATTATAAAATTAAATATCCACGGACGTTGTTAAGAGTTATAACAAGTACGCATTACCAGCTTGCTTCTACTTTTTTATCGCTGTTGTGAAATATTGATATTGCATAAAACTCGACCATGGGACAAAAGTGTGCCTTTAAAACTTTAAAACTAGTACGATAAATTTGAATATTGATAAAAAATAAATAGAAAGATTTTTTAATAATGTTAGGACCATTACTTCAGATCTGTAAAAAGTGCGTGCATCCAATTTGGTTCATATTTTTTGAGAATACTGTTAGTTATCAGTATAAAATAAAACTCTTTCAAAGGATAAGTATGTTCCTTTTAAGTAATCGAGTATGATAGGTTCAAATAATGTTGGTGCAGGTAATGTTGCCTTCTTAAGGAACTTTCGATTTCCATTAGATTATGTATATATATATATATATATATATATATATATATATATATCGGGTTTTGCGGCTTCGGAAACTATTGAGACATGTTATTTGAGCATTTGACTCTAATATCACATGAGCTTTCTGCAAAAGAATTCACTGTCTGAATTTTTATTAAAGAAATTTTAAGTAGTTAAAAACACTGTCTGTAAAATGGCCACCTAACAGTTCTTATGGTAAAGTATATATTAAGTGTTTCCAAAAGTCAAGACTAGCCTAGCAGAAACTCCCTTTTTGTGTTATTGAACTATACGAGGAATCACAGACGCACTACGCGCGTCACAATTTCGATTGTTGACGATATCAATATTAATATGAATTACAGAAAATAGTTATGAATATATATTATGCATATAAAATCATTTATAAGTCATGACAATAATTTTAACTAATCCAGCTAAGATTATTGCGCTGCACATGCAGGCTTTAACATTAGTTTTATTCGAGACTTTAAATAAATCGTACACAGGAATTTAGGGTAAAATTATGAACACTGGTGGTTTATTCAATTTAGATACAAGTTATTGAGCGCCAGCTGCGCGAATTCGCAGCACGATTTTACAAGTGTTCTACCGACACATAGAATTACTTATGCAATTAACTAACTACGGTGAGCACGCGGTACGGTGGGAAACGGTAAATGATCGGGAGGGGAAGAAGCTAATTCTCATGGACGCGAATTCAACTAATATACGGCGATGAAATACACGTGGAAAGGCAGCGACGCGATGCTCGACACGCACGGGGCGCTAGCTTTATAAAAAATTATCTATGTAAATATATATATATATATATATATATATATATATATATATACATAGATAATCTATAGGTATACACTAAGCACAATGATATTCTGTGCAACTTACTCTTTCATTCAAATCCGGTGTGGCCTCCTTGGACGATACAAGCTGGTCGGCACACACAATGTGGTGTTACAAAATATTATTTGTAAAATAAAGAATATGATTGATAATGTTATTAGATAGTTTTAACTTAAATATCAAACATATATGTTTACATAAAAATAAGATGATGATGTCATGACAAAATATGTAAATAAAAGAATAAAGAATCCCTAATAAAAAACGTCAGATGATTTTTGAATAAAAAATACCTTAAACTCTAACACATTTTTACGCACATGTAGTCATTGGTTCGTATCCGAGAATGCATGTAATCACTATTGCGCATGCCTGCGTGCACGAAGTCATTTCTGCGCATGCCTGTGTACACGCAATTACTACTGCATATGCCCGCATGCACGAAGTCTCTGCTGTCACTGCTGTGTGTCTACAGTTATTAATGCGCATACTTAAGTTCAGATGGGCACAACTGCGCATGCATATGTGCAAGAGTGGGCATAACCGCACCCCTCCGCCCCTCCTGAAACCCACCTCGTGTAATCCTTCTGAATAACTATAACTACCTGAGTGCATGCAATTCCGTACGCACGCTTTTTCTTCCCCTTTTACCACACTCCACTCAGTTATATTTTCTTCATTCTTTTACGTTACCGGTTCTTTTTGACCACGTTACTTCATTCGTCGATGCACTTCTTCATATAAAATAAAGAGTTAATACTACGTCTCCCTTTTAGCGATTACTATCATTCTTTTACTATAACAGAAAATACTCCCTCCTCATCACCCCCCCCCCACTAATTTTCATACCTATACTAATTTTGTCCCTTTATGCGACCCCACCCATCCATCATCTCTACATTAATTCTATTAGCACTCTGTTAAAGTAATAGCATGTTTAAGGCCAGCTTACTCCAAACAATTTTGAAAAAATCGAAATTTTTTTTTTCATAAATTGCTACTGTATACTCGTAGAAATAGTATAGAATTAGTCCCGAAGGTCAGCAAGACCGAGAAGCAGGTATAAAAGAGTGGGGAGCGGTGCGCGCCAAGCGGTAAATCCGGCCGCTCGAACGCCTTCGGTAGCACGAATAAAAACTTTAAACTCATTTCAAAACTATTGCACTTATCGACATGAACCAAACGGCATTTTACTCTTTAGATGTCTGGCTATATCTTCAAGCAGAACCAGAAATATTCATTATTATTTAAAAAAGTTATAAACAATTAAAAGTGAAAAAAAAGGGTAAAAAAATTCAAAAGTCCGCCATTTTGTTTTTCTTCATTGAAAATGTTTCATTCTGCTTGAGGCCATAGCCAATTCGATACAGAACATGAAACCGTTTTGTTTTTTGCTTTCAGATAATTCGTTTCCAAGAAATGATGTCAACCATCTACTAATCAGACGAGTTTCAGCAGCCATTTTCAAAACCGCCATTTTGAACAAAAAAAAAAAATTTTTCAAGTAATTTAATATATGTGCTTTTATATGTAAAAAAATTGATTACTCAACATGTTTTGTGCTATGAATAAAATTTATTGAAAAAAATCACGTTTTTTGGAGTAACCTGGCCTTAATTTAGCATTGTGGGTCCTATATAATTATTTTCATTATTAATCAAGAAATAATATCCCCCCCCCCCAAATTTACTACCTATCCTAATTTTGTCCCATTATGCTACACCACCCATTCATCATCTTGATAGTGACCATCTTAGCACTATGTTAAAGTAATAATATGTTCAATGTAGCGTTACGTAGCTCATATAATTATTTTCATTATTTTGTTAAGAAAAATACCCCCTCCACGACTTCCATACCCTCCCCTACTTTTCCTACCTATCCTAATTTTGTCCCATTTGCTAATGTACCCTTCCATGATCTCAAAATTGACCCTTCTAGCACTATGTCATAGTTATAACACATTTAATTTAGCGTTACGCCTATTTCCAGATTTAGTGATTACAATGGCGCCTTAATGTATGTCTTGAAGTCAGTATTTTAAATATTATCAGGTATACCTAAGAATTTTAAAGGAGCCACCGCCATTTTTTACGGCGTCGATTGCCTTTTGCCTTAAACGCATTCGTATGGCCAGTTTACCAACCAATAAGCATTGGCGGAAGATGCAATTTTCGCATCGAAAATACACTCTAGGGGACGTGTACGAATTACGTAACGGGGGGGGGAAGAGTGTACGGAAATCTTACGAATACTTATGTGCATGGGGGGGGGGGGGGGGGTAAACAAATTCTTACGTAGGCAATTTATTTCGATATTCTTTTCTAAACAATGTTTTTGTAACATCGAAAAAGGAGAAAAACGCTGCCAAGTGCTTTGGCACTATGCTTTCTCAAAGAGAATTTAATTAAAATTATTATATAAATAAAATAAATGTGTCATTGATTCTAAAATCTATTTTTATCTATAAAATCAAATGAAATATATACCTATAACAGATTGAATTATTGTTTTTTTTCTTTCTTTGCAAATAATGCATAAGACACAAAAACGCATCATTTTGTAAAGTCAATCATTTAGAATTTTGACTACTATTTAACATATACTAGTTTATAAATTCCACCTTCAAAATAGTATAAAAATTATGATTTTTCTATGCTATATTATAGATAGATACAAATTCAGTATTTCAAAAATAAATGATGTCATTAATAAATCATTTTTAAAAGAATCACAAAATAATAATATTTTTAATATAACATTATCTTTGAATTCTTTAGTTCAATATAATGCGTAAAGTTGGCTAGAAGTATAGAATAATAAATAGTATATAGAATAAATAGTAAATCTCATATATAATAATACTTAATATCTACAAGAGAAAGCACAACGATAAAGCTTAGAGATGTCGTGATGTACAGATTGAAAAAATGTTGTTTAAATTGAATATCTCTAATATCTCAGAAGATTATGAACTAAATATTCAGTCAATAACCTGACACCTGACAAATATTCTCTGAAATTTTCAAGGCATTACATCAAGTATTACTCGAGTTATCGTTGTCCAAAAAGAATGCATTTTTTTGACATTTTATTTTCTCTCCCAAAAAACAAACCGTCTGCTTATCTACAAATTTACAGGAATATACCTGTATATGAATCAAATATTCAGTAAAAATTTGTCTGACTTTTATCGTATAGTTTTTGAGTAATAAATGTTACAAAGAAAAAATTTCATCACACAGTATAACCACTGTAAACGACTCATATAAAATCATTTGCGGTTCTAAAATGAAATTATTTATAAGTACTTTATTGTATAAAAGAATTGCCTCCCAGAAGCCATTCCTACATTGAAAAAAATTTTTTAAATATACACACACAAACATACACACACACACACACACATACATACGAAAAAAATTTTTAACATATATATATATATATATATATATATATATATATATATATATATATATATATATATATATCTTAGTATTTATTTCATTATTATTATTATTATTATTATTATTTATCCATTCATCATATTATAATATAATATGTACTAGCAACCACCAGCCACTATGTGACTGAAGAAAATAAAATGCAAAGAAAATTGGAAAATAATATTTATATACATATATATGTATGTATTTATAGATATTGAAGATATACATGTTTTCTCTAGCAAATTTTAACATCCGAATCAAAGACAGAGTAAATCAGAAACCTTGGAAAGGCACATCTTTAAGCCGAGCACTTTCTAATCTTATGTAATTTATCTGCTTTAGGTGCCTGGTCAGAACTGTACGACTGTCACAAGATTTGCCCTTATTCTTTCAAATATATGGATTAACACTTTCGACATTCCCATATACGGAAAATGAATCTATGAAAATTTTGTTGCGTTTTATATCATAACAAAAACAAAATTTTCCTAAATAATTTTTTTAAGCAATTTTCTCATTATAATACTATGTTATTAAAACAGTGTCACGAGAAAAATTCCTTGGAACTTTATTCCTTATACATTAGTCCCCGAGAACATTTTGAAATAACTTTGAAGGAATAACCTACAGTTAATATTTAAACGTTAAACATTATAATTAAATTTATATAAAACCTTGATATAAAAATAGTTTAAGAGAAATGTTTCAATTTACTTACTTCGTTGTGACCTAATTATTAATGGTTTATTAATTATTTATTAACAATATACTAATAATTAATATATTATTCAATTAAAATAAAATTTAAATTTAAAATTAAGAGTTAAAATAAGACAAGAAAACTTTGTTACATAAAAATTATATTGTTTTGACGTTGTAAGTTTTTACCTCTCTTTGAGCAAGAAAATTTTACGTAAGAGAGAGGGGGTGGGCGTTACCAAAATCTTACGGTTCCTTATGTAGTGGTAGAGAGTTAAAAGTACGGAAAATAGGCCTTACGTAATTTGTACATGACCCCCCTACGGCAAAAACCAAAACATACATCTTAAAGTACGTGCAAAAATTACAATTTTGTGTACCGTATGCTTTCTTTTCTTTTGTATCACGCTGACAAAAGTGGTTTCTTTACACGCATGCACTGCTAAGAAATCAGAATTTTGATGCTTTAGTGTGTAAAAATGAAACTATCTCATAACTAGAGGGCACTTGCAGCGGGGTCGTCGCGCTCCTTAATATATTTTGATGTAATACATATACTGTAGGAGTTATGGCGCCCCAGAATAACGCATACAGTGAGATCTCGATAGGTGGCCACATTACCTGCATGACCACATTACCTGCATCCACATTAGTATAAAAATGTGTGTATTTGAGGAACGCCGCTTTAGAGGTCATATAATTTGTCTAGTACGGTTTGACGAGGACCAGGTGGGTGTATTTAGATCTAGTCGGATCTAGTCGAGTGGGTCAGGACGAATCTAAACCCAACCACTGCTGCCCACTTGATCTCACTATGAACGAACCCTAACGCGACGAGGTGAAGAAGGAAAAGAGAGCAAAAAGAGAGACACGCGTCCTCGCTCGTATAAATGCCTACATGCTGGGGCCTCAAGAGCAACGGCGGCGGCATCCTTGTAATTCAAAGTGCCTCTACTACATCAGGGCTGCAACCCGACGCCGCGACGCGTTGCAAATTCCCAAACACGGCTCTCACTTCCTCTCGCGCGAGACGCGAGGCGCTTGGCGTAAGTATTCTCATCTACCTTCTTCCTGCGCGCTTTTTACCCTATTTCGGGGATCTTTGTCACACTCTCGGTCTCTGTCTGTCGCGCGCGCGCGTGCGCGCCCTTTTTATTAGCGCGGTGCGCTTCGTCAGTGTCTCGCTTTACTTGGTACAGTGCTAACGACAAAGGAGATGAATTGATTCTCGACTTTTTACGATTTAAATGCGAGGAAATAGTTTGTGCGTAATTATGGGAGGATTTGATACTATTTTTTTGTATATTGAAATACAAAATGTTCCTCAAAATTAAATTGTTTTATAGACGTATATTATACTGCATCCTATACAAGGATTAAAAACTTGAGAAAAATAAGCATACTATTTAAAACAGCACGTACAAATTAGTCCAAAATGACATTAAAAAATTACCAAATTTTAATAAAGACCGAAATTGTTATCACTTGCTGTAAATAAGTTCTGTTATTTTTTCAGTTTGAGTTTTAATGCTGATTAGTACTTTTTTATCAAGATAGCAAAGGTATTTTATTTGCTTGTATGAGTTATAAAATATGCCAAAGCCGCGTCACTTTGCTTCATTGCTAATAAACTTGTAAACCTAGCTGTAAGAGTTAGTACTGCTACCTATACTGAAATACTCAAGCAAATATAAGAATTTAGGCACCCGGGTAAAAATGACTATATGTAAGATCATATATACATATATATGATCATATATGATCATATATGATCATATAAGAAAATTATATATGAAGATATATGAATATATATGGTCATATATGTGAATATTTATTCACGTATGAGTATAAACGATTTATCGCAACATATAAGCATATATCCACATTTATGGTCACGTATGCCCATATATGACTTTATACCATTATATAAATACCTATATGGACATATCAAAAGTTTAATTTGGCTGTTCAATAGGATCCATATATAGTCATATATAAGCTTGTACAGTCATAATATATAATCGTATATAGTCATATGTGGTAATACATTATTATATATGGTTATATATAGCACCTCATTTGGGTTTTATATAACCATGTATATCATATATGATCATATATGGGCATATATGTGCATATATGAAATCAATTTTGTCAATTTTCGGATCTCATTTTTTTAATAAATATGCTTATCAGAGAATATTTTTAGAATTATTGTATCATAGCTTCCCTGAGTTTGAGTGTTATCATCCGGATGATACTTCCAAAAAAAGTAACTTTATATTAGTCCAGTGCAGTTTTTTAAGTCGTAAAATGAGAAATCTTCACAAATAAATCATGAGCATATATGTTCATATATGATCAAATATGTTCATGCGTTGCCATAACTCGATTATGATGATATATAATCATAGATGATACGTTATATATGATTATATATGATCATATATGAGCCATTTTTTAAATTTAAGCATTGAGTTCAAATGTAAATGCCAATAAACTATAACTAGTGTAAAATAATTTGAAGAAGAGGGGAATGTAAAACCAAGTCAAAGCATTTTGTTTTGAAAATAAACTCATAATGTGCGCCCAGAAAACCATTAGGCATAACCAACACAAAATTACGATCACTTAGCAGCATGAACGTGCCAAATCGTATACTGCCCTGTCTTCACGGCAGACTCCCAATATTTTTCTAAGCCCCGCGTCATAATAGCAGCGCACGCTTTGTATATATATCTATTGCCGAAAACAAAAGCGCGCTCAAAACTTCTCTCCTCTCGTAAAGTAGAAGAAAAACCACCATACCTATACCTCCCAAAACTCGCCCAAAACTTTTCCGGGCGTGTATGTATACGCCGCGGCGAAGTGCAAAAAACACGGCCTCTTTTCTCCTCCTCTTCCTCTCATTCTCGTTGGCAATCTTCCCTTTTATGCGAGACCGAGGGCTGCAAAATGGATCTACGAAATTACGCGCCGTGCCGGCCGTATGTGTATGTGTGTGTATGCCACTTCGTTCCTTTTCTCTGGCGCGCAGGCCTGTACATAGGGTATATCTCTCGGTTCCTTTTTTTTCTCTTCGACTCTCTTTTCGTTGGATTCGTTGCGTTTTGCTGTGTGTATACGTATCTCTGTATGTAGGTGTGCTCTCGGAAAAACGAAATTCGCGCTACAAGTATACGTCATACCGTGCAATTTAGCAGCCGGCTGCGTTTTTGTTTTCTTATTCCTTTTGCTTGGCTTTCCAGCTGCTTCTTTTGGAACACTTCGAGTTCTTTCCAATGGGATGGCCGTTCAATTTGGGTAATATTACAAAGCATTTGTGGTTTAATTGTGCTGTCTTTCGCATTTGGGAAGGGCATTGCTCTTCTTTTACATTTTTATCTCGGCTGCCTCTTTTAAAAGCACTTTCTCATTGGATGCAGAGTAGTAACAGATCGGGAGTAAGGTTTTTCTTTATGTCTAGTTAAAAGTATGTATACTATAGTAGGCATTTACATAATTAGTAGCTCGATCATTATTGTTGTATATTATTAATTTTTTATATAATCTATTGTACTTGAAAGAAATGCTCACAGTATAGTATTTTTATTTTGCAGAAAATACATCATCATGATACCATTTTTGTGAATCTATTGATATATATACATGATCAGAGATTTCAATCAGTTATCAATTTTTACATCTTTCATTCACGGATAATCAGTTGGCTTCATTTATTCATAACTTAACGTAATTAGCTATAAGAAAATTTACACAATTCTTTACGTAGAGTTATAAATTATTTACGTAGAGTTAATTTCATCATCCACAAATACACGTCTGCATATAAACATACATGAAATGTTGCACCGCAGTCATTTGTTTTTTCGGAACAAGATTTATTTACTCAACGTTAAATAAACAATGTTGTTGGTTATGCGATTTAAGTAACAATTTCACATCCTATAATTGGAACACAATGTCTACGTTGGTGGGAAAAAATTTAAAAAATTCAACTGAATACAGCTTGCACGAACTGGTTCATGAAATCTCCATAAATGATGAAAACTGGCGTTGTATCGTAACGATGTTGGTTGAAACGTCAGGGAGTCAAATAAAGTACACGTCAATGTTAAACGAGGCATGCGACAACGGCTATAGAAAAGCAATTTATTTAATAAGTCGGGAAAACATGCTCGCTACTATTTATGCACCAACTAGGAATGATTCGCCGCATACAGGTTAGAAGTTTTCGTTTTATGCACTTTTAGTCTTGTTTTTTTCATCTGATATTTATCACCAATTCCGAATTGGTAATTTGTACGTTGATTGATGTGCTTACTTAATTCTGTAATATGTACTGAGTAAATCATTAACCGTGTACGCGGACTATTTATTTTTCTCGTTTATCGACAAATCGCGTTCTTGTGCTAGTGAAAATAGTATTGGCTAATGAGGATCTATTGATTTTTTCTCATTTATGTCAGTTTTTTATATGCTTTTTATTCACTTTTTAGTATTTTAAATTAAATATTTTGAAACATTTGTTTAAATATATATTTTTCCTTTATATGCTACAATTAACCATTTTAGTCAGGGTATTTATTATAATGGACTTTAACTACTACAATCATGAAAAGCATTTAAAATATTTTTCACCACACTGCGCGTAAAGTGCTGACTGTACGCCCTCTCAGCAGGCCGTACAGTACCGCATGGACTGCCTAGGGAATAAAGTGACTTGCGCATGCGCGATGCGCCTTTTTCCGCTCTCGACTGCGTCTCGAGCGGTAAAACAGCGCGTCGCGCGTACACAAGTCACTTTACTTCTAGCCAGAGCATGGGGTACTGTACGGCCTGCTGAGATGCGTACAGTCATTTCTTTACGGGGGTGTGGTGAAAAGTAGTATACGCACCTCTGGAGTACAGTAGGCAAGCATGCACTGTGTGAAATGCCGACCTCGCTTCGCTCGGTCGGCAACGTCACACAGTGCGTACATTGCCTACTTTACTCCCTTGATGCATAATGTACTATTTTATTAGTTGTGATAATCTCAGTTTGTTTTTTTAATGCTATTTAAGACTGCAATGTTTTATTCGTTAGGTTATTAGAAAAAGTTATCGCAATCAAACAGCACAGCCTTAAGTCATTTGCAAATTTGTCTAAATTTTGAAAATATTAATTTATAGGTAAAGTATGTAATTTAATTTTTAACAAAAGTAAATACTATAAGAGTAACTGGAGATTTCTGTTCCAACTCACCCTATCGTATAAAAGTTTTTCAAAAAATTTTAAATAGTTTAATTTGGCGCTTTAATAAATAATTGGGGTCTTAAATTGTTTGTAATTAAATACTTTATCAATCAGATCGTAGGTTTATTTCTATCTGTACTATAATTAGCTTTAATACAATTTCAAAACATCATTGAAGTACTCAAAAAACCAACAATTATGTTAATATATAATAAAAGTAATATTTTTGAAGATTTTTTATTCTTATATCCTTACTTTATCAAAGCCATAACCTCCAGTTCTGTGTTAAATTTAAAAATATCGAAACTGTTCAAATTGACATGTAGTGACATGTAAATAAACGAAAATTTTTGACACGTACTTATATGTAATTGTATTTACTGAAATATATTTATATGCAAAAGTATGTAATCACATTAGAGCACATGTAAACTAAAAACTTGCAAATAACGTAAAATGCATATAATATAATAATGTATAAATTTATATATATATTTGCATTATTATATGTAAAATGTATCTTATCTTCAAGCTCTAAGGATCACATGTATGCTTAAGTGATTGCATACTACTGTATATAGACGTATTTGAGCATATGTAATTACCTATAAGTAATTACATGTCAAGACACGTGTCAAAAACTTTCGTTAAATAGTTATATATAGCCACTTTTTTGAATATTTTGTGCTAAAAAATTACATAAGCGAAGATTTCTATCTATTTATATTGTTAGTGCATATCTTTGTTTCCTAAAAATATTTAAATTGTGTACAGTATAAAAAGTAATCGAACGCTGTTTATCTTTTATGATCATGAAACTCAAATTTGCATCTGTTATTAAAAGAAGGGTCCGTGGGAAAATAGGAGAATGTCTAGACAATATATATAGACGGCTGATGCTCTGGGAAATTGAGAGCAAAAAAAGATTTTTTTTGGAACTCCAAAAAAAAACGAACGATTTTCCGCGTGAAATCTTTGATTGTAGGCGGCGCTGCGAATTGTAAAGACGTAAACGTAAACATACGCTCCACTTTCTTAATTATTTGAATTACTGATGTACATCATAACATTGCTTAAAAATGAATTATTAATATTGTTCTTGCTATTTTATTATGATTAATCGATATTAACCCTTTCAGCCACCGATTCCTTTAAAGAGGATATTAACTTTTATCTATGCTTTTATACCTACAAAGTCGCTTTAAATTTAATTTTTAAGTAAATCATATTATTACTTTAATTTATAATAATCTAAAAATAAGTTATACAAACTTTTGTTTTATTTAAAAATTTATTGTAGAAAATCACAGCTTTTTTAAACTGAAAAAATGAATAGTATCTTAGTCTACAATATTAAAATAATTTATTACTAATTTCGAATATACTTATCTGTAACTATTTTTAATATCAATATAAATATATATTTCGGTTTATTATAATGTATTTCGTTGTCTAAATACATAAATTAGCAACTTAAAAAATGCATTCGCTCAAAACGGCTAAAATCGTTTTTTCTTTTTGCAACCAGAATTCGGGATTAATAAGGATTAATAAACCAAATCTCGCACGAAAATAATTGTTTAAAAATCATGTAGTTTCAAGATATGGTAAAAGCAATTTATTGAATTAGACGAATCAATAGTTTTAACTGAAAGGTTTAAGATGACAGATACACATCTTTAAATTTTAAATTAAGGTAGATAGAAGCCACACATTATATATTACCGGATTTTTTCCGAATTTGGGTAGCCGAAAAAACAGTGGACCGAGACCGAATTCGTGGGAGCACTATTTTTTCCGTGTTCTGCATGCCCTAAAGAACAAGAAAAAAGTTGTCTCAGAGATATAGCTCTACATTTTTTTTTAATTTTTGAACGCTCTAACTGAATGTGTTTCTTGGATTTCCTCATATGCATAATAATTATGTTTGATCATTTAATATATATAAATTTATTTTTAAGCGGGTGTAACGGCTTTGATTATATAAAGCAGCTAATTATGATATACATTATAAATATTATATGCATAAGTAAAGCCGAATACATGTTAAGGAGTCGAAGCCTTTGCACGAAACCCTTTATAATTTTAAGAATTTGCAACATATTGCAATTTATATATACTGGCCTAAAGGATTTCCAATCTTTTCACTGAATAGACAATATAACCATAGAAACTTTTAACTAGTTTGATATTAAAGAATTAAATAAAAGTTAATAAGTAAAGCAAGACTTCAAGACAAGACAAGACCAATATAAGACAAGGCTCCTTAAGACCAAGACAAGACCTTATATGTCTAGACTTTTTCGAGACCAAAACGGTATATTCAAAAATATTGTCATGTCTTGGTCTCGTGCAGCTGTATCTAAAATGACTAGGAAATTTACTACGTCTAACATAGATTATAACTCGTAAATTATTCGCGACTAAAATAACATTACAATTTGTAACGTAATTCTTCACTAGTCAATTACGTATATCTATGTGTAACTTAACTAATTGAGAAGTAATATTACTTCGATTTTTACAGAGGAATATCTTATTAACATTTTTTAGCAAAAAATTACATAATTTAAAATTGAATACCCTAAACTTTAGTATGATTTACGCAAGAAATAGTGAAAATCCAGACTAATATGACTTAGAAAATTACCTATCTTTTACAACAGCAAATTTTACATAGGTTTTTTCCCTTATTTTATTATACTCGAAAATGTAATTTTTAGTTTAAACGGTTATATTTCGGAAATATATAGCAATTTAAAATTAATTTGTAAGAACAAAGAATTTTATATTGGAGCAATTAATTTAGTTTAAGGAAGTTAAGTGCCAATGAATTGGCAGCGGTTTTTAACATAATGTAAGCAAATATTTATTTATTTAAAAACAGGATTAAATTGTATTAAATCATCCATATTTTTATATCAAATAAATATTCTATAACTGCCGTCTATGTAATTGAACAAGTCACGTTTTAAACTAAATGAAATATTTTTTTATTATAAATTAACTATTCGCTACATGAAAGTAAATATTTTCTTACATAACTTAAAGAAATATTTAGTTAATTTGAAAAAGTATTACTATCATTTAAATATTTTAGTTAATTTGAAAAAGTATTACTTTCATTTAAATATTCTTAATTTAAATAAATAAATAATATTTTTACTATCTTTAATTTTAACATCTCACTTTTTAAATTTGAGAAATTTATTCTTGTACTAAGTGAATATTTGTTTAAAATTTTTTAGATTTTATCATGAATTTTCTGAAAGAGACTTGTTTAAATCAAGCGAATATATTTTTGTTCAAAATAAATATTTCTTGGTGTTAAGTAAATATTTTTTTCTTTTTATCGTATCAATTTTAATTAAGCATCCCTGGTAGAAAATTATCTAGTTTTATCGAGGCCCTCGATTATTTCCTTGACAAACTAGATAGATCTACATAGTTCTAGATTAATTTTCTACCAGGGATGTTTTAGATAAAAGTAAATATTTTTTTGTCCAAGATGATCGGTTTTTATTTTTAAGAAAATGTTTACTCAAAGTTGGCCTCTACTTTTAAGAAAACGCAAAATCTTAATTGAAGTAAATCATTTTTTAGATTTAAGAGAACGTAATTTAATTGAAGGAAATCTTTATCACAACCAATATTTGTTAAGATAAAATTTATTTAAAACCAAATAAATATTATTTTGAACCAAAAAAGAACAGTTTTGTTAAGTCCAGTAAACAATCACTTATGTCAAGTAAATTGATTTCAAGATAACATATTTACTTAAAGCAGGAAATTTTCTTTTCAGTGCATTAACTTTCTATAAACTAAAAACTGTAGCAGCTCAAAAAATGATATACTCGTGTTGCCTCATTTCACCCTACAATGCCTTTATCCACCAATCCACAGCCGACCCCTCGCCCTCTCTTCAAAGAATCCGGCAATGCGCTCTCTCTGCTCTGCAATCCCTAGCGAGCTCCGACGAATCCGCGACCACGGCCTCGTTGCCTCCGGAGCTCGAGGCCGCGCTGATCAAGTGGATGATCTACGAAGCACGACTCGAGTCGCTGGCGCGCGGCTCGGCCGAACTGGAGGAGGCGGCGGTGCGCGACCAAGAATTCCTAACCGCGATGCCGCAGGAGTCGAGGCGAGGAGGAAAAAAGTCGACGTTGGGAAAACAGCCGACCGGAGAGTTGAAGCGCGTGGGCTCGGCGCGCAGGGCGAACTCGAGACTGAGGAGGAGGGGAGAAGAGTGGAGGGATCGCGTCTACATCGATGACGCGCCGTTGGACGGTGAGATTGTTTGGGGATGTATGGAAATTTTGGTTGTGGTTTGAGAAAGGAGACACATGTATCAATAATAATGGAATCATTATAGTATTTTCATAGTATCATTATTGATATATGTGTGTCTAACAGTTGGAAATGATTTTTTTCAAGAAATGTAGTCCGCAAAGTACATGAATACACTTCTGAAGAATAGTTTAAAGCCTTGGTGGCCATGAAAAAGGCTTAAATACAATAATGTAGATTAGCAAGTTCTTAGGGGACTATAAAGACCATTTAGAAGGGTCTAAATTGTGGCAAAGTCACATATAATATACATATTGAAGATATAAAAACTTGCATCAACTTAGATTACGTCCAAATATTTTTGCAGTGTATATAATGGATAATGCCTTTTTACAGGATTTAACTCAGGCTGGCCCCCTTAAGGTCCCTAACAATGGCGTATATAGTTATTTAGAGTAAAAAAATGGGAATTTGAATAAACAAATTTTTAATAAAGTGTCCTCAAAGATACTAATTTAAATATTTTCTACTGAGGTTCATTTTTACTATAGCACTTTAATATTAGAAAGCACACTACAAAAAATTTTACTGAAAATTGTTGCATCTGAAAAATCACCTTACTTAAAGTCAGCAATTAAAAAATCTTATTTTACTTATTATAAGTAAAGCTTTACTGATTATAAGTAAAGCATTACTGATTATAAGTAAAGCTTACATTGCTAAAGGAAATAAGTATTTAATAACTGATATCTATAAGATATTAATATTATATAATGTAGTTTAAATACAGCATTTCAATGAATCTTTTAAATTGAATAATGTAGATAAGCGAATTACTACAGGACTACAAAGACCACTTACAGAAGTTTGAATCATGGCAAAATCACGTATAACATACTTATTTAATGTAAGTAAAGTTGATGTAAGATATAAAAACTTACATCAAGTTAGATTACATCAAAATATTTTTTTGTAGTCTATATAATGGATAATGAGTTTTTACAGTATTTAACTCGGGTTGGACCCCTTAAAAGCTGTTCGGAAAATATTAATACCCCACTAGAAACAGTAAAATATTGTAACACAAAAATAAAAATAAAATAAATTTAGTTTTGTACGTGCAAACTATGCTGGGCACAAGCCAGACTTGCAATTATAGACCCTTTGAACGCAATTTTTGTGAAAAATAAAACCAAAAAATTAATTCTAAAAAAGACCAGTTCTTCAAAATCATTAAATATACTATTTGTTATAATTTAGGAAAAGAATTTCTTATTTTTTAGTTTACCTGGGACATCAAATTGTACGTTATGCTCAGAATCGCCCACATACACATCCAAAGAAACCTTATTTTAACTTTCGAACGCTCGAGAGATTCAACTTCCATTACACGTTTGTATTTAATTTGTTTGTGTAAATGGATAATTTTATTGAATAATTTTGTATCTTGTACTTCAAGAGAAACATACTTTCGAATCCTACATGAGCCACCGGTAGCTTTACTTATGTGTATATTCTTTGAGAAACTAATTGTATGAACATGAACTGATTGTAGTAAATATGCTGATCCATTTATAAAAGAACCATGGCAATTAATATCGACATGAAGGCCTAAAGTATTGTTAGATGTATTTCTCGGCTTGCTATTGGAGTAGAATCGGACTTACATTCATGGTTAAAGTATTGTTGGACGTACTCCTCGGCCTGCTATTAGCGGACAAGTGTAATTGTATTCGCGACACTAAAATCTAACACCTGAGCGACTTTTGATGTTTGTTTATAACCTTACCTATAACCTCGAAAAATTTTGCAATCGGTTTGTTATTGTTGTATGCGACATCATGGGTCGAGATCCATATAATTGGACGCGTAAACCGGACATTAAAAACAGCAAACTTTTTATGCTTATTGTATTTCATAATTTTTAATGAATCTACTTTATTATTCGTAGTAATAAGTATGTGGTTTCATCTAAATAATTATGTAAATTTAGTAATATGTACATTTTTTATTTTATTTATTTTTAACCAATACAAAAATAAAATTTAATTCCAGTTAAATATCGTGGAAAACATGTTATTGTGTATTTTAAATCGGATAAATTGTAGTTTTTTTTTGTGTTAAAATATGATGCTTTCTAGAACTTTTATGGTTTTTATACAAACAATATGTAATTAAAAAGTACACTTAGAATAAGTGTGTGGGTGCAAATAATCATGAAATGAAAATATATAAAAAATCGAGGCTTAATTGGAAAGAAAAAGCGTCGTGCATAGCGCGATTCTGGCGGTCAAATAGTATCCAACTCGTTAATCTTGGCCACTGCTCGAATATAATTTTAACAATACTTGATATGTATAGAGAATATAGTGTAGCAAATTCTTTTTACGTAAATCAAATTTGTAACTTTCTAAATATGTTAGTTTTTGATAAAAAAAAGTAATTTTTTTCAAATAGGAAGGTGCAATACATTGATGTTTTCTTAAATATTACCTCACTAACCAGGAGAATGTACCCAACTTTGGAAGATGGTTTATGGTAACTAGACCCCGTAATTTGTTCCAATGGGCTCTTACTGTCGAGATACGAGGTATTTTATTCCAAATACGCGTTCTTTTAATGAAAAAAAAATATCTCTTCTACTGACCATAACCAAAAGATAATAGAATTAGGGGAGAAAAGCTTTAAGCGTAGTTAATAATTATTTATAATTATAAAAATACTTATATTTAGACAAAACCCGCTAGCCCTTCATTTAGTAATAACACAACTGTATACGAATTTTAAGACGTCAAAATCAACAGCATCCTAAAAAATTATTGGAATGAAATGTTAACGAAATTTCATTCTAATAATTTTTTAGGGTGCTGTTTGTGTTTAACGTCTGAAACTTTGTAGAGAGGTGTATTTACTACTCAATGAAGGGCTAGCGAGTTTGGGTTTTAGCTAAAGATACGAAATTTAGTTTATAAAGTACATAATGTATGGTTCTGTCGAATGATTTGACTTTCGGACCCCCTTAATGTAAGTTCTGTTTAGTATAAAATTATTGATATGATCAAAAGTTATTAACAATTGAATATAGTGACTAAAATTTCATGAATATTCTACGAAATTTAACCATTATAAATTCGTTGTCGTCTTATGAAATTTTAGCCATCATCTTTAATTGTTAATAACTGGATCAGAATAATATTTCTATACCAAACAGAGATTAAATTAAAGCTCTTTTCACCTTCTTTCATTATCTTTTGGGTAAACTTTTATTTTTAAAACTTGCAGAGTTATGGTCAGAAGAAGGGGTAATTTTTTTCATTAAAATATTTGCAGTGCACTTATATAACTCGACAGCAAAGATGTCCATTGGAACAAATAACGAGTGTTAGTATTCATTTTACATAACTTTCGTCGGACAAATTTGGGAACGTAAAAGGAAATCAGACATCACTATATAGCTTACATATCAAAGTAAGTGCACTATTAGGTAATAAAATTTTGTATCATATTATCGTAGCACTGTTCAGATTCAGATGCATCTTTGTTATTTTTGAAAACATAAGCGAATATAGTAGGTTTCTTTCAAATTTCCTGACTTATGTCAGCATCAAATAAGATTTAAGCGGCGATTTCCCTAATACAGTATATTAGGAGTTCTACAAAAAATTGGCCGATAAGTAGTTCCAAAAGTAACAAAAAAGAAATGATGATGGACACCTCTGCAACTCGAGTTTTCCTATTGTATAGGTCCTAAACTGTACGAGAAAAATTTCCAACTAGCGAAAAAGACCTTGTGACACACATTCTTTGTATATCAATTTTTTTTATGGGAATTTAACATGGAATTATGGACTAAACGGTCATCATTGATACAACAATCACTTGACTTCTAAAGGTGCAAAAAATTTTTCCACGTAATAGTATATAAAGTAGAGAAAGAAAAGCTTTAATTTGAGACGTGCCATGTTAAAAAAGATGAACAATAACAACAGTTATGAACTATCAAAGATAGTGAAAAATAGAAATCATGGAATTTAGTGTATTTTTGGGCTTATTCACTATTTTTGGTCTTTATAACTTTTGATATTGTTAATATTTCTTAACGCGGTACCCTCGACGTGGGAAATTTCTGGTCGAATGCGTTTGAAATCCTCCAATCAGCTTAGCGAAAACGTGCGTTCGATCCAATGAGATCGAATGAAATTGCAGTATTTCAAAAAGATTCAAACGCATTCGACCAGAAATTTCCCACGTCGAGTGTACGTCTCAAATTAAAGTTTTTTTCTCTACTTTACATTCTATCACGTGAAAAAAATGTTTGCACCTTTAGAAGTCAAGTGATTATTATATAAATGATGACCATTTTGAATCCATAATTCCCATGTTAAATTCCCATAAGAAAAATTTATATACAAGAAGAAGTGTCACAAGGTCTTTTTAGCTCGTTGAAAATTTTTCTCGTACGTTTTAAGACCTATACAATAAAAAAAAACTCGTGTTGCATAGGCGTGTCCCATCACTTATTTTTCATCACTTTTCGATCCACTTATCAGCCGATTTTCTGTAGAATTCCTCATGTATTTTGCAGGTACAAAAGGTTTTATTTGTATCAAATCGTTTAAATTATAATAGAGAACAAGTCCACAAGGTTCGGTTTTGATAGGAAGTGACGCACTGATGTGATGCACCTGTAACGGTACATGCCTGAACGTATCGGTTGTTTATTGTATGTAATTAGTTGTGATCAATCATAAATTGTTTAGCATAGCGGAGAAAGCATTTTTGAAATATACATGTATGTAAATTGTAAATATATTAATTTTATCATCAGTAATCAGTGAACACATATATACACAAATAACGAACAACTGATACGTTCCCGCATATAGGAAAGAGTACGATTAACAATGAGAGTATCAGGGATGCGGGTCCCGAAATTTTCTAAAACTTTCAGGATCATTCACTGATAGCTCGATATGAAGAGTAGCACTGGTAGTTTTTGTGAATGGGCCCTTTTTCGTAAGATATCAGCTATTTTACTCCGAATATGCATTATTTCATTAAAAAATGGCACCTCTAGCTGTGATCATAACTCTGCATTGTTTTTGCATTAAAGAAAACTGTATGAAAGTACTTAGAAAGTAGTCAAAAACAGTTATAATTGAAGACCTGGAACGTTAAAAAATATTAATCCGAGTTAAAGTTATTAACAATTAAAGAGATATCAACAAAAATAAATGAAAATTCAATTTCTATCGAATATTATGCATTTATAATTGATATTTTCAATTATTAATAACTTTGTATCATATTAATATTTTTTAACATTCCTGGTCTCAAATTAAAGCCCCTTTTGACTACTTTTAATATATGAAAATATTTGAAGTATTAATACTATTTTAATGCGTACCTCCAAATTAGCCATGAGCATAAAATTAGGGTCTATAATTTGAACATCTAAATATCAAATTCATTTATAAAGTTGGAATGCTTAAATAGCATGTAATTTCAAATTTTGTAACAATATGAAAAGAAGGAAATCACAAAAGAAAAGTGTCCAACTTAGCCCCACTTTCTCCTACCATCGTCACGAAGAACAGTCACGTCACGTGCACATCGTGGGGATGGGGCGGTCCGGTCAGTAGACAGTTCTTGATAATTTTGCTAAGACTTTAGACTTTAAAAATACGAACACGCATTATATTAGGTAGAATTAAAAAAAATAGAATGGTTATGATTTTTGCAGGTAATGAAACTAATGTCAAATAAATGAACTAGAATAATTAGAAAATGTAATAAACATAAAAGAATTTTTTAATTTTTTTTTTTCATATAAGTACACAACTCTCTAATAAGAATTTACAAGCATAAGAGAGAAGTAATGCATATTTATTAGAGATCATAGAAATACTATTTCGATTTATTAAAACAATACTTTGCATTATATAGAAACCAAAATCTTCGAAAGTTATTTAATACTAATAAAGAAATCCCGAAGAGAAAGTTTAATTGATTATTTAATGTGCGAAAAAAATACAAAATTAGAGTAAGCAGTCGAATGTGTCAGTTGAATTCTTACCCTTACCGCTGTCTCTTAGCCAACGACGTGTGGTGAAATACCATTAATATTGGGGGGGAGGAGGGTCCGCTTATTAGACTGTTTTTATAGATCTGCTAGCACTTTAGAATTTCAATTACTAATAAATAGATAAAGAAGAATCTTCATAGTTTCGACATTAAATATAACAAATGCTAAAACGAATATATGCAAATAATTCGACGTCCATATAAACAAAAGGAAACTGTATTAATATTATCTTATAAACGTAGAAAAATAATTCATTAGAATAAATAGATATATGACAATGAAAATGTGTAACTATTAGAAAAATAATGTACGAGTGTAAAAATAACATCTGTTTTCGAATTTTCAAGCAGTAATACTTTAATTTGTTTAACTTATAATTATTCTCCTTATTATCCATATTATTCCAAAAATCGTTTCGTTAAGGACTTTAAATATTTTGTTTGACTGTTTGTACATTCATTTTTTATTTTTGTCGAAACTATTTATTTCTAATTTATGTCAATCTAAACTTTGAAATTCGAAATACTCAGCAAATCTGTATAAAACAGTCCAATAAACGGAGCCCTCCCTGAATATTTTAATTTGCCAATTGAAAAGTTTTATGTATCGAATTAAAAAATGTGCAATGTTTTTCATCTATAGTTTTTTTTTGTTATTATCCATTCGTCATTTTTATTCTTAGTATTTATATATGACGAAATATGTTGCTTCTAATATATATGAATCTAATATTTGAACATGCAAATTCTACATTTTGATATTCTAAAGTCTTAGCAAAATTATCAGAAACTGTATACTGATCGGATCCCCCCCCCCTCCTCCGCATCAGATGCACACCACATCAGTGTAGAACGTCTATTATAGTTTAATGTTACCGATAGCTGTGATAAACTCACGACAAAGATTTTGCTCCACCTAACTACAGAAGATACTTTATTGGCCAAAAATAAAATCCGTGTTTCAGTACTTTTAGTTATAAACAAGTATCTTAAGAGATTTTAAATAGCTTATATTAAACTTCAATTACGTATCTCTTCAAATCTTAAATAGCTTATATTAAACTTCAATTACGTATATCTTCAAATCTTTTTCTTTTTTACTCAATCTTGACCAATTTACAGTAAGCCAAGAAAATATCCAACAATAATTGATCAAATTGATAATACGTGCAAACAAAATAAATGTTCCGATGATTACGTGAAGTAAGTGATATTGTATTAAAGATTATAAAAATTATTTATACAATATAATTACATGTTTGTTATAATAAAAATATTCAACCCAACTAAAGCCCAGTAGGAGAAATTGCCACGCGCGCGCAAAATCAGCTTCTAGTTCAGATAAAAATAACATCTCAGTTAAACGGATTTTTGTTTATTAGTACAAATAGAGGTTATAATCTCAAATTTGTCATAAAGTAAGAGAGAACGTTACTGAAATTAGGACAGATAATGTACTAAAATTAAGAAGAAAAGATTACTTCATACAAGAAACAACATTTACTTAAATTAAGAACAAATGTGTTCTGATTTTCAGAAAACAAAATCTGCATATTTTTCAGTAAGAAAATTTACTTAAATCCAGGAAAAAAGTCTTCTGGTTTTAAGAAACTTTGGAGGTTTCTTACTTTCAGAACACCGAGTTTCTTAAAATTGTTGTATCTCTTTTTAAGTACGGATTCTTTCTGATAGTAAGTTAAATTTATTGTAGTGAACGTTTCATTACTTTTCCTGGGATTGAAAGAGTCAATATTTTTTAAAACTCATGTTTTTATGTGAGTTTAATAACTATGTAGGTTAAAAATTTTCCTCGTTGAAATTTTATATTTTAAATTACATACTGAAGCAGTAGCAAGCATTGTCCTTTTAGTCGTTGGGTTATTTTTGTTATTTAATCATAGATATAATTCGTTGATTCACAGTAATAATTTGTATAATAAGAACTGTGAACAATTTTTATATTTTATAAATAATTATTATATAAATATAAAAGTTACTAGTCGTTAAAAATAGTATCACAAATAAACATAATAATTTTGTCATTTTACAGTGTTCAGATTCATATATAGTGTGTCTTTAACCAATATGTATCTTTAAACAATATTTTCAATTGAAACTTGAAACTATTCTTTAACATTTTTAGTTTATTAATGTAGTTATAAAGAAGTACATCCAACATTTTTAGCTTACAAATATTTTTTTTTCAAGTTCCATAACAACAATATCTAAATCGTTTCTATTTTTAATGGAAATAATTATCCAAATCAATTAATCAAAATATCTTTTATTACTTCTTTGTCTTTAGAAATATGTTAACAATAATACTGAGTTGATAGATTCCGGATTAAATACATAATTTTTTGTTTATTATCATTATTTATAGTTTTAAACGTTAGGGGAGAGTAGAGTTAACTCATACAGGGGCTAAGTCGTATACGTTAACTATTTTTTAATGAATGTCTTGTAAAATTATGTTACACATTTTTAAATTATAATTTTTGAGGAATTTTACGGGGTATTCAGTAAAAAATAGTCATTGTGTACAACTTACTCCTGTACGAGATAACCCCGATGCCCCTACATATTTTCAAATAAAACTTAGATACGTAAAAATATATAATAAGCTTTCCTTTTATTTTATATATAATACAGAGTAAAACGGGATTTCCTTAAAGCCTTTTACTTACCTATCACTTTGAGTTTAATGACCAAATCATTTAAATAATACAAAGGTTCTTAATTTTTTTTTAATTCTGACAAAGGTCCCAATCTGTACATCCTTCTAACGGGCTTTCGCGATCCCGGCCTGCCTCTCGAACTAATTAATATTGGAGTACCTTTAAATTACATTCTCAAACTCGAAAATCTTCAATCCAAGGACGATGAATTTGAAGTCGTGAGCTCCTCTTCTACAGTACCTTCTTCAAAGTCTACGAGGTAATGTCTAGATTTTTTAAATAAAACGATACAAAATTAAATCATTTGTGTGTATCTAATACAATGCAGTGCAATACAATAAAATACAATAAAATTAGCCTAGAAATAGAAAAAATAATCATAAATATTCAGTTAAGGATTCCATGACAGTTGTCTTGGTGAAACGCAAGAGTGAAAGAATACACAATTAATTTTTTCATTACTTAAGGGGCAAGCCTGGGGAAAATTCAAAAACACATTTTTTTGACTAGTTCAGGAAACTATTTATGTTTAAAAGCAATCATTCTGAAAATTTTAGTGTTATAAGTACTTAGTAATATCTTAAATTTGACCGTTGTAAAACCTCAAAGTCTTGATCTTACACGTCACAATAAATCACTATTTTCAATACCATACTTATTAAAATTGCTATGTTCCTCACACGATTGCAGACGATATGATGAACAGAAATATTTTTTTCGACGGTTCTTTGACTCCTTTTGACATGTGTTACAAAATGAGCGAAGCACTTTTCTGTTAAAATATTTTTTATTATTTATTTTCTAAGACCCAGCCGATTTTATGGGTTTAACCCAGGCCTGCCCCCTCAAGGAGTGTCGAAACAAAACCAAATAATTCTATTTTTCGATTATGACGCAAAGTTGAATAACGATTTCTTCTTTGAAGAATCATTTTATTTTTATTGCAAAATAAAATAAAACACGATATTTTTTAAATAACTAAATATGAACTTAAATTTATGAAACTTACAACTTAGTATATGAACTCCTCATTTTCTTTTGCTTCCTCATAGACAAAGCTTTGTGATAGTAAAAAAATAACATTTGCTAGAAACATTATAGCTAGAAATATGTTTTGAGACATTTAGGAATCAAAATACACTATTTTTACACAATGTGCGCGTGTGTGTGTGCTTGTATGGGTGTATGTGTGTATGTGTGTGTGTATGTGTGTGTGTGGATGTGTGTGTGTCTGTGTGTCTGTGTGTGTGCGTGCGTGCGCGCGTGTGTATATCCATTCATTTTAACTGTATTCGAATGAGCATAAAATTACCTATTTTTTTCGACCCGAAATTTTATAATAAGGTACTTATTATAAAATCTTCACTTCCTTTCTTCTGTTATACACGGAAACGTCCTTTTATAATATTATTATTATTATTATTATTATTTCAGTGGCCAGCCATTAATGGTTAGCAGTGATAAGGCTTAAAAGACATATGTCCGCTGTGGTCTTGTTAGCATAATCACCGCAGCCACCATTTATGGTTTATGGGACTATGTCGTCCATAGCCTTATTCACACAATCACGCCATTTCTCTCTATTCTTTGCAAGGTTAATCCAGTTTTCCTCATAGTGTCCTATTTCTCGCAAGTCGGCCCTGACATTGTCTTCCCACCTTCGTCTTGGGCTACCCGCAGGCCTTGTGCCTTCTGGTTTACCTACTAGTACTCTAAGTGCTGTTCTATCATTTTCCATCCTCGCTACATGCCCGGCCAATCCCAGTTTTCAAAATTTTATAACTCTGGTAATATCCGCTTTCCGTATAACTCGTTTATTTCCCCATTTTGTAAGATTCTCCATTCTCCAGTTAACTCATCAATTTTGCCTCCAAATATCCTTCTCATAACCTTGTTCTCATATACTCTGAACCCATCCTCCTCCCACTTAGTTAGTGCCCATGTCTCACATCCGTATAGGACTACTGGCATAATAATTTTTCTATATATCTCTAATTTTGTCTTCCGTGATAGTAATCGCGATATTAGTAATTTACCCACCGAATAAAGGCACGCATTTCCGGAATGCAGTCTTTTCTTAATTTCTTTATGCGTCTCATTTTTGGAGTCAATTATAGTGCCGAGGTATTTAAATTCTTCTACTATTTTGAAGGTTTTATTTAATACCTTCAGGTCGCTATACTCATTCACGGGTGTCGTTCTGTCAGTGACCAAGTATTCCGTTTTCTTTTCGTTAATTTCTAGACCTACTTCTTTTGCCGTTCTTATTAGTATTTCAACGTTTTTTATTATGGTTTCCCTGTTCTGTCCTATTATATCTATATCGTCTGCATAGGCTTGCAATTGCGTTAAGAAACCGTTCAGTATTACTCCTTCCCCGCTTTCTTGTATGGCTCTGACAACGTATTCTAGTACTAGGTTAAACAGAAGTGTTTGATAGCCCATCCCCTTGTTTTAATCTATTGTGGATTTCAAACGGTTCTGATAGGCCATTTCATGCGCGAATTATGCCCCTGCTATTATCTAGACACATTTTTATTAAATTAACTAGTTTTTTTGGGATCATCAAGTATTATTAAGACGTGGTACATTTTAGCCCTTTTAATTGAGTCGTATACCTTTTTGAAATCAATAAACAGTTGGTGTACTGTTTTGCTATATTCCTATTTTTTTTCTAAGAGTTGCCTAACTGTGAATATCTGGTCGTTAGTCGACCTATTTCGGCGAAATCCACGCTGATAATCCCCAAGGATTTCTTCCACGAGGGGAGTGAGTTTCGCTAGTAGTACGTTGGACAATATCTTATAACATCTACATATCAGAGAAATTCTCCTGTAATTATTGCAATTTGTTTTATCTCCTTTCTTGTGAATCGGGATCATGATTGAGTCCATTCCCTAAGCATAATTTCCCTTTTTATATGGTACGTATAAGAGTGTGAATTATATCAATAGGTGGTCTTTCCCCCCTCTTTAAATAGTTTCGTTCGCAATTGATCTACTCCCGGGGATCTGTTATTTTTTAGCTTTTGGTTGAAGCGTATATTTCGTTAAAGGTGAGTTGCTCGATGTGTGGTTTAGCAGTGTGGATTTCGCTGAACTCTGAGACGGATATTTGTTCGTGTACATTTAGGAGTTCTGGGAGTTCATCAAAGTAGCTTCTCTACCTCCTTAGTATCCCTGCTGTAACATTTATTAGGTTCCCTTGTTCGTCCCTTACAAAGTCAGAATTGTTCTGTGTTCCTTTCCTGATTATATTAATCCCTGCAAACATTTCACGAATATTGTTTTTGTTATTGTTTTCCTGTATAGCCGAGATTTTCTTATTTTCCCATTCCATCTCTCTCTTTCAGAAAACCCGTTTGGCCTGTTCTCTTATGCTACGGTCTTCGTCAAACCACGGTTTATGTTTGTGCTTTTTCCGCTCCCCTAATACTATCTTAGCAGCTTGTATAATTGAATTTTTAATATTGTTCCAGGTTGTCTCGATGTTATCCCTATCTTCCTTATTCTCTATGCTATCTAGTCTGTCGTTTAGTTCTTCCCTGTATCTGAAGGAGATGTCGTAATTTTGTAGTCTTTGTAAGTTAAACTCCGTTGTTAAGCAGGCTTTATTCTAATTTTGGTTAACTAGTATACGAGCCCTGATTTTGGCTACCACCAAAAAGTGGTCTGTGTTGCAATCTGCGCCACGATAAGTTCTGAATATAAGATCGAAATTTTTTTTAAAAATTTGAGTAGATTAGGCATATGTAGAAGAATATTCTGTATAATTTTAAAGTATATCCTTTTCTTTTTTCAAGAAAAAAATCATTTTGTGAAAAAAATCGAGATAATCTGGCACCATTCCTTCTGAAATTTTTCAGAAAGGTAGCTTTGTACTGTTTCTGGAGTTCTTTATTTGTCCAGTTTATAATGACCTTTATATTTCGAGTTATTTGAAGTTATTTTTTTTACATTTTTTATGATCTTTTATATCTTGAGAACAGCGCAGTTATTTTTTCCAACCGGGGTTCATTTATTTCGTTTTTTAATGAGGATTCGGAATTGGAAAGAAATTTTGAGATTCATCGACCAACTTTTGTTTTACAATGATTTCTCTATTTTACGACATTCTAAAATCGATAAGGTAAATTATTTTGATATTTTATAAATAATATGATCACTTCAGTGTAAATGAATTTGAAAGATCATAAAATTACCTATTTTCTCCGACGCGAAATTTTCTATAAAGACCTAGGTATACTGGAGTACGCGACGGGATTGCGACGCAAACACGCAAAAACTGACCATGTAAACCGGAATATTTAACCGTTAGTAATAGTTTATATCACGAAAATTGTAATCATTAACCTCCAATGTTTTAGCTAGATATTTTCAATATCGAAAAACAATATTTAATCATTAAGAACCAATGTTCTACAATGGTTAATATCGGGCGTTTGCGTCGCATTCGTGTTACGTAAGGTAAAAGTACCAGTAGCTGGACGCTTAGTAGCGTGAAGTAAAGTAAGCGATTATTTAAAGCGTGACAATCATATTTTAATGATTATTTTTGGATTCTATTGAATGATTAGACTTCACTTAACAAATATATAGTAAAATAAATATTTTTAATATTGATTTATTAAAGAAATAAGTGAATCTTTGAAAAGTTGCTATGTACCAGTACCTGGACACGGAGAACAGGACTGTCCTAGTGTCCCAATTTGCATGTCCTAGTACCTGGCCATCAAATTCCAACTGAATAAAAAATGATTTTAACTCGCTTAAACATTAAAATATAAGATTTGAAATAAATGATTGTCAAGACAGTTAATTTTATAAATTTTTAAAGTAAAAATAATAGAATTATAATTAAGTAGGGAATAAGGTTATAGATACATTCAAAAGACCTCTGATTTAAGATTTTTCTTGTTTTATTTTTTTCTTTTGTAACATTAATTTTTTAATCTCAACATTAATTTTTTTCGCTTCTTCGGCTGCACCTTTCTTTACTTTCTTTTCGTTTTCTTTTTGAATTTTAGCATTTTCTCTCTGTCTTTTTCTTTCTTCTTTTTCCATCAGCTTTTCTTCTTTCTCTTTTTGAATTTTCAGGTGATGAGCTTGCCAATCTTCTGAGGTAAGTACAGTAGTGATTTTTATAGCATTTTATTTCTTCTTAATAGGGATTTCTTGAGGCCAAGCGAATGCTTTTTTGAAAGGAACTGGAACATTTAATAGCTTACGGCCATCCCTCCTTTAATTGCAGCCAATGCCTTCGCCACAGATTCTTGCGTGTACTCCTTCTACCCATTGTAGCATTTCTGAAAAAAGAAAAAGAAACTAAACATGTAGATTTTAATTTCATGAACATACATTTTTAGGTTAAGAGGTTAGGATTTGAAAAAAATTACTTTTTTCGCTATTGATTTACATAACAATATCATAGAAATGTATATTAAATATATTTAATTAAAATACTTACGAGTTTTGGTTCAAAAAGCTCCAAAAAAATCAAGAAAGTCGTTAAACAAAAAATGTCCAGCTACACGTACAACTTTTCGGAGCAGGGAAAATCACTTTTGTCCCAGTACCTGGACGGTCGGTCAGGTACTGGTCACACAGTCATATCGTGTACCAGTAGCTAGACACATTAATTGAAACGTATAAATATTTATTTTGCAATATATTTGCAATTCAGACGTATTTTTAATGTACCTATAAACATAAAAAAAATTGTTCGGGCCACGAAACATTAAATAACGCCAGTTATAATCTTAACAATTGTGTCGTGTCTCTTAACCCTATTTTAAGAAAATGGACGACATCGATCAACGAGATTAAACGCGGCGGTTATAATAGTTTTTAAAGTTTCAATTACAGAGATAAATGCAAACAAAAAATTGTATAAGATGTATCTATAATTGAAATATTTAAATAAATTTTAATTATATACAAACTTTATTTTTAGAGCTTAATAATAATTAAAACGTATATGAATGGCCAGGTACTCGTACATGTCCAGTTACTGGTACTTTTACCTTACTCCAGTATACCCAGACCTTTTTCTTTTTTGTTATACACGAAAACGTCATTTTTCGGAAACGTATAATGGAGATGTTTAATATAATTTGAGCTGAGAAATGTAGATTTCTACTATCTCTTGGCTGAGCTCTTTATCCAGACTATAAGGTCTTTTATCTTTCAAGATATTTGATATTATATTTTTATTTAATTTTGATTGCTTATATCTAGAAAATGTGGGTTCATTTTTTTATTTTGTTTACTGTATTTTATAGTTAGTCATTTATCGATTGTGCATAGGTATGGATGATTTATTATGATATTGATCACAAGCATTTATGAACGTACGCTTAATGGTCTAAATACCTGTCAGATGATATTGAAATCTGTAATTAAAATAAAATAAATTTGGAATTTAAGTTGAAAAAATGTTGTTGAATTTCTTTTTAAAAATAACAATAAATGATACATAAGCACACCTTTTTTAATTTATTATTAACAAAAAGATATAACAAAATTAATTTTTTAGAACAAAAAATCTCATATTCGAACAGTTAATTTAGTTTGATGAAGCTAAGTGCCAATGAATTGATAGTGGTTTCTTATATACTAATAATAAAACTGTAAGTGTAAGTAAGAAGCCTAATAATCGCAAATAAATTGTATTTTACCGAAGAATCATATTTTTCTCAGTGTACGTCGAGTATAAAATATTTGTTGTCCTACTAGAGTCTACAAGACATAAAGAAAATGTCCCCTAAATCACCAATCTCCTAATCAGATGCACATCAACCTTCGAAGAATTAAACAGCTTGGTCGATTTCTGGGACAACTTCGACTCTGACGAGCTTTGCGATCTTGCCGTATGCCCCTTTTGCCCCGTTCGTTGCCTCGATTTCCATCCAAGTGACCTCTACGACAGTGTCTCCTACTTTGTGTACGACCTACACGACACGCTGCGGGCCCACACTGAATACCTGACGAGTATGAAAGTGATCAGCGTACCGCGAGAGGTTGAGATGCAGCGGCAACGCGTAGTCTACGAGGCGTTCAGCGCGAATACGGTGCCGATGCTACTGGAAGCGATGCTGCGCCAGGTCGAAGAGAATTTGAAAGAGAGCGAGGACGTGATAAGCGGGAATATAGGTAGGCATAAGTGGACAGACATTAATTTGTAATCATTCTATGCGATGTTAATAGCAAAGTAATTATTTTTGGAATACGTTATTATAAAAATTAATAATCATTAAATAATAATAATACATTTTATTCACGACTTAACTAACAGCCACTTTATTGACCTGAAAAGTGGGACAAAAATAGATTTTTATTCCCTCATAAATTGTATTCCCGCAAATTTTCTTTATTCCCGCATTTGCGGGAATAATTGCTTTTTTTATTCCAGCTTATTTATTATTTATTAGCCTTTATCCTCTTATATTTAATTTTTATATAAAATTTATCATATTCTGCTTTTTATAATAAGAAAAAATAAGCAATAAACTACATAACTTACTAATTTATGCAAAATAAGCTTTTATTGATTTAATGTATTTTACTCCCGCTTATCAGGTTTTCTGGATTTTTGTTCTTGTATTTGATTTGTATTTTAATTGTTGTATATTTCGCTCCTTTTAAATTAAAAGAATAGAGAAAGCAAGTGACCAAGTCAATAAAGTGGCCGCAGTTAAGTCACGAATAAAGTTCTATATGTAACATGAGAATAAAGTCGACTATTCCCGACGGTGATTACTGCCCTCACTTGGCTCAGGTACCAAACTCACCCGCGGGAATAATGTTCGACTTTACCTTGTTGCATAATGTACTATTTTAAACCCTTATCTCAAAGGTTTACATTTTTTATTATTTCATATTTTAAAAGGCTCCTTATAATAAAGTTTAAAAAAATAATTAAGAATGGTTTTTATGTAGAATTGACAAAAGAAAATACTATGTAATGGTACTTGTATGCATCCAATATTGTTATAAAAAAGTAGTAAAAAATAAAAACAATAATTCTTTTTTTGTTACTTCTACAGAAAACGTTTCGTAGTAAATTCATATCAATAATTAGAAGTTACAATTTCAAATTTCAGATCAATCTATTGACAAATTCACCATGAAAAGTATTCAGTTAATTTTATAGGTCTTTAGTGCTATTTTGATAATGTTTGAATTAAAAAACTGATTTCAAAAACATTATATATCTTTGATGGATTGTTTGAATTATTACTTGAGTAGTAGGGGTGGGTGGGAAACTACGGCCACGGTGGGTTAAATGAGTACCCTTATTTTATTTTCTAAATATGTATTTAAAAATTTGATTTCCTGATAGATTTAAGAGTAAGTGAACATATATATTTTGCTCATTATGAAAAAAATAATAAAAAATAAGTATAACATGTTATATAGTCATATCGAACATTTTAAACAAATAAAATGAAATATTTGCATAATTTCTAACACGTGGGAAAGTAAGAAAGAGGGTATTAATGACATCGAGAAAATATGTATTAGAAAGCTTATACGTTCTAATTTAAGTTGCACATGTTTTAATCTATTTTTTTTCTTCTGAGATAATGAAAATTCAATAAAGGAAGAAGCTCAAAGTGAGGCAAAACGGGCACCAGGGGTGGGGCACGATGATCACGAGTATTGCAGAATCCATGATAAAAAGAAAATTTAAAAAAATAGCTTTAACAAAAATTAATTTAAAATGTACGAAATACGTCCTCATCGTATGTGATTATAAATTAAAATAAATGTTAAAACTAAAAATTATTTAAATTTCAAATAATTTTTTAAATTTACAATACAGACGATGATGACGTAATTTGTACAATACAAATCAATTTTTATCAAAGTTATTTTCTTTCATTTCCTTTTTATCATGGATTTAGCAATGCCCGTACTCATTCTACCCCACCCCTTGTAACTGGTTTTGCCCCTCTTTGAGCTTTCCTTTTTTGAATTTTTTTGAATTCCTTTATTGAATTTTTATTATCTTAGAAGAAATAAATTAAAATTGTCAAAAAATTTCAATATTTTCAAAAAACTTTTTAATTTTGACTTTTGCTTTTATTGATGGGATGGACGTTTCAAAATACCTGATTCCCAATCCGCCTTGTATGTATAAAAAGGGAAATATGCATGTACTACTAAAAAGAAAAAGTAACAATTCATAAGGAAATATGAACGAATAAACGTAATCAATAGTCGGGGTGCTAGGGAGACGAAAGGTAGATAAATCAAGAAATCTAGTTAAGTTAAATATTAAAGCGTCAATAGATAGCTTTTGACCTCTAGAATATAAACCTAATTTCTCGTACTTGGATTTGGACCGGAAGTATGATTATTTAAGTTTGATTATTAAGTCAATCGTAACCTCCAAATAGCTTTCTTTTCACATTGCTTAAAATAACTCGCTAAATATGGATTTTATGAAATATAGTCACTCTAACAAATATGTTTAGAATTAAATTTTGTATAGGATTAGTACTTTTAGGAAGTTAGTTTTGAAATCTTGCTTCCCCTCTCGTGGCGGCACGACGCTGGCGGCATTGTGCCGACGGCTCCGCTGACTGTTTTTTGGTCACTTCGCGCGACATCGCACGGTTCCACTGCCATTTATTGCGTATCGGTTGGCCAGAATGATCGGAAAAAAGTTTAGCTATTAAAGTATCTAGTCTACTACTGTCATTCCAAGTTTTAATTAAAAATATTCATTAGATGGCCTGTAATCACTGTTGTAAAGAGAAAATATTTCGGCTTCTATTGGTCGGATCGTAACGTTTTTTTTTTAATTCTTGTTTTTTTAAGTACATCCCAATGCATTTACTTTCAATACTTAAAAATTACAAACTACGAAGATAACACCCCTTACGAAAAGCTATTTTCGTGATTTATCTTAACCCTCTTGCGCATTGAGACGAGTATACTCATTCTACGATAAATGATTGTCTTTAACCACTCAAACAAAAGCTATATAGTACAGCTTCAATCCAAGAGATTGCAGATGATTGCAGTGCATATTTATGCAAGTTAATATTCAATTAAATCTAAAAATCAGAAAATATATTACTGCGCAGGATGGTTAAAAAAGGGGTAATTTTGCATGCATAAAGTATACGTTTAAAACTTTAATTTGCAACCGGTTGCATTAATAAATTTCCAGATTGACAGACGTCACAGCGAATCCAAAATGTTGCATAAGAAATGTTGCAATAGGGCGCTAATTTGACATTGGGAAATCGGACCCGGGGGATCTTTTTAGGCACACCTAGAGGCATCCATAAGTGAATTATAGCAACATTCAACAATTTTTAACATATTACTCTTATGCTCAAACATTTTTCAAATTTTACCCTTCGACGGCCATTTTGAAGTATTAAAATTTATTTTTTAATACTTTAGTCTTACAATATTTCTATATACAATACTAATATTTTTCGATGTAAGAAGTCGTTCTGTTAAAGTGAATTTCGGTTAGAGTGAAAAATTACTCTTTTACGAGTGAGATTTGAACTCTATCAGAATTAGCTATCGGTAACTAACGAGTGAAAGTGTATTTGTCAACTGGAGGTCCGGATGCAATAAGGGAATTAACACTTTTTTCGACGATTTTTATCTCAAATAATAAGGTTCAAGTAAAGAAATAAAAAATATAGCGTGGAAGAATAGAGTTGGTTTAACAACAATATATTTCTTGTTTCTTTTTCTGAGCATTGTTGTTTGAGATAAAAATCCTCAAAAAACGTGACTCATGACATCTAAGTACTTTGAGTGAAAATCAACTTTGTTCAAGTCAAGTTTTTAGTTGATGAAAAAGTGGTACATAGATGAAACCTACATTTAGATGAAGCTGTTTAGATTGTAAAATTATTTTTGACGCTGAGTGAAATTTAAACTTTAATAGAGTCATTGTTTACCCAAATACGTGGAACATTCACTCTAAACTGCTTTTACCTTCATTCTAACTCGTATGCCTTTTCAAAACTAACTGTTCATATACAATATATATTATATATTATTTATAATACATTATATATTATTATTATATTATTTATTATTTCATTATATATTATTTATTATTTCATTATATATTATTTATTATTTCATTATATATTATTTATTGTTTCATTATATATTATTTATTATTTCATTATATATTATTTATTATTTCATTATATATTATTTATATACATTTTAAACAATTCCAGCCACGCAGCTTTCAAAAGAACCATCAAACGACGGCTCAAAAAGCCCGCAACTTTCAACTTCCAACGTAGCAGCAGCAGCAGCAACAGCAAGTGCAGCAGCAGCAGCGACAGCACCGAAGCATCCTCGCAACTTGGATCATTATCTCCGAGAGCAAACACATCGCGCGAATGACGTCGATGACGAGTGCAGGCGTCTCGGCAGCACCTCGACGTCTCCTCAGCTTCGGAAGCCCTCAACGCTGCCAGAAGCACAAGCAGCCACCGCGACTTCGTTAAGCAAAGCGAACTCCTCGGCTTTCGCGCGTCTTACAGCGAAACTTCGCCTATTGAATTTGAAATACGAGCTTATCTCGCGGGCGAACGCGGGCGCGAGCGCGAGCAGCGCCGGCAGCCCCGAGCCCGAATTAATTCTTCATGGGGACTCGCTGCGGTTAAATGCGTGTCGCGCTAACGACGAGTCGGAGACGGAGCCGGAGGTGGAGGAAGTCCCGAATGCTACGCCGACGAGGAGCGAAGCGCAGCCCGAATGGAAGTTGTCGAGTTTCCGAGCGAGCCTGCCGACGGAGCTGGAGGAGCCGAGGATTGCCGCCGCTTGGAGGGAGGGACTCGAGAGGCGAGGAGAGGTGTGACGAGGGGGAATTCCTGTTTTTCCTGGTTAATTAAGGATGCGACGCGGTGGCGAGGTGCTTTCTGTGGGTTGCGTTGTATGCTAGAGTGCGGAATCGCTGCGCGATGTTTGCCTTGAGGCATTATTTGATTGTTGGGAGTTGGGCCGAGATGCAGGGAGAAATGAAGGGAAGGACTTCTTTTAATGAGAATACCTTTTATTGATTGAATTCAGGTATCTTTTTGCTTAATAAATATTAGTGGGACAAGTCAATATCAAACATGGTACGTAGTACAAAATGGTCGCTCGTTACTTGTTTTTTTATTTAAAAACAGAGTTTATTTTCAAAATTTTTTAAACATTAATTGTACAAAACAGTTATTAAAAATTAATTATTTTCAAAAATAAGGAACGATTATATCCAATACGAAGAGTAAAGCGTTTCAAAGTTTAAGGCAACGAGTATCGGAGTTCGGCGTTTGGGACGAAGAGAATCGCGATTCAGCGTTTGCGGCGAAGAGTATTGCAATTCGGAGGTTTGCGACGAAGAGTATCATGGATGAAAGGTTTGTGACGAAGTTTTTAGCACCAGTCAAATACGTAAAATAGGTCTTAAAATCATTTATAACCCCATACACATGGGGTACCATCCTGATGATACCAGAAAGTGGGATTAATTTGGGTGATTTTGAATCGCGATATGCTTCGGCTAGACCTACGCTTTAACAGAGTCTCTATTTAACTTTGAAAGTGCAATAAAACTGATACAAGCACAGTTAGATAAATTTGGAAAAGTCCAATGGATAGAGAATAATTTTCTGTATTTTTACATACTGCACAATATTTATTTACAGAAATAGGCTCGACGTTATTCAATGTTTAAAATTAGATAGAGACTCTGTTAAAGCGTAGGTCTAGCCGAGGCATTAGTCTTCGACGCAAACGCTGAAATGCGATACTATTCGTAACAAAATGAATCGTGTTACTGTTCGTATTGGGCATTGAATTAAAGTCTAAATATAAAAGTCCTACAGGAATAACTATGACATTTGATAAGTATTTTGCTAATATATTATAAAAAAGTTACAAACATTTAGTAAAACAGAATATTCTCTATTAAAAATAAATAAAAGTGTTATTAAAGTAGTTGTATCTAGGCCCTCAATTATTTCCCATGGAAAACTAAATAAATCTACATAGTTCTCGATTATTTTCCACCAGGGCTATATAAGATTTTTCCAACAAATTGATAAATAATTTTAAAAACTAATAGTTGTTGCTTTTGTAATATTTTACGTAGAATCAACTGCGATGGCTAATCATTAACAAAAAGCAATGTTTAATAAATTGTTTACACAATTAATATTCAAAAAAATTGTGAAAGGTAGTCTTTTACACATTTTATTTGCCTACAAAGGATTATACTACTGTTTAATTAATTTCGTGATTTACAGAAACAATATGAGCAACAAAATGTACAATTTCCCTTACTATTAATTATTCCAGAAAATTTAAGTTGCTGATTTGCAACACGTTTTAATGACTCGTCTCATTATTGTATGTCAATATTATGAATTATTAATGTAATTTCTTGTAATGAAAATTAATTATTACAAATTAATTATTAAATTTCTTATAATAAAATAAAATACAAGAATAAAAATAATATTTTTTAATAGGTGGAAAATTGTAACATGCATTTACCTGGGATTTTCGAATGCTGCGAAAAAGAAGGTATCGATAGATCAAGAGCAAAACATCTTTTAAACCTTCTTGGATTTAGAAAGATGTTGGAATCTTATTACCCTAATTCTACTTCTTTAACTAGTAGTTTAACGAAAGTGAACATAAATGAATCTTTAAATGAACGGAAAACTGAATTTCGCTATAATCGAAAGACCGGAAGTCTTTTACAAGACGTTATAAAACAACGTAGTAATTTGGAGCTTCAAGCTAAAAGGAAAATAGTGGAAGAAATGAAAATAATATCGAATGATACAGTTACTACTACTAATCTATCTGAGAATAATTCGAGAAGCTTGCAGATTCAGGACGCTTCAAAGATTACAAATTATATTTTAGTAAACTTTTCTTCGGAGGTGGGCAAAGTTTATGAAAAGCAACAACGTAATATAATTTTTGAAGAGTTACCAGAAGAACCATCAACCGAGAATGAAAAAAGAAAGTTTTCATTAAATGCTAATCCGGAACAAATGAGAATAATGCAAAAGTTTGAGAAACAACATGTAACAAATACCCGAACTGAAAACGCCCAAGAAAAGGAGAACGTGAAAAGTGGCATAGCAACGAATTTTACTTTCTCGGGTATGAAAATGAAATTAAAAATTATATTTCGTAGAAACTATTTAATCTTAATTTTATATGTTCTCTTTTAATATCGCACAAATTTAATTATTAAAAATGTGATTTCTTTTGTTTTCAACGCACAAATATTCGGACGTACTCGAATTTTACTAAAGTAAATATTTCTGAACTACTTCTCTAATTACGACGAGAACGTAATAAAATGTTAAAAAAATGCTAGAATAAGTAAGATATTCATTCCATTTTTGATTAATTTCAATTAGTTTTCATATATTATCATCATCGAAATTTCCAAGAATTTCTAAATGTCTATATAATATTTGATAGATAATATTTGAAGTACATTCGAAAGTCCCGGCACTGATACCCTTGGTACAAGCGCTCTCCCGGCACTGATACTGAGGTTGGTTCGGCGTGCCAGCCAATAAGCGTCGAGCGCGAGGACCGTATCTACTGTACATAATGCACTTTCCCCCGTGATTTCACTGTGATTAAATACAACTAAAAATTATTTTAATAAAGTTTTATTAATGAAATTTTAGTAAAATTCTTTGTAAAATTATGAAACTTTTTCTTTGCAGTACTTTAACCTCTTATATGTGCTTCATCACGTTTAACTACATTGCATCTATATATATACTACATTAGCGGAATACCACTGCTGTACAAACTTTTTGTTAAGGTTATTTTTTTGTTATAATTTTAGAAAAAGAAATTGTGTTAATACCTTCTGGCCTTTCTATATACATTCATCCTCCATGCACCCTCTGTTAAAAGGTTTTGTTTTGCATTTATCTACTAACTGCACACCATAATATTAGCGGAGGGTCCTCTAACGTGTGTCCATACGTACGTAGGTACTTTCGAGGCTTTCTACATCATACGAGGCGTGACTCAGATATATTAGATGCTGCAAATGATTTTTAAAATCATCGCTATCTTTTAAAGTGGGGTACGTACACGTATGCAAGATGATCATCTCAGGCATGGTCCAGATGGCCCGGATGTTGCGTATGATTTTTTACTATTATCGATATTTTCGACTACTATCGATAATTTTACAGTGGCTGGGTCTGCAAATTAACTCGCACTGTTATCAATATTTTTCAAATATCGATAATTCTTTTTAGTTGGTGTACATGGACGTGTGCGAGGTGATCATCTCGGGTGTGGTCCAGATGTTTGGGAGGATGCGTATGATTTTTCAGTAATATCGATACTTCTTACTACAATCGATAATTTTACAGTGGGTGTTTGTGCACGTGTGCGAGATGGTCATTTCGGGTATGGTCCAGATTTCCCGGATGTTGCATATGATTTCTGACTATTATCGATACTTTTTACTACTATCGATAATTTTACACTTGGTGTACGGGCACGCGTGCGAGATGATCATCTCGGGTGTGATCCAGATGTCCCGGATGCTGCGTATGATTTTTCACCATTATCGATACTTTTTACTACTATTGATAATTTTACAGTGGGTGTCTGTGCACGTGTGCGAGTTGATCATTTCGGGTATGGTCCAGATTTCCCGGATGCTGCATATGATTTCTGACTATTATTGATACTTTTTACTACTATTGATAATTTTACAGTTAGTGTACGTGTACGTATGCGAGATGATAATCTAGGGTGTAGTCCAGATGTCCTGGATGCTGCGTATGATTTTTCACTATTATCAATATTTTTTACCACGCTCGATATTTTCTTATAGTGGGTGTATGTGCACGGGTGCGAGATAATTATCTAGGGTGGGATCCAGATATATGGGAGGCTTTGTACGATTTTTCAGTATTATCGATATTATGTACTGCTATCGAAGATTTTTTATAGTGTTTGTAAATAGTTTTTTTTTGGTGTGTGTAAATGTACTTGTGCAAGATGATCATATCGGGAGTGGTCGAGATGTGCCGGAGGCTGCGTATGATTTTTCTTTATTATTGATATTTTTTACTATTATCGAAGATTCTTCGGTGTACGTGCACGTGTTCGAGATGATCATCTTGGGTTTGGTTCAGATATCTTGGATACTGCGTATGATTTTTCTTTATTATCGATATTATTTATTGCTATCGTAGATTATTTATAGTGGGTGCACGTGCACGTGTGCGAGATGATCATCTCGGGTGTGGTCCAGATATGCAGGATGCTGCGCATCGATTACTATCGATCGTGACTACTATCGATAATTTTATAATGGGTGGACGCACACTTGTGAGAGATGATCATCTTGGGTGCAGTTCAGATGTACCGGATGTTGCGTATAATTTTTCTTTATATTGGGGATGTTCTATCAACCCTCCTATTTAACTTAGTTTTAGAATACGTCGCCAGGGCGGTACAAGAAAGTAAAGAGGGAATTATAATAAATGGCTCCATAACACGTTAGCATACCCGGATGACATAGAGACTATAGGAAAAAAATAGAGAAACCGAAATAAAAAACATAGAAATACTAATAAAAACAGCTAAAGAAATAGGCCTAGAAATAAGTGACGAGAAAACCCAGTACATGGTCACTAGCACAGCAGGGATTGCTGATACTAACGTGAAAGTCTCCGGCAAAACTTTCAAAAAAGTAGACGACTTTAAATACCGTGGCACGATAATAAAAAACAAATTAAACTCATAAAGAAATCAAGAACAGGCTACATGCAGGAGATGCATGCCTATATTTGGTAAATAAGTTACTAAAATCACGATTAGTATTGCGAAAGACTAAATTAGAAATATATAGAAAAATCATAATGCCAGTATTTCTATACGGATGCGAAACGTGGGCGTTAACCAAACGAGAAGAAAATAAATTTAGAGTATTTGAGAATAGAGTCCTTAGAAATATTTTTGGGGGAAAAATAGATGAGATTAATAGAGAATGGAGAATTTGACATAACCAAGAAATATACGAGCTATACGGGAAGCCAAACATTACCAGAGCGATTAAATCCAGAAGACTAGGGTGGGCTGGGCATGTAGCTAGGATGAGTAACGAAAGAGCAGGACTTAGAGTGCACGTAGGGAAGCCGACAATATTAAAATGGATCTACGAGAAGTAGGACGTTATGAGGAGGATTGGATGTAACTCGCAAACAATAGAGAAAGATGGCGTGACTGTGTGATCAAGGCTATGGACTACAAAACTATGGATAGCTAGCCCCAACAAGTAGTTAAAGCTATGGTGACCGTCGCTACATACCATTACTACTTGGCCTTTATAATAATAATAACATAAGAATTGATATTTTTTACCACTATCGAAGATTCTTTATAGTGTGTATACATGCACGTGTGCGAGATAATCATCTCAGATATCTTCTACATATATCTACATTATATTAACGGAATACCACTGGTATAGAAAAAATTCTGTTATAATTATCTTTTTATGTTATAAATTCTGAAAATATTTTTTTTATTACCTTCCGGACTTATTCTATAGATTTACCTTCCATCCTTCGTCTCTTAAAATATTTCATCTGCATTTATCTGCTATCTATACATAATAATAGCGGATGCTCTAACGTACGTCCGTACATACGTACGTGTGCGAGATAATCATCTCATTTACTAAATATTAAAAAGTTACCAAAAATTGAGGCGGTTGATGACTGAATTGGTAAACGCGTATCGCTTAAGACAATGGTCACTCAAGGAGCGCTGATTCGAATCCCTGTCAGTCCGAAATTCTCGGGAACATTTTGAGAAAATGTTTTCCGGATTTTTCGGTGGCGGAGATCGAGCGTGCAACCTACTACTTGGTTAAGGAAATGTAAAGCCCGTATATGTAATTAAAAAAAAATAAAAAGAAAGTATGAATAATAAAATATTGTTAAAAAATTACGGTAATACATTGTTATTGCTTTGGAAACGCAAGCGACCGTCAGCCAGCGAGCGGCTCTTGCTAGTATGTATAATAATTAAATAACGATTTAACATAGAATGTTTTAATGAACTTTATTAATTTATAGAACCCTTATATATTTTTTGTAAATTCATAAAATTTATAAACTTTTGTATTATTAAATTTATTTTTATATATTACAATAAATTAATGCACGCAGAATCTGGCACACAATATTTGCGCTCGGGGCCCCGCGCATATATATAGCCGGACCTTGCCGAGTTTCAGTGCCGGGTTCAGACAGTATCAGTGCCGGAGGAGAAACAGTGCCGGGAGTATCAGTGCAAGGATGTTCGACTGTACTTGCTACAACATTATATTTTTGTATGTATATACCGCAAGGTTTTGAGTGTCAAACTAATCAGATTATCGTTTTTAAGGTTTTTAAAAGCATTACCTAATACATGAATGGCCTCTTGATAAATTTTTCAAATTTCTTATTGATTAAATAATAGAATTTTCACAAACAGTATACAATTACCTACAAAAATAAATATTACTAATCATCTAATTGTATTTCATCCAATATTAACCTACCATCAGTGTGCTCACTTACACGACCTACATCGGCACGAAACAAAGAATGTAATCACACTTAATATAAAATCCACCCCCCTCCTCATTCCCAGCTACGAACTCCGACCGTCGCTGTCCTTCCGCACTGAGTATCAATGCCACGACGTCCTCCTCGGTGATGCCGCAATCTCAGCGACCTGGACGGCTCGGAACCTCCTCCGATCGCCTCCCAGCTACGCCAGAAGCCTCGGCGAGACTTTCCTCATTAAATCCGTCGGTGTCTTCGGCCGGTCTGCGCGTCCTGCGATCCTTCGAGCGCTGCTCGGCCCTCTTCGGCCTGATAGACGCCACTGCGGCCCTGCAGCAGCAGCAGCAGCAATGTCCGATGGCACTCGAGGAGTTCGAGGACGTCGAGCTGCTCGCGCGGCCCGCGTTTCTGCAAATAGTTCGGGATTGCTTTCAGGAGTACGAGGAGGCCACTGCGGTGGCCAGGCACTTCGCGCCGACCAACTCGATATTGCTGCTCTTCTGCGACGAGGTGAGTGCATGGGACCTGGGACCATGTGTGTCATCTGTGTACGTGTGTGTGTGTGCCTGTGTGTATGTGGACGGGATGACGATGGCTTTCGATCCGTCTGTCTGTCTGTCTTTCTGCCTGATTGGAATAATTTCATTTGGACGTGGGTGAATGAGGTGTGAGAGGTACTGAGGTGCAATGAGGGAGTTTCGAGATATTTGTCGATTGACGGGGAGATCTGCTGCGCCAAAGGACGTAATAGTTTTGTTTATATGGGCTTTGATTAGGTTAAGAAGGTAAGACGGTATCTAATTATGAAAATTAGATAAAATGTTAATGGGTGTATATTTTTTCTAAAAACAGCTTAAATGTTCAATTTTATGCTTAATTATATTATGTACATAACAAGGAAGTTATCCAACAAAAAATTATCCAACCTAACCCATTGCTGCCTATTGTCTGTTCTGTCTATCTATTGTATTGTCTTCATCCGTGACACCTAAAATGGACATCATCACAGTTACCGTTGGATATTTTCTCAAATTTGTCATATTTGACCTAAAGAAAAATTATTTACATTCTTTATAGATGTGTCTGTGGCGAACCGGAAAAAAACTTAAGTCCAATTTTCGCGATTTCGAGATATTAACGTTTTAATGTTTGCACTGTTATGCTAGATCGAAACGTAAGAGATATGCAGCCAGATTATGTTTGTTAAATAAAGTGTCAAATAGTATTCTAATCATAGTAATTACACATAAGAAAAACTTTTTATTTTTCGAGTAATTTTATAAAACAGTTAAATTGCTTTTCCGGGAAATGTGGACTTAAGGGGGCAGGCTTGGGTTAAACCCAAAAATAGACTTTTTTCACGAGTCCACAAAACTTTTTATGTTTAAAAGCAATTAATCTGAAAATTTTTATACTATCAAAACACAATACTATCTTAAATTTTACCTTAAATACTATCTTAAATTTTACCTTAAATACTATCTTAAATTTTACCTTAAATACTATCTTAAATTTTACCTTAAATACTATCTTAAATTTTACCTTAAATACTATCTTAAATTTTACCTTAAATACTATCTTAAATTTTACCTTAAATACTATCTTAAATTTTACCTTAAATACTATCTTAAATTTTACCTTAAATACTATCTTAAATTTTACCTTAAATACTATCTTAAATTTTACCTTAAATACTATCTTAAATTTTACCTTGTAAACCCTCAAAATCTTGATCCTACGCGTCAAAATAAATCTTTTTTTTAATACCATATTTATTAAAGGAACTTTGAGTCTCACACGATTAGAGGTGGCACGATGAACGAAAATTTATTGTCGACGGTTATTCGCCTCCTTTTGACATTTATTACAAAAAGAGTGAAGCACTTTTTCGTTAAAATTTTTTTTATTCTTTTTGGAGTTTTAATCAATGTTTTGAAAATAATTTTTTAATATTTTTCAGTAAATTGATTAGAACTCTGAAAAAAAGAATAAAAAAAAAATTTAACGCAAAAGTGCTACGCTTTTTTTTAAATAGATGTCAAAAGGAGTCGAATAACCGTCGAAAAAGAAATTTTGGTTCCACCTCGAATCGTGTGAGGATTAAAGTTCCTTTAATAAATATGGTATTAAAAAAAATGATTTACTTTGACGTGTAGGATCAAGATTTTGAGGTTCTACAACGGTAAGATTTAAGATAGTATTGTGTTTTGATAGTATAAAAGTTTTCAGAATGATTGCTTTTAAACATAAAAAGTTTTGAAGACTCGTGAAAAAAAGTCTTTCTTGAGCTTCATCCCAGGCCTGCCCCCTTAAGGGGTAACACGACTGTAGACATTTCAAAAAATCGATTTCTTTTATTGGTTTAAACCATGCTTTGAACCTTCTAGAGTATGGTAAGAAAGGTCCCATCCCGAAATTTTTTTTTTGTTGTAATTTCGGGACATATACTGACCGTTTTCGACCACTCCGAAACGGCCGATCGCTTACTTGTGACAGGTATGTACCTGATGAGAAGGACCGCCTTATGGCTTGCCTATTGTTCGCAAACTTCCCAAATGCTTCTATAGATGTCGATCTTAAGCTATTATAAGTCAGTTAGGCTAGTTTCAAAACAAAGTAAAAAAAATATATTTTTGTGAAAGTTTTAATTATTTATTATTACGTTGAGCAAAATGGAAAAAGAAAAAGTGCACGCAGGAAGAAAAGGCACGAAAAAAAACTATCCAACACGGCATCGGAGCCGTAAATCAGCGAATCGTTCGATGAATCTATACGAAGCTGAAGGTGATTCCAGTTGCGTCAGTGCATCGGAAAAAAAAACTGAAGACATCCGAGGACGATTTCGATGTAAATTATACATTTGGATACGGAATCATTAACTTTTTGGCAGTATTTTCTGCAATTTCTGAGCATGTGAAGTGTAAAACGTGCGGTTCTAACTTTTCATGAAAGAAGTTCTCGGGGCTTGGGCTTCAAAATTGTGATTGTTTGCCCAAAGTGTCCAGAAATTGTTATACCTAACAGTAAATTTAAAAAAAATGCATATGAAATTAATCGTCGGATGGTGTTAGCAATGCGACTGATAGGAGTAGGACTGAATGGAATGATGAAATTTTGTGCGTTTATGGAATTACCACATCCTGTTTTCCAATCTTTCTACGATATAATAGTGAATTTCATTTCAATAGCAACATCAACAGTTCCTGCTAACAGTATGAAGCAAGCTGGACAAGAGGAGAGACGAAAGAGCAAAGAAAATGGTCAATCTCAAGGGATTACCGTTTCAGGAGATGACTATCTTGGAGGAAACAAGGGTATTCGTCGCTTTTTGGAGTTGTATCTTTGATTGGATGGCTTGCTGGAAAAATCGTCGGTAGGACTGTAAACTCTAAATATTGTAAGTCTTGCGAGCACTGGAAAAATAAAACAGAAATATCTGAATACGAAAAATGGTATACATCACACGCCGATTTATGACAAGTAAATCATGAAGGTTCATCTGGTAAAATGGAAGTAGATGCTGTTATTGAAATGTTTTCTCGTTCCGACAGTTTCCACGGCGTAAAGTATTTGAATTATATTGGTGATGGTGACAGCAAGACTTTCAAAGGCATACTGGATTCTAAACCGTACACTAATTTTGACGTACAAGAAAAAGAGAACATCGATCATGTACAGAAAAGAATGGGAACGCGTCTTCGAAATCTAAATAAAAAGACGAAAGGCCTTGGAGGAAAAGGAAAATTAACCAATAAATTGATTGATAAATTAACAATTTATTATGGATAGGCAATACGGAGGAATCCAAATTGCATAGAGAAAATGAGGAATGAAATCTGGACAACTCTGTATCATAAAATCTGGGCAACTCTGTAATTGTCGTCGGTCGATAAAATATCGACCGACGACAATCCTCAGCACGATAATTGTTCAGATTCCTGGTGTGCTTGGAAAATCGCACAAGCTGGAGGTTTGTTGGACACGTTTCATCATGAAGCATCACTTTCTAAAGAAGTTTGCGAAGCCACTGAGCCTGTTTATACAGAGTTGAGTTGAGATGAGTTGCTGCACCGTTGCTTAGGAGGTTATACTCAGAACAGCAACGAAAGTTTCAATGCCGCCGTTTGGAACTTGGCTCCGAAATCGTACTCGAATGACGAGAAAGTTCTGAATATAGCCATTGATATTGCAGTGTGCAATTTTAATGATGGCCTGAAATGTATCCTTCGAATTATAAAAGGTCTGGAGATGAATATAGGTCTGCAAGCTTATAATTTTTGTTGTGAAGCCGACGATAAGCGCATCAGACACGCTGAGCGCTCTTTGTTCGACGCAGCGAAAGAGGCGCGATCGAACATAAAAGCGATAAGAAAAGAAGACGAGGAGGAGAATTTGCATTTGAAAGGGCAGCTTTATGGTCCTGGCATTGCAGATTAACGGTAAAAAATTTCTTTAAATGATTTCCTCATTTTTTTACGTCCGAAACTGATTTTGAAACTTTAAGTTGATTTTTCTCGAAACGAGTTTTTCTCAACGGGCACGCCGCATAACAGTTTTCATCCGATCCATTTGAAATTTTTACCATATCTTAATTATTATATTTCGAAGTGAATCACGTAGGGGATTTTTAATAAATTGATTTAAACAATTTTTATAAACAAAAACGTGCCTTTTCTTCATGAAGATTTTTAATTTATTTTCAATTCACTGCCAAATTTGCAAAAAATAATATTTTCAAAATCCCCTACGTGATTCACTAGCTATTAAGATCAAGAATAAGTGGATATTTTTTGTTCCAGGTTGAAATATGCGATTGGTACACTGTGTGCCGCGGAGCGCTTCCGATGCAAGAGGCCTCAAGAGATCGGCTATAAATCAGCCATTTTGTATATTTTTTACTCAATTTTTTTTAAATATACTATAATATTAGACTAATAATATATCCAAATATCGTTTCTTTATAACCTTTCTTTCCATTCAAACAAAAATATCCAAAAAAACGCTTTTCTTCGCTATTACAGTGGTGTTACTCTTTAAGTCGATATGGGATATTTTATAAATTTGATTGTTTAAACACGATTAAAAATGTACTGCAACATCATATCTGTTAATACAGTATAAGAAAAAAACAATTTTTAACTCTCTCCCCCCCCCTCACCCCTCTTCACGTGCCACCAGAAAAGATGTTTTAGCAATTGGAAGTATACTATATAAGTTACTGAAAGTATATGTAATATCATAATTTTTTTTAAATAGAGTAAACTATTTAAAAAAAATTATGATATTACATAAACTTTCAGTAACTTATATAGTATACTTTCAATTGCTAAAACATCTTTTCTGGTGGCACGTGAAGAGGGGCGAGGGGGGGGGGGAGAGTTAAAAATTGTTTATAATAGGGCTATTTTGTATATACATTATCGTTTGAAAATTAAGAAAAAATATAATAAATGAATAAATAAATTACTAAAACTTTTTAAATAGTTCATTTCAATTGTATATTCAATGACTTCTACAGTAGTAATTGAAAGAGTATCATATTTTACAAAATAGTGAAAATTATAAGCCTCAAACAAGGACATAAATTGCTATTTTAGAAAATAAAGAATCGTTTTAACAAATACAATAGACCGACTCGTAATTTTAGAGTAGAAATTGTGAAATTTAGAAAATCCAGCGTCAATCGAGGAATCAGTGACCCCGAAATTACAGGATCGATTTTCGTATCCATGTCGCTGACGAACGACAAAAAAATCCCTCACCTCTGATGCACCCCCGGATAGGGTTTCCAATTTATATGCCATTCATGGAATGATCATTCCGTATATATTATACTTTTTGTTCAAGTTCTTTTTTTCTACCGCGTATTATAGCTCGTAATGCACGCTCGTAACAATTTACTTATTTTACTATGTATCAGTTCAAATAGTATTTAATTAAGAGGGGATTCCAGTACATATGACAAAAAAAGCAACTTTTTGAGGAGCGTCTATGTGGAATCTATTTATTGGATTGAACTGAATTTTTTACAGTATAAAGTAACTGTTGGAAGATATGAAAAACGTAGGTTAGATTACAAAATGATATATATATATATATATATATATGTATACAAACTGGTCGGGACGTAATTATACGAAGGATTTTGTTAAAATAATTGATACGCAATTTGTATTTAAAGTATTTCTTATTATATACATTGGCCGGGTTGTTACAACGCGCGTTGAAACTACTGTTCTGTACAAGGGCTAAAGTACATCTGATCTCTGCGTCATTCTTTTTTGAGCTAGAAATAAGCCGCTCTTCGCGCCACTGAAAGTCGCGACCGACGACCGCCGCAAACATATACATAAGAAACTCGAGAATATTATCGCGTTTAAACTGTACAGAACGTTTTAGAGACCTTTTGCAAAGCAACTTATTATACAGTTACATTTTCTTATTACTAATGAATTCTATCCATAACAATTATCCACCTCGTATAAAATACGTTTTATTTTATACCCTAATTCAAGCTATGTGCTGTCACCAATAATTATCCAACAGAACCCGAACATAATACAATACGTGAAATTGCTTTGAGAGCTAGACCATTTGTACATAGAACTTAATTACCAACTAACCTTAATGCAATATACATTTCGTAATCACAAATATTTAGTATCGCTGACGTAAGTACAAATACATACATTTTTCAAATCTTAAAATCTGCACATCGCTGATTTATTATTAATAATGTTGCAACAATCAACAACGCTTTCTATACTATACTGGCTTCATATTTTCGCTTTAAATATTATTAAACAACGAATATTTGAAAGTGTTACCTGTGATTTTGTGTATTCGCACGGGCACAAAAACACATTATCCCTGGTATTTGCCCTGTGCCTCTTAGGAAACCGTGCAAAACTCGGTGAGAGGAGACGGCATCGGACACCTTTTTGCTGAATTAATATAAATTTAACTTTCGATGTTTATATATAATTTTCATACATATGTACATCTTATTTCATATATATGTACTTTATAACTTTCTTCTACTTTTTTGGACGACAGCAAATTTACTCATTTCACATTTGATTTGTAACATTTGCTTAACATAATCTATTTGATACTTCTTAAATTTTGTAACCGCTACCTTTATATTCTTTATGTACTGTAGGCAAAACTCATATCCGTTTTTCTCTGGAATGTAGTACTGGTTAACAGGCATCATTATTATTTAGAAGAAGTATGAAATAACCAGAACGCGCGCCTTACTTCCAAATAATACGGAAAATACAAGCATAAGCATAAGCATAAGCATGCGGCGCAATGCCTCCCACGGCTTCTATCTCTATAGCCTGACAGCCACAAGTCAGCCTCTTGGCTTTCCCATGCTGAAGTGACCTTCACTGCGGAGACAAGCTCCCTACCAGGTCGGTGATAGTCTCAGGGTGACTCAAAGTCGTCCCTAACTAAGGGCTTGAAGCCAACAAATTGCACATGCAGATTCGCGTGAGTCGAGAAATAAGCCGCGGAGGAACCACCGCCATGCTCTCAATCCAATAAATCATACACTATAAATTACATCTTATACGCGCGCTACGTACATACTTCATGCTTCTTTAGAACATATTTTTTTTGTGAGCCTACTCCTATAGCTCATCCCTTGCTTGCGCGGTGGGATTATTGCCCATAAGAGAGTACTTGGTTTTTCTATTTCTCATAATTTACAAGATAAATATTACTTAATTTTGCACAGAGTTTAAATCAACCATTACGCAAATATCCCTAGAAAGTTTATGCTCGAATATTACGTTTTGCCTACAACACTTCTCCTTTCACTATTTTATTAATCACTTTGCTTCTTATTTTGCGATAGCAATGATACTCAAAGTTTTCTTAAACACACAAAAAACTAACGACTTGTATTGGAAACAATCACAAATAATTATTTATGCAAAAACTTACCCGATTTTACATGGAGATCATACCAATTTACCCGGGCCCTAGGTAATTAGCAAAGCATCAGCAAAATCAAAGCAATCATAATTGCATAAATGCTAACAACAATGCAACCGAAACTTTTCATTTACTTCAAAATACGAAGATACTTTTGCTTGTAAAATCCTTTTACATAATTAATTTCATAACTTTTAGTACAGCATTTATTTCTCGAATCATCTGCGTGTAACATAAAATTTACTATCCTGACATTGTTTTATCGCTTAACATGCTAACTTAAATTGTTAACTCTTTTCTAAAAGTTTTCTATAATCTATAAACATTTTTTTACGGTATACAACCCCTGCTTAATTATTACGACAAATTTACAAGTTTAATATCGCACGAGACGAAATAATGCGTCCTAATACGCTCACTGTTGCAGTACCGCTCTTTAAGAACATGCGTGTTATTGCGCTGGTATGCTGTTAATCTTGATGATTGCGCTGCCGAAACAAGAATTATGCATTTGTCTCCATGCGAAAGATGATGTTCGTTCTTGCATTGCCACTGTAGGTCGTCATCGAAGCTGCAATTGCAGCTTTGTCCCAGATAAATCTTCTCTATAACAAATTTCATAGATCGTAAGAATTTTACATTGAATAAAATTAAATTGAAAATTAATTCGATTGAACAGAACAACATTAACCAATTTAAACGTGCTCAACAGTAACAGTCCCATAATCTACAATAATATTTACTGACGTTCCAAAAGTCTTTATAAAAAATATACTATAATACTACATTATATTCCACAGCGCTATTTTGTCGCGCTCCAAACCTTCCTTGACATGAGAAAGTTTGACGGACCTATTTTAATTGCTATTCAAGAAATCCGGATAGTTTGGCTCGTAAAAATTCGACGCCGCACATTGACACCCGACACGCGGCTGCAGCGTCTTTCTTTCACGCGATAACACAGTGCATTATTGTGACGTCACACGTATTTCCCTAAGCTGCTCTTATTTTTAATCTTAAAGAAAATACGGCATAGTTTTCTTTGCATTAGCTAACAAATACAAATAATTTATGCAGACGAATAATGCGTAGTTGACAAAACTTAATTGCAATTAACTAAAAGTACTTATGAATTTATTTAAGTTAACATACCGCTACACAAGTAAATCTCATTTATTTTATAAAACTTTTAATCTGAATTATTATATGCAAAAAATCTATTATTGTTTATTAAGTAATAACTCCATGTATTAAATTACACATTTGATTAGCAACCAGCTTGTAAGATATGCAATGTTCTTACTGACTTTACAAAGCTATGTTCATATATATCTGTAAAACTTTTATTCTGTGAATAGTAAATTAAATGTAATTTGATCTACTGATCTTATCAACTTTAAAAGATTCTGATATGATAATTGTTATTATTTTTGTTATTTTGTGCGGCTATACGTAACAGATTTTCTTTTTTAAAATCATAAACGTATATTTTGCTTCACTCACTATTGTTATATTTATTACTATTTATAATAATACTTTCGCTGTGTAAATACTTTGTCATTCAATCATTTCGTACTTAAAACAAATGCCCGTTTAATGTGCCCTTAAAGGTACACTAAAAAGTATATTTGACAAAAGTTTTAAACATTAAACCAGCTTATTTTGCAATAGTAATGTATTTTGCAAACTAATCGATAAACCGATCTTGTTAAACAGGACTAGCTATACTAAATGTTTCAGTATACATAATTTGCTATTATGTTTAACAAATATTTAAATCCTTGAAAATAAATGTTTTCTACTTATCATTCTCAAAATTTAACAATATTTTAAAAATTTAATTTCTTTCTCACATTTCCCAAGTTCTTAAAGTGCAACCGACCAGCAAACAATTAATTAAAATGTATATTCAATTACTAAATCAATAACGAAATATAAATAAATTAGACTGAATCTTTTTATACACGTAATTCCTATACAATATTAAATTACGATAAAAGTATTAAAATGCACTGCGCAATTTAATTTTAATAAAAATAAATAAATACTTATTGTTCTTTTCTTAACGTTTTTATGTGCGTTTTGTTCATTTAATCAGCATTTCAAAATTCATGTTTCTCGTACAGCATTTTCGACGAGGTTAGCCATCACCAAAATTAAGAGGCTGCCGCTGTGCCATTTCCGCTATCGATACGCAGCCACGTCTTTGTCTTGATTTGACTTCTTTATTCTCTGCAGAGCAGTGGCGTCGATTTCTTATCGATTTACCAACTTCGCTGCTTTAGCAGCGTTAATCTTCTTAAATCGAGTCACTCTGATCGGCTTTATTTTTCGCAAACTTTATTTAATTAGTTACTAAAAATACTTCTTCCAAAATTCTTATAACTCAGTCCCACAAAACACAAATAATTCCGTCTTTTATTCCCGTCTTTTATTTTTAAAAAATTTTAAACAGGAATGCCCCCTGAATTATTATAGTCTCAAAATTTTGTATGAAAATTTAATAAATATAAGTTTCTGACATATTAATTAAGTATACATTTAACCCGTTGTAATACGAATTTCTAATACTTTAGTATTATTTCTATTATTAATATTAATTAAATTAATTTATACCTAAACCGTTTTATTATCAAGAAAAGATAGGCTTTAGGTAAACTTATAAACTAAGAAAAACAAACTTTAAAGCAAATGATCTTAGGAAACACTATTATAATTCAAAAACTTTTTAGCTTAATAATTCTAGATAAAGAAGCTCATAAAAAATCAAAATTATACCTCTAATTACCTGAAAGCAGTAAAGATAAGATAAATATCTACAACGCAATAATAAAATTCGAGCTCAAGCAACTTTAGCTGTGTATGACAAAATTTAATTTCTCAGAGTCACCTTTCTCTTCAAAAACCTATAATTCTGACTTTTCATAGTCTTGTTCCATGTGTAATCTCCGTATCCTCCCTCAACACTCACCAGCATCTGCCCCTGAAACTCCAACCCCTTACGATAAAACATATACAAGCTTCCCATCGTGCTCGTCGCAACCAGCCTGAGTACTAAAAAAAAGACTCTGCACGAATCGACCTCTCTCTAAAAAACTAACCCCTCGTCCCCAACCTAAAAACAAAAACCATGAAAAACTTTTCAAATAAGTTGTTTTTACCTCTTGCCGGGCAGCCACCTAGTCCTGGGGGCAAAGCGACCAAGCGCCGCCGCACGTGCGTCCTTCCGACGGCCGTCTGCCTGCGCGACTTCTACGACTACGTAGCCGGGGAGGAGCGCGACTGGCTGGAGGAGCGTCGTCGTCGTCGTCATCGCAGTGTCGGTTCGCTGCGGGAGCGCTGGCGTGAAAAAGTACTCGGTGGTGGCGAGGAGGGGGAGGAGACGGGGATGGGGATGGTTTTCAGGGACGAGGATTTCGTGCTGCCGGGCTCGCTGAAGGCCTGCGATTTGCAAGAGATGAGGGGGAAGGACGAAGGCGCGGGTGATCGAGAGGAGGGGATTGCGGTGAAGAGCGAGGCTGAAGAGAATGGTGAGTGATGCTCGTTAGATTAATGTGAGTGATGCTTACTGTTTAGAGTTTCTTAGAATTTTAGATGCGAAGACTCATAATGTATATGTACAGAAAGAATTTTCTCATAAAAATTATCGTGCGTGCTGTAGTAAATATGGGGCATTATGATTTCGCGGTAGTGATTAAGTTGTTAAATATAATTTTTACGGTTAATCAAGCCATTTTTGACAATGATTGAAAATAATATTTCCCGTGAATAGAATTTATTAGAAAATTCTCTATGGGTATAAAAATGAATGTAGTTTTCAAATATACAAGCGTATTTATTAATAGAAAAAGTTCATATGATAAATTCAGAAAAAACAAAAACAGATTTTACTTGTTACTTATAAAAATCAAATAATTGGTTACAGATCTTTATCAGAAACCAATTGTTGAGTACTGGAACCAAACTAGATAATTCCATTTATTGTTTTTGACATAAAGTGAAACGGTACATTGTGTAATTAGGGGGAAAAATAGGCCTTTTCTAAATGTGGGTGAAGTTTACATCGATATTACACCAATTTATTTGATATTATGTAACTATTTAAGAAATTGGCCTGATCATTGACCTTAAATGCGCTTTAATAGATATATATATTTCCTGGGTTTTCCCTGCATTGTAGTTCGCTAAATTTCGTGAGAATCCAAAGAATATGTAAAAATACATATCTCTAATTTTTTCAACTGGCTTCATGACTGGGAAAGTAATAAAAAGTAATATAAACGTAACCCCAAAATCGATTTTGATTTTCTGTAGCCCTCGTCAGCGCTGTAGCCCGCTAAATTTTATTATTGCAAAGAATATGTAAAAATATATATTTCTAATTTTTTTCATCTGGCTTCATGACTGGGAAAGTATTAATAAGTTATAAAAGCATAACCCCAAAATCAATTTTGTTTTTTTTTGCAGCTCTCATCAGTGTTGTAGCTCATTTATTTATTGTCGAATACAAAAATTGTGTAGAATTATGTATCTATACTTATTTTTAAGTATATTGATTACTGGGAAATAATATAATATAATAAATTTATACTATTTCTTTCATAGTATTGTGAATTATGGCGTAATAGCCTGAGGGGGGGGGGGGCAATAACATAAACTTATTACAAAGACAGCAGTAAGGAATTTTAAAAATAGTATTTATAATATACAACTATCCGTTAGATTTAAAATAATCTTTCTTTTTTGAATCTTTGCACAATAATTATAATTTCCTTAGAAATCAATACACTATGTCAAGTAGTAAAACCAGAAATAAAAGTATGCCGTTACCTAAAATTACAAAGACAATTGGTAAGAAGAACAGTAACATAATGGCTAGAATAGTATATTATGCACCTAGGGAATAAAGTGAGCCAGTATATGCCTGCGTGTGGTTATACACGCTGGCAATTCACGCGTGCAATATACAATTTTTTAACATATCTACCAAAAAGTTCGTACTCGTTCACCGCCAACAAGGGAAAATAGTGCTACGTAAGGGATTTAATGTAGCGCTTTATTCCCGGCTCGACGGGGATAAAGTACGTACTTTATGGCTGGGTGTGTTAAAAAATTGTTTAATATTCTGGACAATGATCTCAAAAAATTTATATGTATTAAAGATACCATAAAAAAGAAATTAAAAAAATGGATTCGTCTAAACTTTTAAGCATATAAATAATGAACTATGGAATATTTCAATATTTTTATAGAATAAAGTATATATGAATTGATGATTATTATTTAGTATAAAATTATAAAAATTCTAGTGCAATTTTGAAGTGAATTTTTTCTCAAATATAAACAACACTAATTCCTGAAATTAAAAACTTTACGGTACACGTTACTTGTAACTTAGTTTTAAGTCTCCTTTAGTTTTAAGTTCGTAGTTTCTATGTAAGTTATAGCTTTAAGTTCAAACCAGACCTATGTACAGCAAGTAGCTTGACTACTTCTATAGGATGTAAGTTACATCAGACTTATTTTATGTACGTCTAGATGTAATAACATGTATATATTGTATAATACTCTGGTAGTAATAAATAAATGAATAATCAAAGGCGCTGTGCTATCGCACTTACAATTTGCCCTTGTGCAACGAATTGATATAGCTTACTATAGATCGAAATAATGCAACTACTCAACATCTCATTGCTCTGCAGTTTAACTTACTAAATATCGCGCTTGCAAGACAATTTTTATGATTTCACTAGACTAACAAGAAAACCGCCCGAGGTGTCCGCCTCCAATTTTCCTGAATTTTTTATATGTTGTAGACGATCGAAAAATAAGAGACACGAATTTTTTTATCGACCCAATCTGATATTAAATGGGTGAAAACCGCCCCTAAAGTTTACCCCCGAAAACGTTTTTTTAATACCTTAAGTTCTAATTAATGTTTTGAAATGAAGCAAAATGGAAAATTCTTCTCTTTGAATGACGAAACTAGCAAGTATAGTTTGGTCCCCAGGGGTGGCAACCATTATTTTTTATTTCAGAAAAACCTTATTTTTTGAACTATTTTTGCACGTTTAAATAGTTTAAAAAATAAGGTTTTTCTGAAATAAAAAGTAAGAGTTGCCACTCACGGGGACCAAGCTATACTTGCTAGTTTCGTCATTCAAAGAAAAGTATTTTCCATTTTGTTTCATTTCAAAAAATTAATTAGAACTTAAGGTATTTAAAAAAAACCGTTTTCGGGGGTAAACTTTAGGGGCGGTTTTCACCCCTTTAATATCGGATTGGGCCGATAAAACAACATACGTGTCTCTTATTTTTCGATCCTCTACAACATATCAATAATTCAGGAAAATCGGAGGCGGACACCTCGAGCGGTTTCCTTGTAAGTAGGTATTAACAAATTCTATAGTCAATAGCTAGATATCACGTTACTATAATAACGTGTGTGTAGTGTACGTGCATGTGTCTCAATCAACGCATTTTTCAAATATAATTATTATTAAAAGATAAAGTTATAGTTTTTCGTAAACGCTTGATAAGTGTAGAATTTACTATTTTCGTTCGACAGCTTATTAAATATTTAACGCAATTGTAATTTATTACACTTAGGAGTTTATTCAAACTTAAACAAGTAGAGTATGTCGTATTTCTTTTTATTAAAGCATCATTTATGGATCAGAATACCCAATACGCACTGAAAAGACTATTTCATTCTACCATAACCTAGTTTTTGATGTAAATTATTAGTGCGAAACTATATTTCCAGTAATCTACTTTAAAAAAATATAGACATATAATTCTACACAATTTTTGTGTTCGATAATAAATAAACGAGCTACAACACTGATAAGAGCTGCAAAAAATAAAATTGATTTTAGGGTTATTTTATGCTTTTATAACTTAACCAGACTTGACTTGACATTTACCCAGTCAAGACGGTAGCTGAAAAAAATTAGAGATATGTATTTTTACATATTCTTTGCAATCTCACAAAATTTAGTGAGCTACAATGCTGGCGAGGGCTACAGAAAATCAAAATCGATTTCGAGATTATTATGGTTATAGTTTATTACTTTTTATTACTTTCCCAGCCATGAAGACAGCTAAGAAAATTAGGGACATATATTTTTACATATTCTTTGCGATCTCACAAAATTTAGTGGGATATAACGCGGGAAAAACCCAGGAAATATATATATTTAAGTGCATTTTTCCCTCTTAATAAGGGCTTACTTAATCAGAGCGACTTTGTTTGTATATCGAAACGCTTTTTTTTGGACAATTTCCTAAATAGTTACGTAATAATAAAAAATCGATGTTTCATCGACACACCAGCCACATTTTTCTAAGCGAGGATTCCTTCGGTTTTCTCGTTTTCCACTCGTGTTCTAATCATCATCCGAGTATGAAAAAGCCCTCCCTCATGTTACACATCGTATTTTCTTTAATCGGTGCATGAATAGGCCCATTTTTTATGCATGCAAACCAGAAGGGAATGGCCATTTCATCCCAAGGGAGAAAATGCGCGATTTTCCATCCACTTTACATGCACAAAAAAGGACCTATTTCATGCACGTATTAAAAAAATTTTTTTTTTTAGAATGATAATTTTTTAAATTTCAAAATTAAACTTTCGATATTCATTCAATAACCAAATATTAACATTTTTTATTAAAAGTTATCATAAATCAAAAACGAAATGAGAATCTACAGGGCACAAAAACTGAAAAAACAGGTTCAAACCGAAAATTCGGTATTGTCTGGAATAATCCAGTTTTGTTTTGCCACTCGTCAATTAACCGTGTATATAATATTTTAAGTATATCAATAATGGAAAGTTATTTCAAACTTTTTCTCTATAACTAGCATCTCCAAAAATAATATTACAATTCCAACCAAAAACTCTTAATTTCCATCCCTCTGCAGTAAAAACCCGAAAAGCCATCTCGAAACTGAAGAATCCAAACGCGACCATTCCATCTTCCTCCTCAAAACCTATACTGAAAAACCACTCCAGCGAAAAGCGACTCTCCGCACTTAGACGTAAATCCAGTGAACTGCACCCTTCGGCCTCGAGAGCTTCTCCCATTACGGCCGAGCAAGCCGAGCCGTTCGTCTTTATTGGCTACGATCTGGGCCGGCGGCGAGTTCAGGTTACCAATCTCAGTCGAAGCTGGGTGTCGGCGCTCGACGGCACGCGCTTACGCCTCGTGAGAGAGAGCTGGCTGCTGGCCGGCGCGAAAATGCCGAGCAACACGAGCATTGGGCTGACGATGACTGGGAACGGAGGAGGCAGCTATAGCCTCAGGTGTCACGAGGTGGAGGGGCAGGAGGCGAGGAGCTTGTTTCACTTGGCGATGGGGAACGGAGTGATCGCCGCGTTCGCGAGAGAGCCTAGAGTTGCGGGTTAGTATTTTTGCTTGTAGAAAGTTGAAAGTAATATTTTCGTTTTTAGAAATTTAGCAAACGTTATAAAACTTTTTAGACTTTTTAAGAAAAAAAAGTAGGATAACTCAAGTTTTTTTACTCGATATATGATCATCACAACATATTAAGGCTACAAAGTGGTAGCGCATGATAAGTTCTTTGGACATAGTTATGGTATTCGACTAAAAATTTTATATTAGGGAATTAGATGCATTTTAAGAACGTGAAATATTTTTATATTAACTCTTTAACGCCGACGGACCTTTGTTGATAGGGAGAACATTTTTTGTTCTGTTGAATTAGGCTTAAAACGTTTCAAATTAAGTATCCATACATTATAGTCGCATAAAAAATACCTAGAATACGATTCCCAAAAGCGGTATAGTGAGCGACCTCTAGGCATTTACGAGGTAAAAATTAGCTTTTTTCCAATAATCGAAAAATTAATATTTTTGCTAAGATTTCAGTGGTAGGAACATAATTGAAGATATTTTTCTTATTGATAAACAGTAAATCATTATTTATTATATAAGATTATTATTATATAGTCTAATTTCTCACGGGGGCTGCATTTGCCTGTATTACATGTTGCTTTGTTTTCTGAACATCGGGACCCTTAGCTATGTTGATATTTGCGAAAGGAGAGGGTTCTCATTGTTCGACACTGATGTCAGAAATAGAATTATCTCATATATATTTGCCATCAACGATCCAGTCATTCATATCCTCCTCGCCATGGGTGCATACCGAGGGTGTATAATAGGGTGGTTCAAAATTCCCAAAAGTTTTCAAATATCAAAATTAAGCCTCTAAAAAGTTGGTATTTGTCAAAAAAATAAGTTTCCTGCAAGCTGTGTACTTAAAGTTAACATTTAAAGGTGGCTTCCTAGAATTTAAGTTTTTTTTAAGATCACTTATGCAATTTTTCTGTAAAATCACGAATAAAATAAATAAAACTTAATTATTCATGCTACAAAAAGTTTTTGCAATTAATTATACTAGTAGAATTGAAAATCAGTTGCGTTATAACCGGCAAACAAATTTTGTTTTCGAGATAACAGTCGTATAACTCAAAATTTTGACTTAAAACGGGCTATATTTGGACATTTTTAATAACCTCAATCTATGATAATTGTTCAAAAATCAAACTTATTTTAAATCTTTGTTTCAAATAGTATCAAAAGAAAAATTTGTTCACCATAGGATATCAAAATATGGAAGTTATAGCAGTCTCTGAAATGTATCGCTTTACTAACATTTTAAATGGGATCTCTTCTAGTTTGATGTAATTTACTACAGGTAATATACATCATAGGCACTTGTACGTAATTTTGTATGAAAGCTGACACGAAGACCTATAATTTGCGTTATCGAAGCACTTCTGAGGATATTCTGGTGCAAAGTTATGCTCAATTGAAATTTATAGAAAAAATTAGGTGGTGAATGGGAGACAGCAAATACGAGCTGAACTTTCTTCAATATTTTGCAATCTCCTATTTACCACCTAATTTTATCTAAAAATTTCCATTTAGCATAAGCTTTGACCAGAATATCCTTAGATTTGCTGCAATAACACAAATTAAAGGTCTTTATGTCAGCTTTCATACATAATTGCGTAGAAGTACCTATGACGTATATTACCTGAAGTAAATTACATCAAACTATAAGTTATCCCACTTAAAATATTCGTAAAGCGATGCATTACAGAGAGATTGCTATAACTTCCATATTTTGATATCCCGTGGTGTTCCAATTTTTCTGTTATACTATTTAGAACAAAGATTCAAAATAAATTTGGTTTTTGAACAATCATCATTGAGGTTATTAATAATGTCCAAAAATAGCCGGTTTTAAGTAAAAATTTTGACATATACGACTGTTATCTAGAAAAAAAAAAATTTGCCAGTTAGGACACAAAAGATTTTTATTTCTATTAGTGTAATGAATTGCCAAAACTTTTTTCAGCATGAATAATTAAATTTTAGTTATCTTATTCGTGATTTTACGAAACAATTGCATAAGTGCTCTTTAAAAATCCTTAAATTCGAGGTAGTTATCTTTAAATGTTAACGTTAATGTGCTGCTAAACCTCCGTTACTGACAAATACGGGGAAACACTTTTATCATTTAATTCTTAATTTTGAATAATTATCTCTCTGAAAGGTTGTTATTTTTGATTAAGACAACAACATTTCAGAGAAATATTTACTAAAAATTGAAAATTAAATGAAAATACTGGCTCCTCGTAATTGTCGGTAACTGGTGGCTTTAGCATCATCTTAAGCACTCAGCTTGCAGGAAACTTATTTTTTTGTCAAATACCAACTTTTTAGAGACTTACTTTTGATATTGGAAAACTTTTGGGAATTTTGAATCACCCTAGTGTATAACCTTATGATATAAAGCGTCGGTTATATTTAAATATGTTAGACTCTGTAGGAGTATCAGTGAGAGTTTTCCTTCTTATTTCATCACTAGAAATGTTGAAACATTACATAATAGACGTATCATGAAGTTTTCTTTTCATCACTATTTTACCCGTACACTCCTGGACGGTAGCACACGACTGTCGAATTTCAGCATACGATACCAAACCGAAAATTTAATTAAATCTAACTTAGCAAGTGATTATTTTCTAATTTAAGATCTCATATATGAAAATATATTGGTAGAAATAGAAAATAGTACATTGTGCAACTAGGGGAGAAAATGAGCTAACTCTAGCGATGGTGAGGTATTCAGCACGAATCTGAAATAACTTTTCTTCCCGTGTTACACACCATATTTTTTTCAACAAAGGCATGGTAGCGCCTCTTTTTATGCATGAAAGTTGGATAGGTGATCGCGTATTGCAAGTCGTGCACAACGCAGTTGAAAATTGTTGTCTTTTTAATTTTCACTTTTAATTGTACAGTTCAAATATCTGTACCTTTTCTTATTTCAATTTTAATCGAAACTCGCGCATTCGCAGTTAGACACTTGTGATTAGCAAAAAACTTCACACTTACGCGTATGAACAAAAATTAAACCTGAAAAAATAAATCCTAAGCTTATTTCCTACATTTTTTCGCAATTTTTGAGAAGCGGGGAAAATAATTTTTCGCCGCTTCACTTATTTCCCCCGATAAATGAATATTTTTTTACACTTTTTACAAACACGCTCGAAATGTGAGATTTTCTACGCTACTTTTGAACATGGAAAAAGACCTATTTCATGCCAGAGTTGAAAAAAAGTATATTATACTCACATTTTTTAAGCAAAATCTGCATCAATTTTTCGAGCTGCGTGAATTTTGTTAGAACGCGGTCGCCAATTTGATTTTCTTTAAAGGAAAACACGCTTATTTGTCACGTCTACCGTGTCCAATAGTTAATTCTCTATTCAAACGAAAGTGTCAAGATGGTTTAGAACCTTCTTTATTAATTGCTGATTGTTGGGGAGCACTCGAAGATGGGCGGTCGTGAGCGACCGTCGCGGCGTTAAAGGGTTAAATAAATTTTAAGATGTGCATGCATATCAAATATAATATATATACGTCATGATTATAAATTAATTCTATTTTAATAACTAACTTAGTAACTAGTTAGTTCGAGAGTTCTTATACAAGGATCAATTGATAGAATTAAAAAGAAACATTTACTTTGAATTTTAAAGGAAAATCTTTGTTTGTATGGGTTCTCTATATTGAATTTTACAGCAAGCAATTAAATTTATTTTCAATCTAAAGGTCTAAGCTGTTTACTGTAATGTGTAATGAGGAACTTGCGTGGGTCTTAACACCTCTGTTTTATAATAATTGGATAACGAATTAACATGAAAAAGTAAAACGTCGTTAAAAGTTTTACTTTTATAAGTCATACGTATCTATTTATAACCCATTGAAAACAGTAAAATTTTAGATCGCTATTTGAATCAATGCCACGTGACAGCGTCAACACGAACGCCGAACAACACAAAGCCAGTACCGCTGTGGTGACTATAATAGATACTAAACAGATTACAAAAAACACTACAAAAAATTTTACTTAAAGTTGATGCATCTGAAAAGTTGATGTTACTTAAAGTAAGCAATACGAAATTTGCGTTTTACTTATTATAAGAAAACCATTACTGGATGTAAGTAAACCTCTACTGATTATAAGCAAACCATTACTGATTATAAGTAATCCATGACTGACTATAAGAAACTATCTTCTTAATTTCAGTACTAGTGTTTCTTATAAAGAAAATTGTAGAAAAGAGTGTTCTTAAAATAAGAACAACAGTTTCTTAATTTAAAAAATGCATTTCTTAAAAAATAAGTAAGAAATAGTCGTACTGATAATAAGAAATTAGTATACTGTAATTAAGAAACAAATTTATTTAAAATAAGAACAACCGTTGCTTCATTTGAGCAGTCGACGTCACGTGACTTTCGGAAATCTCAACCTAACCTTTTTACCGTGATTCGAAGATTTTAGACGTTGGATATAAGAAGAGCGAATTTTACGATATTTCTGACGAAAAATTATAAATTATCAATTGTAAATTCGACGACAGTTTCAAGAAGCTTACTGGCGAGATACTGGACCAATCCTTACAAAATTGGAATGGAACCACCGGAGGATAATTACCTTTCATATAAAAAAATTTCATCCGAATCGGTCGAGTAGTTTTGGAATAATCGCTAGACAAACATAAAAAAAAGCCATGTCGAATTGAGAACCTCCTCCTTTTTTGAAGTCGGTTAAAAATGAGATTTTTATTTATTTTTTCTATTATAAATACGAGGGTAGTTCAATAAGTCTTTAGAATGACCAACAGATGGCGCGCGAATCGCTCCAAATCATCTGTTTTCAGTCAGCACCACTCCCGACTAGATATATGGTGCAGTCACAGTCCACATCTTCTGAGTTTACGTGTTTTTATAACCAATTGAAAAAAAAAATTGCTTGTTAAGAAAAATGGAAAAAAAACGAGTTCAGAGCGGTAATTAAACATTTTCATTTAAAGGGTTTAACTCCATATGAGATAAAAAATGAATTGGACTCAGTTCATGGCACATCTGCCCCTGCCTTAGCAACGGTTTATAACTGGGTAAATGAATTTAAGCGTGGTCGTACATCAATAAGTGACGAACCACGTTCAGGAAGGCCCGTAGAAGCAACTACTCCCGAAATCATCAATAAAATCCACGATATGGTGTTGAAGGATAGAAGATTAAAAGTGCGTGAGTTAGCTGAGGCCACAAGGATATCTATAGGTGCAGTTGTTTCAATTCTACGTGAAAAATTAGGCATGAAAAAGCTATCGGCAAGATGGGTGCTGCGTTTGCTCTCAGCTGAGAATAAACGCAATAGAGTGGTCGCCTCTGAGGCTCTTTTGGCGCGCATAAGTCGGAATCCTGAGGAATTTTTTCGTCGATTTGTGACTGTGGATGAAACATGGATACACCACTACACTCCTGAGACAAAGGAACAATCCAAACAGTGGATTTCCACATGCGAACCAGCTCCAAAGAAGGCAAAGACCGTAAAGTCAGCTGGTAAGGTTATGGCTACAGTTTTTTGGGATGGACGTGGAATTATACTTATTGACTACTTGGAAAAGGATAAAACAATTACTGGTGAGTATTATGCATCATTATTAGAGCAGCTGAAAGAAGAAATTAAAAAAAAACGACTACATTTGGCGAGAAAAAAAATTCTCTTTCATCACGACAACGCCCGAGTTCACACATGCTTCGTTTCAATGGCTAAAATTGAAGAACTAAAATTCGAATTGGTCGAACACCCACCGTATTCACCAGATTTAGTCCCCAGTGACTTTTTCTTATTTCCAAACTTGAAAAAATGGCTCGATGGACAGAGATTTACGGACAACGAAGACGTCATTGCCTCTGTAAGTGCTTATTTTGAGGAACTTCCGAAAACGCACTTTTCTGAAGGATTAAAAAAACTTAAAAAGCGATTGACCAAGTGTATAGAGCTCCAAGGAGATTATGTTGAAAAATAAAAAAAAATTTACCCAAAAAAAATTGTTTTTATACTTTATTCTAAAGACTTATTGAACTACCCTCGTAGCATTGAGGAAATAAGTAAAAACTTGTATTTCATATTAGCTAAATGTGTTTTTACTATACAATAACTTTTTTCTTTCGGAATTGTTTTTATAATATTATGAAATTTGATCAAGAATTGATGGAAAACGAGGAATTGCAATCTATACTCTTAACGCTATTTTATTGTAAAATAAATATAACTATTATAAACGTATTCGTATGAAATGTATACATATATAGCATAAATAATACCATTAACATTATCTGCTAAATTTGAGGGTACCTACTGGAGTTGATACAATTTAACCTAAAATATCGAAAAAATATGACCATTTCACTAATTATAGTTTCTTTGAATTTGCTATATTTCTTTATATGACAATATTATGTACAATGTTATTTAACAATTTTTATTAAATTTTTAAATTACTCATTTTCAGAATGAATATTATTTAAATTAAGAACAAATATGTTTTAAATTTAAGAAAATATTAATTACTTATTTTCAGAATGAAATTTAACTTATATTAAGAATAAATATGTTCTGAAATTAAGAAAAGAAACTTTACTTATTTTGAGAAAGGAAATGTACTTAAATTCAGTTAAAAAAGCTTGATGTTTTAAGAAACTTTTGAGGTTACTTAATTTCAGAACCTAGTGTTACTTAAATTTGTTGCATCGCTTTTTTAGTATGGAATCTTTCTGAAAGTAAGTAACATTTTTTATATTGCAGCTTGTAGACTTCACAGGTCTACTATTTAGTACCTACAGTTGCTGCAGGCGTGCTAGTTTTGTGGTGTTCGACATTCAAATTGACGATATCATGTGACATTGATTTAAATAGCAAACTAAACTATTACTATTAATAAATAAATAAATAAGTCACGTAAAAAATAATGTCTCTAAAATGAAAATTCATGCAAGTTCCCTATTTACTCCACCCAAACAAAAACCTCTGCCAATTCATTGGCACTTAGCTTCCTCCAACTTTATTAAATGTTACAATAAAAAATTATTTTTTTTGCGACTCTCACTAAAGTCATAAGACAGTTAATTTTCAAGTAAATTAAAAGTTATATGACGGTCATGGGACCGTCACAAGACCATTCAAAATATGACGAAAATTCGTTATTGTAAGTGCAATTCACGTGAACTTTTGCACATTCCGGTGCATAATTGAAGAACAGGATGCAATAACGTTACTAGCTTTTTTGGTGATTTTTATCTCTAATAATAATGCTTAGATAAAGATACAAAAAAATAATGTTGACAAAATGAGCGAGTTTGACAGCACTATATTTTTTAATTCCTTATCCGAGCATTATTATTTGAGATAAAAATCATGAAAGAAAGTTCTAGTACCGTTATTTATACTTGCTGCTGACATAATTTACGACATTTGTTTAAATAAATTCTTAAAGATTCTTAATCTGTGTGAGTTTCGTTATATGCCGTAAATCAAACGACATTTTATGTCAAAATTAAACAAAATGGCGTCCGATCAAAAATCTTAGCTATTTTGAAGCTGTTTTTTTAACGATTTCAGTTATCAAAATTGTACGAAATAAGCATTTAAAAGGCGTAATTCTGTGTATAGTGAGTACAGCCACTGGTTTGCAGATATTCCTAAAAAATTTTAAGCCGATTGGTTGAATAAGTTTTTTTATCCATTCCGTAGATAAAGAAAAAGTCATTTCGAGAAAAACGTATTTAAAGTTTTTGGTACTTATACTACCGCGCTGAGATTCGCTCTCTTCATATGCCCATAACTATCGAAATTCGTTAAATTTAAAAAAAAACAACCTCAAGTATCTTGAAAAATAAAAGTCCTCATTATCTGGGCAAAGAGCTTAGCCAAGAGACAGTTAAAAAAGAAACTCAAAAATGTACTTTTTAGCTTATATTTTGGAAAATATTTATTGGAGAGAAAAATATTTTTGTCGGTATTGAAAATATCTACAAAATGAGATGTGTTGCGTTAAGATTGGATAATTAATTTTTGCGCAAAATACGCAAATTGCGTAAATATAAAATAATTTTATTAGACTTTATACTTGAAAATATCGTTTGAATTTCCAGTATAATCCAAGACTATTTTCGATAATCTTATTGCTATAATTCAATTACTTTGTATGATTTTATTATTTGCTTGAACATTCAATAATTGATTTCCATCCCAGAGAATACTGGACCTCACGAGCTGCTTTATGAAATTCAAATATCCTTACCGTCTGGATTAATAATGAAACCGGTAGAATATCCAGACGCAGATTACCCATTTTATATCCTTCAATACTATATGTCTACGCGGCACAGATGTAAGAATATAAAGGATGAGATCCATCGAAAGTACTTGCACAACGGCGACGTCGTAAAATTTTTGAACGACGGTTCGATCATTGTTTTACGACCCAATGGAACTGTAATTACCGTCGTGAATTATGGGAAAGGTACGTGGGCTCAGAAGCACAATCGTTTTCGTTAACCAACAGATATGAAGTTTCGTTAAAGGTGATGGCGAATCGCGTTTGGTCAGTGAAGTAGGTGATGGTGTCTCAATGGAAAATATAGGAATTTCAAAAGAAACTTCTCGTCTACTTCATCAGGTATATTTAAATTTTTTAATTACAAAAATAATATTGATATACACTTTTGTATTACTATTATCGCATTAGTAAATAAGAAAATAATAAATCGGTTAAACAAGATATTAACAATTACAATTTTACGTAAAGTGCTAGTTAAAATATTAAAATATGATTTAATTATAATTCTTTATTTTATACATAATGATGTTTCGTAATAAATATCAGTAACTAATATTTAGTAAATCATTCATATACTTGCATTAAGGTGGCTCCCAGGTGTTTTTTCATGATTTTGACAAATTTTTCTATTCATTCTCTTTTCATTTATACTATTCACTTTCTCATCTATTTAACATTGGAAACAATTTAGTTTATTCGATACTACTATTATATGTATAAAAACAAGATTTTGTAAATAAAAAGTTTTTTTGGGGGTCATATGCACCTTTCGATGAATGATCTTATCAAAGTCCTGAATTAAAAAATTATTGAAACTTTGAGAATATATTATTTAACGTATTTGCAACAAAAATAAGCTCGTTCTTTTTTATTAATTTGATACTTTGAAGTTTATTTATAATACAATTTTTAATAAAATAACGGTATTTCTATAGCAATTTTGAAACAAAATAACATATATATTATTCAGAGCTACGTAATAAATAATCAAGCCAAATTGTAAGCGAATATTAGTTATTTCTAGCTATACAAATATGATAGAATTTTCTTAGAAGTGCATGACAATGTGGTGTGCGTGAGGGTTATTTTGAATATAGCCCATGTTTACTCAATAATAACACATTGTGCTGAATAACGATAAATATGAATGCTAACAAAATCTGAAAATTGATATGAAAATTCATATAATCATAGCAAATATTCCATGTAAGCCTCAGATTTTTTAAATTTAATACAGAGATTTTAGAAATTTCATCAGCCACCTAAAGATGGTTCTATACCAAAAATCACACAAAAAGTCGATTTTTTTTATTGGATTATATTATAGATTATAACCAAATTAATATTTTAATACCCCATATATATCATAACTCTAAAACTAAATAAGGTTATAATGATTCTAATAAAGTAATTAACATTTCGTAGCATATAAAATAAAAACTTTTTTAACACACCCCGCCATAAAATGCGTACTCGCCTTTGACTCGGGCACAAACAGCGCGTGGCGGCGGGGACTAGAGTGAGGTTAGGAAGTTAATATGTAGCACAATTTTCTCTCTTCGGCGGTGAACGAGTACGAACTTTTTGGTAGATATGTTAAAAAATCGTATATTGCACGCGTGAATAAAATGAGCCAGCGATTGCCAGCATATATAACGCTCCATTCTGGCGCTGACCCACACGCAGGCCTTTCCTGGCTCACTTTAATTTTTCTCAACATAAATTTTTTTATGTTCATGATGCTCCATGCGCATGAGGTTTAATTTTTTTGATAAGTTAGTTCGGTAATACTTATTACATTCAGATTCGAACACTTTTGTATGTTTTAATTTTTTCATATAATTTATATTTGAAAAATAAGAGCCTAAAAGAAGTACATTTGTACGTTTTTTTTAAATGTTTTTTGTTATGCCTGAGACTAAAATAAAATATTTTTTTTGCAAATGTAAACCATACAATGTTTTTACTTTTCTGTCAAAAATATAATAAATAGTGTTATGCCTGAGACTAAAATAAAAATTTTTTTTTGAAAATGCAAACCATACAATGTTTTTACTTTTCTGTCAAAAATATAATAAATAGTGTTATGCCTGAGACTAAAATAAATTTTTTTTTAAAATGCAAACCATACAATGTTTTTACTTTTCTGTCAAAAATATAATAAATGCTGATAGAATTAGCCTTTGAAAAATTGTATACGCATGGAAGGCGATGAAAAACGTCTATTTCGTCCTTTTTTCACAATTTGAAATGGTTATCTGTTAATAAAACGAAATTATATTGATCAATTTAAGTTCAAAATGCACAAATAACTTTCTGATATGCTTATATTTAACATACTTGAAATTCAGAGCGTTGTTTCGGAAGCTGGTACATTTTGACTTTTTGGGTACAGAACCACCTCAAATAAACAAAATAAAAACTTCTATCTCGCATGAATTGCATCGAAATAGTAATTATTTTTCGTAAGAATCGTCAACGTTATTTTAAATGGAGTTTGTCAGAAATTATTTTCTACTTCACCATTAAAAAAATTGAAGTAAAGTTATGATGAATAATTTAAAAATAAAAGTTTAAAAAATTTAAATTTAATTTTGAACAGTGTAAAAGCGTTAATCAATCTTTTCTTCTTTAACTCAGAATTCTCAAAAAAAATTTCATGTGTCTTTATAATATGGTAAACTAAAATTATCATATCTTTAGTAAGTAAAAAAGGTCAAATAAATACGATTATTATTATTTAAAAATTTTAAATTCAAGTTGGCCTCTGAAATATGTGCAATTAAATACATTTGAGGGGTCAACTAAATAAAAAATAATAAATATATAATCGGTTGACATATAAAACCCAAGATATCTTACTGTCCCTTAATTTTTTTATATATAGTGCTCGATTTACTCTTCAAAATGCGATGTTGAGCGTGGTGATTGGTTAACATATACTGCTATGAAAATTCCCCGAATATAGCAGGTTTTTTAGTGTAAAATGAGCAAACTACATTTTTATTTTGGAGGAAATTTTTTTTTTTGTTTTAACTAATTCGGTGAAGTTGTTAATAAATTTATAATTATCGTTAAAAAATTAGTAGTTGGATAAATTATCATAGAATAAAAGTGCTTAAAATCAAATGCTAAAAATCTGTTTGCGGTGGTAGAGACCTCTTAATGTTAACTTCAGGGAATCGGCGGATAAAATATCTCATTTTTAAGCCAATTAAGGGGACAGGCCTGGGTTAAAAACTAAAAAAAGAAAATTGCAGTTTTATTTATACAAAACTTTTTGGCTGTGATTTAGAATATGGGAAGTTGTTTTTACCAAAAGTAGGTAAAAAGACAAAGATTATAACCGCTTAAAAACTTAAATATCTTGAATATGTGGCTCGTACCAAGTGACTGCTTTCGATACTCTGTTTTTCTATTTTCAACCAGTCCTCGTAGACTTTCTCAGCATCCGGCCATCTATACAGTCTGAAAATTTTAAAGAATGTTTCTCATATGTTTTCTCACATTATGAGCAGAGCAGATTATTAAAAAAGCGTATGTAGTAATAATTAAAAATATAAACCCTTAAATAATTAAATATTTTAATTAATTTTGAGGTTATATATTTTTAATACTTACTATATAGACTTTTTTATAATCTGCTGCGCTCATATTATGAGGAAACATATCAGAAACATCCTCTAAAATTTTTAGCTTATATCGATGGCTGGATGTTGAGAAAGTCTACGAGGTAGACCTAAAAATAATAAAAAACATTATTTTGAGATAATTGCATTTAAAGTTTGAAAACACAATATACACATACAAACAATACTCACCTAACGAAAAAAGTAGGAATGCTTTGTATTTTATTGTTATATATTTCATTAATATATTTCACACTATTGCTTAGAAAAACATGTGTGATACATCAACGATATGATCTCATGATAGTGCCGAAACAAAGAAAAGAACGCTGAAAAATTTCCGCAATACCGTCTACCTCCAATTTTCCAGCGTTGCCTTAATGATTTGACGTACACTGACTTTGATGCGTTTCAATTCAATCTTCATAAGCTAGTGTGTCTTCTTTTCTTTCCCATAAAGAGCAACTCTTACAAAAACTACTTTTTTTTTAAACATCAAGCACTTTTCCGGTAGAATTGCCTATTACACTAGAAACGCCTTGATGTGAGGAAAAACCTCTTTTTCTCCAAGAACCATCTCTGGACACAGGGAGTCCAGCACTATCTGAAGGCAAGATACTCATTTATTCTATCGCACCATTACTCATAGAGCCTTCAGCAATCACTTCACAAGCTTCACTCAATTGATCGTTGATATTGTCAAAATTGCTGTGCGACATTGTCTGTGGCAAATCCATAATTCCACAAAATGTTGAAAGTCCAGCATGTCTATGATCAAGAGCACGCATAGCCAAAACAGATCTTCTATTAACTTCATATGCATTTCTTTTTTTTGCCAATGAATCTACTTGAATTAATTGATGCAATTCTTGGATTTGTACAATTTGAACAAGAAATGTCAATTTTAAATCCAAGTCCTCGTACATCAGATTCAGAGAAATTCAGTTTTCCATGACATATCTTGCAACATGCAATTTTTTGCAGTTCAGGAAATAGGATGTCAATCTCGATAATTCTATTCCTGATTTCACCGTCTTCAGTTATAATGTCCATAACTTTTCTACTGGAAGTTGAATTTCTTGGCTTCTATAAGGAAGACCATCTCTTTTTCTTTCATAAAAAATCGTCTTCCTTTTTGTTGGTCTTCCCCACTCGAAGACATTACACTTATGCTGTATATTGATTTGACACAAAAAATACATAAATATTTATACACAACCCACCACAAACAACTTTTCGTACACTTTTTATAAAAAAAAACACTTATGCACTTTAGCACTTATACATATTTATATAATTATTCTCTTACATACTTATAAACTTATACAGTATTACACAATAATTATATACATATTCACATATCTTCATATATAATTTTCTTATATGATGATATATAAGTATATATGATCTTATATAAAGTCATTTTTACTCGGGAACCGGAGAATACCCTCGGTTTTATAATATTTGAGGGATTGAAAGGGAACGTATAAAACTAACGCGATTGTTTAGAGCTCAAACCATGAATGTTAATGAGGAAAATTGAGAAAAATGCGGTAAAACTCGGAAAAGCAAGTAGAAATTTCCGAGTGGTTAGATATTATAAATTGCTTCAAATAGAACAAATCCATACATATTATTTTTTTCAACTTTCCTCGTACTTAAAAGTATTCAAATTTTTTAAATTAATTTCTAAACGAGCTTTGAACGATGGTGTTGGGTATCATGAGTTCCCTTAAACAGACCACAATGGGCATCCTAATTATTGAGTAACTAACATTTGAATACAAATATAGCCTTTTATCTTAGACGAAAATGTAAAAAAAGTAAACTTAACCCTTAAGTGCGATGAAGCATTATACGCTATCCAAATTATCTTTGTTTTGTTTTTCAAAACAGAATTTTCGGTTGTAAATTAAAATCAGTTAATAACCCCCATCTAATTATTTAAATCCAAATAATAAGGCACATTATTCTCTAGCATCTTTTAAGCATCAAAAAGTAATAAACAAATATATTATGTACAACAGTTTTCAGTTTCTGACTGTATCTGACGAATATACGGTATCCTCGATCCTCAATTATGATATTCAAAATTAATCCCTACTTGAATGAAAACATTGACCAATGCTGTTCCCGTAAAATCCCTCGAGTACGCAGCAGCCGCGATTTCTCTCGATTCGTCTGATTAACAGTCGTCGTCGGAGACGCTGTGCTCGTCGCCCGTTGCATCGCTACACTACATCGTGCTGGAGCTGGACGGTCGACGCTACGAGGTACAGCTACAGCCGCAGCCACAACTCGACGGCAGCGGCAGCTGCTTCAAGCACCGCGAGCTCGATCGATTGCGCGCCAGCGTTGCCGAGGATTACAGTCCGTTGGAAAGGTTCGTGCGTCGGGCCGATGGCACCGACGCGCTCTTCAACGCCGACGGGGACCTGATCGTCTCTTTTCCAGGTGCGTTCTCGCGTTAAACGTTTCTTTTTTTTTCATTTAACTTGACTGGATGCTTGTCGAATGTCTAGCTCATGATCGAATATTGAAATTCATTTATTGACTACTTTGGATGAGCTACGAATTAATGATCAAAATAAGTTTAACTCAAATAATCGAAACACTTTAGGACAACATCCTAAATTTTGTACAATTATATTTTGAAATTAAAAAGTGTGTGTGTGTGCGTGTGTGTGTGTGTGCGTGCGTGCGTGCGTGCGTGCGTGCGTGCGTGCGTGCGTGTGTGCGTGTGTGCGTGTGTGTGTATGTGTATGTATGTATGTATGTGTGTGCGTGTGTGCGTGTGTTTGTGTGGGTGTGTGTGTGTATGTATGGTGTGTGTGATTGAAACTTACTATTTAAAAAAAAAAATAATTGAATTATTTAAATATTAAGTTTATTAACTTTTGTGACTATCTAAATATCATATAGGCCAAGCGTTTAACGGACAATACAAAGGATAATAAAAACGTCTATAAATAAATTCTTTAATAAGAAATTGAACTGAATTTCTTCACTTCATATATAATGTCAAAATTTATCGCTTGTGTAACGATATTAAAATGTAGTAAATATAACTTCTAGAGTAGCTCGACGTTCATTAGCCTTTCAAATCTTCATGCTCCGAACTTAATTACTTCGAACATCTTGAAATATGCGTTTTCATATTGCACAGATAGATAGATTTAGACAACGTTATTATGAAATTCTTACCAGCCATAAAAAAAATAAAAATAAAATAAAATAACAAAGCTGAAAATAAAAGTAATAAAAATAAATAACTTATGGTACCATAACGCCCGAGGATTATCCACGAACTTTCTTAGAAACTTACGTTCCGTATTCCAGACGGTACTCGCACTTTGACCAGCTGCATCGTCGAAGCCGAGCCAGTGCACTGCGACTGGAGTCCGAGGGAACTCGAGCTATACTTCGGCGAGCAGCAGCAGCCCGAGGGCTTTGTCTCGGTTCTTACTTGCAGTCGCGTCGAGCATCCGAGTTACGCAACGGTAGCCCACGATTCCGACAGCCTCTGCAGCCTGACAATATGCGGCGGTTGGCGCGTTGATCTTGGACCGCGGGGCCTGGGTCGATTCGTCTGCTGCGAGGATCGCGTTGGAGTCGAGGTTAGTGCGTGACGTGGTGCCGTACGACGCAATACGATTGAACGAGAGAGGAATCATTGCTATTGAGGATGGAGAAGTGAGGAGACAAGTTTTGATAGGGGAAGAGTTTGTTGGCAGAAGGCTGCGGCGTATCGTAGAAAGGCTTTATGGTTGGTTATGGTATTCGGAATATGAGATCGTCACCAATTTTACGTAAAATTAATAAGATTTTATGAAGTATCATAATCGATGTATAATTGTAATTTAATGATTTACTCTCTTTCTCTCACTTACTTACTCTCTCTCTCTCTCTCTCTCTCCCTCGTGTTCATAGACTTAATCACTCATGTATGCTTTGACACTCTCTCATTCACGTGCGCATATACGCACTCACTGACTCTCATGTACTCACTTACTCACGCACTAACTCATATGCTAACTCACTTACTTACATAGAATTACTTACTTATTCGCTGTAATAGTAACTAAATCACTCACTGGAGTACGTACTTACTCGCTCACGTAATAATTCACGCACTCATTCGCATTTTCACATTCTTACTCACTGATGTACGCACTCACTCACTCACTATTGCACGTACTCGCTCAATTATTAGGAACGTAGGTCCAGATTTTGCATAGGTGGCAGTCCCAATATGATGGCTTTCTAATGTGCAGTAGACTTGAGAAAACATGCGCGAAACATCGGAAATCTTGGTGTCCGTGTGCGCGTGTACCATACATTACAGACATGTTACACATGTGTATCTCGAGTATACTTCGCATTAGAAAGTCACTATATTGGACTTGCTACATATGCATCATGTGGATTGAGCTTTCAATCGTAGCATCTTAATTCGCTCAGACTCATTCACTCTATTATGAACTCATTCATGAACTCTCGCACTCGCTCACGTAGTTACTCGTGCACTCATCATCTTACGCACTCACTCACTTGCTCTATTACTTACCCTAGCACTCGCTCGTGCACTCACGCGATAACTCGCATACTCACTCATGCTCACTCACTTTCTCATTACGCCCGCAGAAACTCACTCATTTACGAATTCATTCACTCATGCACGTACTTCGTGCACGCATACATTCGCTTTCGTACTCACTCACTTCCTTACGTACTTAGGCACGCACTCACGTACTAATTCACGCACTTACTTGCGTACTCTCTTACTGACTCACGTTCTGACTCATTCGCTTTCCGACATACTTACGCACTCACTCACTCGTGTAATGATTCATACACTCCCTGACTTACTCACTTGCTCACTCACTTATGCACAAGCGAACTCACTCACTTACGGACTCATTCACTCGCGCACGTACTTACTCAATTCTGTACACGCTCACTTATTCACACACATGATTACTCACTCACCTACACACTTGTTCAATTACTTGCTCACGCATTCGCTCACTCACACACTAACTCACTTACTTGCTCATATACACACAAACTCACGTACATACTAAATCCATGCATATTTTAGCGTCTCAGCCTTACGACAAATAATTACAATCATTATTTTGCACTCTAAGGGATTTGATGACTTAAATCACAAGGAAGAAAATAATATATTTTTTTTGCAAATGTTTACTAGAAACAAAGTTTTACACTTTCTTTCATAACTAAAAAAAGCTTAAATTAGTAAACACTGTAATATTTCTTTTATTCCACGGTCACATTACGTTCAATCATTTAATGAATAACATTGCTGCTAAATCACTGTAAGAGGTTAAAATATTCCAGATATTTATTGAATTTAACTCATAATATTAAATACTATTATAGACCCAAAACAATAATCACCATAAATCTTCCCGTTCCATACTCATTCTTAGCTGAGCTCCAACAGTGTATCATTCGACCACTTCACCTGCAACTCCGACTGCTCGGCACCGCCCATCTCCCGGGCAACCTTCCACCTCGTCGTTGATCCATCGACAATTCTAGCCCCCGAGGACCGGCGACTTCTGACTTTCCGCGACGACGCAAGCTGTTTGACGGTGATGGGCGACGAAGACGCCAGCTTCATTGTCAGCTGCAGCAGTGGCGGTGAAAAAGGAGAGAATGGACGCAAAACTGGTTGCAGGATCTTCGCGGTGGACAGGCAGGGCGAGGCGTACGAGTATCATCATCTATCAGCATGGAGGGAGTACGAGAAGAGGCTGATGGCAGAGCAGGAGGCGGCTGGCTTGATCTGTCAACCCGTTGACGGGCGGCCCGGGATGGAATATCGACTGGCGCTGGTGCCGGTGAAGATTGGCGGAAACTGGCTGCTGGATTACACAGTAAATTTTTTTTTGAGTAGTGTTGGCATTAAATACTAAAATAATGGAGCAAATAACTTTGCTTAAAAACGATTTTTTTAAAGCGTACTAAAAACGTAAAAAGTAAAAAAGGAAGGCAAGCAAAATGTCCCAACACTCCTGTAGACAGATTAGTATAAAAAGAAATTCTGAAAAAATTAGAATATATTGTACGTATGATGTACTTTAAAGTCTCATAGGTCAGATATAATTAATTCCTAAAGTTATTGTCTAATAATTTCAGAATTACACTAATTGTTCGATAGCGACAGGCCACGGTAATTATTTTTAGCGTATATATATATATATATATATATATATATATATATATATATCACTTCTGTGTTAAAAATATAGCATTCTTGTCTTAGTTTTGTGTTTAAAATGTTCAAATGCATCGTTTTTAAGAACTTCAAACGTTTACCAGACCGTAATAATATTTCATTTCTACTCAGTGTATTGGCGACACTAAAAATACCGTTTTTTTTGACAATTACTAATATGTGTCACATTATTTTGCTTATAAATATTTTCAGATATTAAAGCATTTAATCATTTTCCAATACTAAATTTCCAAAATTAATACCATCGTGACGTCACAAATCGACTGACCAATAGGAATCGTTTTGACGTAATTCGCGCAAAATTAAAAATCGCATACATAAATAATTATTTTTTTCAAAAAATTCGAGTAGAAAAAATTCTAAAAAATAGTTTGCTACCCTCTTTCTCTCTCTCTCTCTCTCTTTCTCTCCCGCCTCCCTCTGTCTCTCTCTCTCTCTCTCTCTCTGTCTCTGTCTCTCTCTCTGCCTGTCTCTGTCTCTCTCTCTCTCTGTCTCTGTCTCTCTCTTTCTCTCTCTCTCTCTCGCTTTCTCTCTCTCTCTTTCTCTCTATGTCTATCTCTCTTGTTATCTATTTATTTATATATTATTAAGTTGACGAAACGATATGTGATAGTACTGACTACATTATGTTATGTTAGACTATAAATTGATGACTTGTGATAGTGATCCAAAACCTTTAAAATGCAATTACTGATAATGTGATAACTATTTTTAACTTAAATATACATAAAAAATTCTAAATTTGGTATCTGGTTTTAAAAAATTTTATTTTAATATGTTTATATGATTTTTGTCTGATTCCATTTACATTGATATTCACACACGATTATTCTTATATATACATATTTTAGCGTTTCATAAAGTAAGAAAAAAAAAAGAATCACGCAGAAAAATGATTATTTTTGATGACTACATAAATATCATAATTCATATATTAGCTGTATGCTCAATTTTGAAAAAGCTTGTTCTTTGACTTTCAAACATAAAAAGTTCTGGAGATTTTGAACCTTCATATAACAATTTAAAAGTGGTTTCCAACTGTATCATAGCTGTAAGAACTACACATTTTCAAGGATTTTATTTTTTGTAGAAAGAACGAATTTTTACACTTTATTATTTCATATTTAATTCATATTAAAAGTATTTACATTTAATTATTTTTATAAGGTTAATTTTAATTATAATTAAATATGTTGAAAGAGTATTGATTACTGGTGCAGGGATCAAGCTAAAAGTTTACCGAAACAAAACAATAAAATTATTAATTAACACGTGTGTCTTTATCGTCCGAAATAGAAATTAATTAAAAAATAAAAAATGAGTAAAATGGAGTTAGTTCTAAAATTTACTATTGAAGTAAACCAACATTCCGTATAAAAATTACAAAATATAGACCCCTCTCCCTCCCCTCAACATTGATTGAACCCCGTACATTTTAAAAATGATTGGCGAAATAATTATTGAAATATCTTTTTCAAAATACATAAGCATTTTTCTAGGTATACAGTACACTGTTATATATAATTAAAAAAATGAAAACAATTTTGAAAAATGGTTTATATATTTATAAAATGTGTAGTAATGAATAAGAAAAGTTTTGATCACGTTGGACATGTCATTCCATTAAATAATTATCAGAAAAGAACAATTTTGCAGAGCTTACATTGGGAAGCTCCCTTAATTTTTAAAAGTAGGGTTGCTATAAAATGTAGGCAATTCATTAAATTGCCTATAAAAATTATAATAAATTACACTATAATACGTTCGAATCCGGCTATTACCGGGAAATTCCAACACGAAACATTATCATTCACAATTTTCCCAAGAAAATGTCCCCCCAAAAATACACGTTTCAATTATAACCACTTCCACTCTTTGTGTCTTATCTCGCAATAATTTTCTTCCCTCCAGCTCGCTACAAACCTTCTACAAAAACCAACCACTCCTCTCTCTCTCTCACACACACACACTCTCTCTCCCTATCTCTCTCACTCTCTCTCTCTCTCTCCCTATCTCTCTCTCTCTCTCTCTCTCTCTCTCTCTCTCTCTCTCTCTCTCTCTTGCTCGGTATGAAAATTTATGCCTCAATCTGAATAATGCTTCCGCGCGCAGATCCCAAAAGCAAAACCGTCGTCGAAGCATCGCGTCACCATGTACGGATCAGCGGACGACGAGTACGACGAGCCGCTCAAAGCCAGCGTCAGTTCGGTGCCGGTGCAGCGCTTTTTGATGGCTCGACTCCTCGAGGGCATCGAAGGACGCGATGACGGTGGCGGCTGCGGCTGCGAGCCCGGCGACGCCGAGAACTCCCTGATTAGCATGCAAAAAGCCCTGCTGCGCTACTGGCACGAGGTATGCTGTACTATGCGCGCATCGTTGCGAGCGTCTCGAGGTATTTATTTATAGGCCGAGCAATTAAATTATTCTTGTTTCGTTGAGCACTACGTGGCTCTGGGGATTGGATGAGGGATGTTCTTTGGGAATGAGACGAGACGTTCGTTTGGAGTGGGATTTTATGCGGTGAAGTTTTGAGAGCGGAATTTCGTGAATTTTCAATTTAACAGCTGTGGGAAGCCGGGTGTAATGAATTTGCGCTGTATACAGCGGATTTCCAGTTTGAATCGAGTAGATTTTTGCTGAAAATTCCAAAATACTCCGATATCTGAAAATGTGGTTTTGGCTGTAATGAAATAATTAATTAATGAAAATGCAACGATTTTCCTTTAATTTTAAAAATTCCAATTAAGTAATTATCATTATAATTAATATGAATATTAATTCGTTTGAGTATTCCTTTATTCAATAATAACTCTGGTAATCAATTAAAATTACATAATACTATTGTTTCATAATTTCACTCTAGATTAAATACTTTTATACAACCTTCTTGAAACTAAACTCTTTTTATTATTTTTCACCAAAGCTATATTCCCAAATAAAACATTTAACATATCCTAGACTTCCAATCTCACTACGATACGAAAGCCGGTACTGACTGGTTCAGTAGAATGCTTTTTTAAGGAGATTTAATTCATAATTTTAAAATTTACAATGATAAAAGGATTTTTATTAAGAGTAATCCACTATATGTAAATATCCACATACTTGATTAAACATACAAATTGAATGTAAATTGCGAGTACTTACTGTAAAGTTTTAAAAAATTCTAAGGAAATAATAAAAACCTTTCTCTTTGACAAATCGAAACACGTAAAATACAAACGCCTCCTTCCGTCCTCTCACCACACATCCGTTCCCCCGTTGACGCATACATCGAACACCCACATAGCCATATGCCCGGGGTCGATGACACACCGCGCCCCATCATGACTATGCAAATTAATAACAACGCCGACGCGTACGTGCGTAGGTAGCGACTGGAGTGCGCAAGAGCGGCGACAACGACGACGAAGAGTCGGAGGCGTCAACGGTGTTAATGCGCGAGTGTCGCGGAGATATCGAGAGCTGGATGAGGGACGTCGCCGCGGGAAGAGCGAGGACGATCGATCGCGAGATTTACGAGGCCGGCCGGCAGGTTAGTCGTCGTGATTTTTCTCCTTCGGCCGGGCTTTGAATTTTCGCGTTCTTTTACGACCGACCCGTGTCTCTTTTCGCTGTCTCCTTTATTTTTTGACAAAGAGGGGTATACCGAGCTTTTTCTCTTTCGAACGCGATAGTAATTTCATTGGGTTTCGGCTTGCTTGGAATTTTGATGGATAACGTAATTTTGTCTTGTTCGTAGGTATAAAATAATATGATAAATCAATCTTTTGATGATGAGATGGGACACTCATTTCAATTTAGTGACGGATATTATATGTTTTATCAGTCGTGTAAAATGCAATATATTGGATATGCTGCGGAATATACATGATTTCATGACAATTGTTATTTACGGTTACAAGATATCTAGTATTTGTATTAGCATTACAAACGTTATGTTTAATTATATTTTTAATGAATTATAAATGTGATATGTGTGCATCAATTCTAAATTTAGCGAAAGAAGAAACATAAAAGAGCATAATCTTTAAAATTTGTGAAGTGTCATTTAATATATTTTACATAGTAATACTACGTAGAACGAACATTTTTAGACCATATATCGTCGAGCCAGACGAAGAAGCTATATTATAGCGTTCGTTCCCTGAATACTCTTGAATATTACTGCAGCCAGAAAAACATAATCTCTTGGCTTTATCTCTTCTCCTTTTTTAGCCATTTCAAATACGCTTTTTGGCCTGCTTTTGTCACGAAAAATGTTCAAAATATTAAATTTTACTCTAGAAATATTGTCAATTTTGCCAAACAATGCCTAACTTTACTAAACATTGCCGAAGGTTGTTAAAGTTTTGCCTAATGCTTCAAACAATCCCATTTGATACAGTTATTAGATAAAGTTTTGACAATCTTTTGCAAAGTTTAGCAAAGATTTGCGTTATCTTCAAGAAAATGCTATCTTCTCTTAACTACTAAATATCAATCCCTAGAATCGGAAAAGTCATGTCATAACATTGAAAAATCTACGTTATAAAAAACAAAGCCCCCGATTTAATTAAAATATAAATATAGTCGAATAACGAGTGCCACCGACGATTAATAAACGAAATCTTTCAAAACTTGAAGCATCTGCGAAAAATGAAGGTACAACGGGACGAGGAGCGGACGCGGCAAATGATCGATCGTTGCTACCAGCGAAAGACGACTCCAGACGAATGCCTTTGGCTGAGATAATGAATAGCGTCGAAAAATCTGCCTCGTCCTCCTTCTCCTCATCCTCCTCCTCCTCGTCGCCAAACGGTACTTAGCAGATTACAAGCCGACGTAACGTCAGAGCCACGCTTAGCAGCCAAACGGTCGCGTCGGCGAAAGAGAAAATACCGGGCGACAAGGATCTTAAATATTTGCTCAGGGTATTATCCCGCGCTTCCGCGCGGAGAGAAGCAGAGGAGCAAGAGAACCGAGGCAATTCGCCGGGACTTTGAAAACTGATAAGAGACGAGAGGAAGAGCAATTTATGTGCCGAGCTGTGTGCTTAATATCGCATGAAGAAAAATACATTTGGTTGGAAAAAAGACGGTAAAATGGAGGAGAAAATAAAGCGATGAGATTTTACGGAAATGCGATGTGATTGTATTTTATTCCAATCCTTTGATATCCTCTTCGTGACCTCACGCATATATATAAATACACTTGCTTCAGACACAGATGCACGTGCAAATTTTTACTGTATACGCGCAAACATATATATTATATACGTGTGTTTCTATTTCAAGTGTGATATTCAAAAATTTTCAATTTATTGTTGATACTTTAGGATATTGTTATAAATGATGACCAAATGATAGAAAGAACTTTTTATACCTCGAGAAGAAGAGGGCCACAAGTTCATGATTCATTTTACATTAGTATGCTAAATAAAGTATAAGGTAATTGATAGGTAACTATCATTTGTTACGGAGAGACATAATATATTTTTTAATAAATAAATAACCTCGTTCAATAATAATTGTAAAAATATTTATGTTTCAAAATTTCACGAAACTTGAAGATTCAAATATTAATTAGAATATTTTTTGAGTTTCGACTTATGTTAATATATCGTAAATGTGAATGAATAACGTTACGAGGCTGCTTTATCTGCTATTCAATAAAATGCGATTAAGTATTGTTTTAGACGTAGATACGTAAGCATGTTATAGTTTTCGCGATTCGACAAAATAAAGTGAAATTAATATAAAAAGTGTTTGAGTTTCTAATATCTCCGGTCGTGCAAATCTGCTGGTGGCAGATACATCATTAAAAGAAAAATATATTTTACTACAAATTTTATAGTAAACACCAGTTTAAAATATTTTTAAAAAATCTGATTTTATTTTTAATTTTATTTTGTTATCAGTTTGTCACAGATTGGTTTGATTATTACAGTACATTTTGGAAAATTATAGTAATAGACACCTAAATTCATTGTAACTGGAAAATTTATTTAAGGTAGCTTCGGCGACTTTTATTAAATTATAAACATGTACAAAAGAAACATTTCAAAATTGTTTCTAATAACACGAAGTTAACACGTAATCATATCGAACTAAGCCAATTAATTATTTCTTAATTAATTATAAAAATGAAGATCTTTATGTGAATAAAAGGTGGTTATAGATTTTTTACATACATTATAATGATACTAAGGACACTAAGATAATTAAAGGTCAACAATGAAATAAAAGTAAAAATTTAAGTTAAAAGCATAACAACTTGTATTTTCGAAGTTTTATAGCATCTACTGCTCATATAATTTAACAAATTGTTTAGCATTTTTACTTATTCATGCAGATTTTTTCATATTAGTATCTATAAATGATTTTAAGATAGATATATTCATATTATAAAAGTAAAATTGACAAAAAGTATAAAGCCCCGCACAGTGCCCCAAGCTGATTACGGCACCAAACACTGAAGATATTTGAATGCATCTAGTCCGATTACAATTCGATCATATTGTAAAAAGTTTATTGTAACCCTTATAGTATCTGTAAAATTTATGGAATAAAAATGTCAGTCAGTGACTGTATTTTCATATTTGTGAAATTAAATTTTACTTCAGAATTGTAACAAGACATTCACTGGAGTCTGAATGTCCATTCGTTTGTATCCGTTTTTATCCTTTTTATCATTCCAAGAATTTTAAAGAGTATATTCTCTACATAAAAGCCGCGAAAACATAATATGAAAAATGGTATAGGTATTTAAAAAAATCTATATTAATTGGATGATCAAGTGCCGTATCATAATCTAGGGGAGAACGGGGTAATGCCGGTCACTGGCTAATTCCAGTTACTCTTATTTTCAATAATCTAAACATTATTAGATAATAATTCGAATAATATATCAAACGCAACATAAAATGCAATTAATCTAGTATTCAAACAACCTTCTATTTAGTATTATTATATATAATTAAAATTTTGGTCTATATTTTTTATAAGAAATCTGGTTTATAAAATAAGCTTTTATGCATATTATTTGTTACTTTATGCAGTTATTTTATGCAACTTTATTAATTTGAACAATCTAAGAATACGAAGTAGTAAAAAATAATATATATATATATATATATATATATATATTGTTTTTTGTCATTTCAATTTAAATTACTAAGCAGAATACTGGTCACAATGTTATTTATGTGACGTTCCCGAAAGTGAGGCTAAGAAAATGTTCCGCTGCGCTCTCAGGTAGGGCGACTTTTCTTAAGTGTTTTTGATTGAATAATGGTTATGTGTTACATATTTCACTATGTAAGTGCGAATAATAATGCGACTGATCATATGAAGATTCATATAATTGATTTAAGGAAATGTTTTACGTATGAAAGTATCTTTTTAATAGTGACCGGAATTGTTCCAAGGATGACCGGTATTACTCTTTGATGTGGAGTAAATGCAGTCAAAATGCTTCTTTTTATTTCATCTTATAGCTTCGATATCTTACATTTTTATATTAAACCAATAAGAAATATTTAAAGTCTATGGTTTGAACTAACATAATAATTATTTAAAATTAATTAAAAACAATGTGAAAGTAGAAATAACAAGCACTTTTGTTTAGGATTATTATCATTCATAATAATACAACTTTAAAATTTGAATAATCTATGGTTTTTAAAAACACTATATTATGGAATAGGCAACTCTTTTATATTCTTATTTTTATTCTTATCGATTGTGATAATTGTCCTAAGTTCTAACAATTGAAAATTAAGATTGTTAGAATTATGCAAAACAATTTTGACACTCCGGCGTCATGGTGTTTCCAACACCGGAACAATTTAAGAGACGATAAATACAAGAAAAGAAACTAGTCGGAAGAGAAGGTCACGAGCGAGAGCCATAAAGGGCTAATACCCGGCACTCGGCGTGCCATTTATTTTACACACATACAGCAGCAGCAGCTATGCGAGTCTAGCACCTTCGGCGATAAGTCCGGAAGACACGGAGCAGCGTTTGTAGTCTCACCCTCTCTCACCCCTTTACTATATTTATCTCTATCTTTATTTCTCTCTCTCTCTCTACCCTCGCTCCCTCCCCTCTCTCTCTTTCTCACTACCTCTCTCTCTCTATCTCTGTCTCTCTCTCTCCCTCCCTCTTTTTGACTCGCTGACGCTTTTTTCGCACCTACCAACCTGGTTTCCTTCTACCTTCAAGGATTCCTCCATTATTACCTTTTCTTAGTTCATTTTTATTCTGTGTCTTTAATAACCTGACTTTTATGTTTTTCTATTTCTGTCGCTACTGCTTTTTACTAGTTTTCACTCTTTTTGTTGCAGTTAAAATGTTAGGATGATATGAGATCTACACTTTTGAAGGTATTTTTATCTTTCTATTATTTTAAATTTCCAATACTTTTTCCATTCGTCCTTTCTCTTTCGTTTTCTGCACGATGTTTCTACTTTTTATCTATTTCTTTTTTATAGCCTTTAATTAAACGTATTTCGCTTTTCATTTAATATCTCTTATCAATGATTATTTAATTTAAAGAGTAACAACATTTCTTAATAAATGTAGATGAATAGAAATAAATAATTATGTCTATCAAACTCATAATCAAAATAATAAATTATTTTCTTTTTACATGTAACGAAACAAAATTAATCACAAACTTTCAATCCTAATCGATTTCATTTGCAATTTTCTCTCCTGCAGTAACAAAGATCTCTCCTAATGTTTTTCTCATTCCACCCTCCCCCCCCCCCCCGTCCTTTCCTCGCAGTGCTCGCAAATCTTCCCGGGAGTCTTGGTTTGCGACACTCATCCTGTCCCAACAGACTGTAGTTAAATTTATGCCCTTTCTCTCATACATCTCGTTTGTTTATTTGGCATTGCTGCCGCGTGTGCAAAGAACGCGTGCAGCGGCGAAAGCGCACAGCAGCAGCCTATCATCGGACGCACGCCATATACTTTTATACAGCCAGTACAAATGCGTCGCACCTAGACTGATGAAAATATTGTCTCTGAATTGTATCTGAGTAAAATTTATGGTAGAATAATTTTCATTAGTAATCAATAATTTTTTATTTAATAAAATTGTGCAAAAAGTTAGTAAACAGTGGGAAATAAAAATAAAATTATATATTCATTTTTTATTTTATGAATAATTCATTGAAAATGCATTTTGTAATGAAAATTTCATTAGCATATTTGCATCGATGAAAAGGATTAAATATGCAAATTAATCTTTTCATAGGATATTAATTATTTCAGACGTGTTAAAAATAATACTCTGTTTACTTATTGTTGAAAAATGCTGAAAAACGCTGCACATTCATAACAGAAGCAAACGACACGCAATATGCACAGTATATGTAAAATACTCATAATATGCGTCAACTGTCATTGTAATTTTCTACATTTTCATAATCTCTTTCAAACACCATGAGTGTTTCTCATAGCGTTCAAAATTTACGTAATATAAAAGAGGGTGATGTATTATTTTCGCGTTTTACCGAGCAATTTTGTGTAATAATGCGGGAAAATGCAGAATAAAATATTTTTCGCACATTATCCTGTCGACACCCTATATTTGATCCGATTTTCATTGAACTCATCATCTAAAGTATTTAATGCATGGCTCATTTTCACTTTGCCCTTAAAAAAGACTTTTTAAAATATAAAATCGCCCCAATTCACGAAAAAATATATACATTTAACGTTCCTCTACACCAGTAAACGTATAAAAAATATTCCTCACCCATACGCGTTGCTCCTCTCCACACACACTGCAAACCCCAGAAAATTACAGGTCATTTTTACATTCGGCAGTCCCCGGGACTCTCGGTTCTCGCGCGCGTGGAATATGCAACGGGAATACCCAGCGATATAGCTCGGATTCAGCGGCTAACCCCGAAGGCGCTTTATCCGTTATTTCGCGGGCGTGCCACGCCTATGCGATTGCACTCACGTATTTTTAACCTATATCATTTTTGCCTTCTCTCGCCCTTCCCCTTTTCCTCCCCCGCCGGAGGAGCTCCAGCTCCGAGCAAAGCGCACAGAAGCAGAAGTGCCGGCCTAAGGAAGGAAGGAACTCCATACTCTCTTCTGCTCCGGCGCGTTATAAGGTTTTTTTCTCGATCGTCCGGAACGCTCCTTCGGGAGCTGCTGTAGCTGTAGCTTCTGCTTCTGCTTCACGCGAGTTGTCTTTTTGCTCTCTCTGCACTGTCCATTTTTTGCGATGGGGGAGTTGGACGAAGTTTTTTCGCATGGGCGGGAGGGAGAGGAGAAAAGATTATATTGGCGAGAAATTAGAGAGGAGGAGGGCGATTACAGCGATATTAGAGTTTTTTGATGAAATTAGCAGCTTGGGATTCGCAACACGAGTCTCAATCTTGCCGAAGGTGTTATAAACGCGATTCTAACGTTGATGATTGGCTTTACTGATTATTTATCTCATTTTTAGTGATTTTAATCTAGAGTTACATTTGATAAAATCCGTCAAATATCTAAAAATGTTTATGCCAAATTATTGAAAAAATCATGTATTGATAATATTAATTCAAAGTTTTGAAATAAATTATAATTCAGTTAGCCATAACTTTATAAATATTATTACTTTTAACCCTTTATGTAAAATAGTTAAATATAATTGTATTTACTATGTTACAATATGGAGTTGTAAAATTAATTAGTTATAAATAATTAGTTATAAAACAACAGAAAAAATGAAAATGGAAATATGCAAAACTTTTTGTTCTCTAAATAAAATAAATAAAAAAATTTTAAAGACTACGTTTTTATTAAAATGTGCTCAGAGGAATAAATAATTTTGGTTTCTGACAGCAGTATTTTTATCAAAAGTTTCAAGTAGGTTATGTATTAATTAAAGAAAAATTTATGTTACTGTTGAGTTTTACGAAAACAAAATTTTGAATTGTTATAGTCTTGTTCTGGGGGTGCTATATTATGTATACATAATAATGATATTAATGAAATATTTAGTCCATGTATTCCGACAAACGACATCTTACTAGTTGCGTGACTAAATTTCATTCCAGTAATTGCATGTATAAATCTTATTAAGTGGCAGTAAAATAATCCTTCAAAGTATCCAAAGGTATGTGATGTGTAGCGAGAAGTTTAAATATTTAAGATTCATTGTCTAAATTTCACAGATCGAGCATAAATTTTAGTCATTTTATCTTTACATTTTATTTTCATCTGTAAATATAATTTATATTTCGCTGCATACTTTAAGTCTACTTTACATATTGCGTTTATTTAAAGAAAAAGGTTATTTATTTACGATATAACTTTCAGCAGGAATTATATATATCAGATGTAGAGAGGCCGTCTTTAAACTCCATTTTATGATTATATAAAATATTAATTACTTGTGTTTTTTGTAATAGAAGTTATCTATAAATATACTACTGTTATGGGTCGTGATCGGGGAAAGCACACTCTAGTAGAAAACGAGCTTACAAAACATGTTTGAAAACTCAGGATACCTGATTTTAAATTACTGGAAAATATTATAAAATTTTTTTCGAGAGATTATCATCAATGTCAAGATTATTACATTGAAATTGATATGAATGTTCGCGATTAACTATTGCAAAATTCAAACTGATTTATGTGATTGACACTATCATTAGCAAGTACAGTTTGTGTTTCCGACGTTATATAATATTGATGAATTTTGTATCAAAATCAATTTTGATGAACTACACATCATTTAATTATATATTTGACAGCTGATGTGTAACAATTAGTTTAATAATAACACAATCGTTAAGAAAAGTTTAATAATAAAATAAACAATTACTTTATTATGTATATATATAAATTGATAACTATACAGTATACATGAACCAAAAAGTATTAATTTTGATAACATATTTAATTGAAATAGCCGTGATATATAACAGTAAAAAATCAAAAATTTTAAAAGTAGAGTCAATGACATATTTTTCTTTAATATATCAGCCACGATAAATCATCGAAAAACTAGAGGGAGTTTCATTGCCGATTAATCTACGACAAAGTCGACAATCGATTTTAACGTTGATAGAATAATCGCCCAGCTCGGAAAAAGAGGGGAACTAACCTGGTGATTTTCCGTAAGCTTCTCGTCCATTTGCGATTGAAACATAAAAAATGATGTAGTTTAGTAGTACATTTCAATCACCTTCAACTTCTAGTAAAGAATTAATCGCAATACATATATTCTCGAATAATGAAAATGAGATTTTTTTCTTTAATTTTTAAAAAATAAAATAAACAATTTTAATAACATTATAATGCTTAACAATGTATCAATAACAAATACATAAACACAAACTTGTACTAAAAAAATAAATTTTTTCTCTTAAATAAAAACTGCTGCCAATTCATTGGAACTTTGCTTCCTCAAACTTTAAAAAATGTTCCAATATGAATTTATTTATTCTATTTAATACTGGGGTGAAAAATAAAAATGACAAATCTATTGCTTTTTAATATGTCGACATACCCACACACACACACAGATATATATGTTTTTTTTGTTTTTTTTTATACAATTAAAACTGTTATCTAAACTATTATCTATATATGTAAACATATATTAATTTAGTAATTTAAACTTATGCAAAAATATAGCATAAATTATGAAAAAGTATTGTTGTTTAAAATATTTTTTAATATATATAATACATACCATTTTCACAAATAAATTTAAGATAAGATAATAATATGTAACTAAAAATATCTTAAGAATGTTCATTAAGTGTAATTATTCGAGTTAATTATTCAAAATAGTTTATTCAAACTCATTTTAACTGTAAACACAAATTTTAACTTTATTAAATACTATTCCTAACAAATTGTATTGGAACATCAAAAATGTATTGATTAACTAAAAAATCCTCTACAGTCTTCTTTTATTTTGAAACTATTCAATACAAATTCTTTTTTTACAACTTAATGGAGTAAAAGCATATTTTTGTGATAAAAACAAGAGTATTAAAAAAATATTTTTACGCGCATCTATTAAACAAAATTTATTTTAAAAAATTTAAGAAAATTTTTCAACTATAAATAATCCTATGTCAAATGATAGCATTTAAAAAGCAACTTTAACAGTTTTGTGTATCAAGTTACATTTTTTTCAATTGACAATAATAAATTTTGCAACACTAAATTGTTGATTAAATTTTATTTATGTATATAGTATAAATGCATTCTACTTTTAAAAATAAAATGTTCTCGTAATTTTATTCCAGTTTGTGAACAATGGATTCATTTATTACAAAAATATCATAAAAATGAAAAAATTGTATAAAACAAAAACAAATCGATCAATCTTAAATTTCTTTTTATTTCAAATCTTCACCAAAAAATAAAAATAGAGCTTTTAATGTCCTAAAATTACCGCATAATACTCGAAAAAAAGCTATTAAAAATTTGTAAAAAAAATTAATATCATCAAAATGAAAAAAAATGTTATAAAGAAATGAATCGATAAATCTTAAAAATTCTTCTTCATTTTAAAGCTCAGTGAAAAAACATAAACAATGATCTTAGAATGGCCAAAAAATACCGAATACTCAAGAAAAAAGCTATTAAAAATTTTTTACAAAAAATTCAGTTTCATAAAAATGAAAAAAGTTATAAAACAAAAACGAATCAATAAATCTTAAGGGGTACAACCACTGTAATAGTGAAAAAAAGCAGTTTTTGGGTATTTTTTTTAATGGAAAGAAAGGTTATAAAGAAATGATATTTGGATATATTATTAGTCTAATATTATAGTATATTTAAAAAAAAATGCAGTGAATAAAATACAAAATGGTTGATTTATAGTCGATCTCTTGAGGCCTCTTGTATCGGAAGTGCTCCGCGGCACGCAGTATATCAATCGCACATTTCAACCTGGAACAAAAAAAATCCACTTATTCTTTATGTTAATAGCTAGTGAATCACGTAGGGGATTATGAAAATATTGATTTTTGCAAATTTGGCAGTGAATTGAAAATAAATTAAAAATCTTCATGAAGAAAAAGGCACGTTTTTGTTTATAAAAAGTGTTTAAATCAATTTATTAAAAATCCCGTACGTGATTCATTTCGAAATATAATAATTAAGATGTGGTTAAAATTTCAAATGGATTGGATGAAAACTGTTCAAGTTATGCTGCGTGCCCGTTGAGAAAAACTCGTTTCGAGAAAAATCAACTTAAAGTTTCAAAATCAGTTTCGGACGTAAACAAATGAGGAAATCATTTAAAGAAATTTATTACCATTAGTCTGCAATGCCAGGACAATAAAGCTGCCCTTCCAAATGTAAATTCTCCTCCTCGTCTTCTTTTCTTATCGCTTTTATGTTCGATTGCGTCTCTTTCGGCAAAAATGTAATTTTGGTCTCGCTTTTTAGGGCAAAAAGTGGCCATTTTCGTTGAGATGGGCATAACAGAATTTATTGTAGATGGTACAAAGCTGGATTTTTTATTTTTTAATGGTTTTTCTAAAAAATAATAAAGTCACTATAAACATTAAGTAATTTTAATTACAGATTGACTAAATGATTGAAAAGTATTTAGAACTTATGCAATACATTACATTACCTTTACCGCGTAAGTTTTCAACCTAAAATTAAATTTATATGAGAGTAATATTTCGACTTTTCAAATATAATAAATTAAGAAATAATTTACGTTATTCTTAAAAATCTATTCATGCTTTATAAAAATCAAATTTGTTTCAATTTTTTAAAAGTTTTCTGATATTAATTGTCATCAAATTTACTCTAACGTGAAAATAATATTATTTAAGTGATGTTGGTTTCATTATTTATTCGCATTTTATTAGTCAATCTGTTCAATATTAGTACTTTAACTTTCTTTGTCCTGGTTACGCTTTCTTAAAAGTTATCGTATGTACTTTATTATATAAATATTTTATGAAGTTTATGAAATATGTACTAATCATGTAAAATCCACTGTCGAATAGAAGCTTTAGCTAAACGCACGGTGGCTGAGCCAGTGCGCCTACCTTAAATAATCACTAAATGTAATAATCGGAAAACGACGATCCATTGATATTTTTTATAACAATCTTTTTTATGGTTAAAGTACACTTATTGAAGGATAATTCAAGCCTATTTAAATGGAATAAAATTGAGATATGTTAGTGTACTATAAGTCTGAAAATTGAAAAAATGTCTTTCTTCAAACTTTACTGATTTTTTACTCAACAAAAATGCATTTACAAATAAAATATTATACAACATTTCTTCGTTAAATCGCGTGAAAAAAAAAGAAAAAAATATTTTTAGAGCGGAAAAAGTGGAAATATTCTGAATTATGCAGAAAACTAGTGGAAAACCACATTCTTAATATTTTTCGGAAAAACATCCCCAAAATTCGTGTTCAGCGAACCAGAATACATAACGAAGACCTTGATATAGACAATGGAACTTGATCCGCTACGGAACCTTACCTGGTGCCCGGACTACCGATAAATCTCGATCCCCGTGGGGCAGCCCGCGCCAGCGCTAGTGCAACTGATACGCCGCAAAGTAAATGAAAACCGTGTTATTCTATGATGCCAAACGCGCGCGAGCTTCCAAAACCTAGTCGTATACGAGCGCTAATATCGAAGTACAGAGACAGAGAAAGCGAGCGCGCGGAACCGAAGAAGGAAAAACGCTCAAAGGCCGCTGCGCTCCCTATTGTGTTATTGGACAAAAGTTGGTCGTTGCGCACGCGCGCGATTTGATATATGGCCGACAGGGAGAGTGAGGGAGAGAGAGAGAGAGCGAGAGAGAGAGAGAGAGAGAGAGAGAGAGAGAGAGAGAGAGAGAGAGAGAGAGAGAGAGAGAGAGAGAAACGAGACGGGCCATTTCTCAGAGGCAACGACGCTACTGCTGCCGCAGCTGTAGCTGCAGCGTGCTACTCTACTATATACCCTTTTCTCTCTGTCTCTGGGTTGCTTTCGTTCGCGCTCGCGCGTACGTGTGGTATAGGTGTAACTTGAGAAAGATCTCTGTTGCGTAACGTCGCGTCGCGTGGAGCACAAGGTACAGAGCGAGGACTGTATCTGATCACGATTTTTATCCGGGAGAAAGCTGTGTTGCGGGGGATGGGAGCTTCGGCGCTGCGGCGTATTATGTGGCACGTAATTTTTATTTTGATTTATATCGGGGTAGTTTTTTGTAGTCGCAGGCTGCGCTCTTTGCGCGTGTGTGCGATGGTTCGAGGAGGAAACACGCGATTGCAACACGGGATATGGGCAGCGTGACGGCATGTTTTGAGAGGCTTTTTTTGAAAGTGTAATGTTACTTCAAAAGGTTGGGGTGAATAAAATTAATATCAAATTCAATTCATGAAATCATAAGTCCGTATACGTTAATACAGATAATTTATCGTATACTGCTTAACACACATATCTGTATATACGTGGATATTTGATGCCACGGAAATGACCGTTTTTTCATGGGACATATTTTAAGTCATACTTTAAGAGTTCAAAATAAATATTTCATTATTCTAACAGGGTACAAAATATTAACACTCATCTTTAGAAGCACAGAGCGAAGCGGATTACTGATTTTTATATCTCGCATATAAAGTTAGAAAAGACGTATTTCGTAGAAATGGTAGGAAAACACTTTTTTTGGAGTACATTTGTGAAAAAACGTATCTCGCCGTCTGATAAAAATCAGTAGTACAAACTTAAACTACGCCAGACTTATGTAAAATCTGCCCTAAAAGTGTTTGCCCCCCCCCCACTAAATATGTGGTATCATCCGGATAATACCGTGTTTTCCAACCACTCCTGCGAGATACGAAAAAGTATACAAATTATAATTTTGCCCCCCTTCGTTTAAAAAAACAATCAAAATAGGCCTGAAGCATTAAATATTACCGTGGGTTACTCGAGGTATGGATGCATACATACACACGCACACACATACACACACACACACGCGCACACATGCACACACACACACACACACACACACACACAGACACACACACACAGACACACACACAGACACACATGCACGCGCATACGCACACGCACATGTACACGCATACGCGCACACACATACAAATATGCAGAAAAACTGTTTTCTTACTATCACAAAAATCATAAACAGTACTTTATTTATACTACATTATCGCCGTCTTTATATTAATAAATTTGAATTTCAAGCTTAAACGTCCAACCAATCAACTCAATCGAATATATAATATATATATATATACATTTTGCGCGTAACCAAACGACCAATCAGAGAAGGAATAGAAACTTTTCAATTTCTTTTTTACAATAGGATAATATTAACTTTAAAACATAGCCTTTAATGTTCTGTAAATATATTCAAACGGTTTTACAAACATTCATTAGTTTATAATTATTATGTTACTTCTTTATTAGCAACTTAATAATTTTCTTTGCAACGGTATATAATTAACCCTCTAAAAGTTCATATTGAATAAATATAAAATGTTAATCACCCAAACTCAAAAATATTCGACTTATTGTCAGCATGCACACGGGCCCGACCTCTCTCTCTCTCTCTCTCTCTCTCTCTCTCTCACACTCTCTCTCTTTCTTTCTCTTTCTATCTAACCGGTAAGTTGGGTACAACGAGGCCTCGCATAAATATACGTCTTCTGGCCATTTATTCACTCTGAGGAGTGATTATTCCTAGCGAGTAGGACTCTTCATACGGCTCTCATGCTCACATTAAAAAGACATACATTTTTTTGGTTTTTATAAGCCTGGAGGAAAATTTCTGCGACAAGCTGTGACAACATAACCTCAAACAACACATTGCAAGAGGAGTCGGAGCACGTCGTACACCATTGCAGACATCTTTCTAATCTCCGTCGTCATAAGGGCTTAACTGCTGGGTAGGAGACACTGCATGAGTTTTTAGGTTAGAGTATCTATCTGTCTCTCTCTCTTTCCAATTTCGGTCTTGGCAACGCCGCTGCGCAAAATTTTGCGCCTTATCCATCAGGCATCTCTGACTGATTTGGCAACGCTGCACGGCCGATTTTTTCGACGTTCGCCACCAGGGCGCAGCACCATCACATTAAGACGATCGGTAACATTGACCTACGAGTTTCGCCACTGCTCAACAGATTTCTAATAATAGTGGCTCATCCTTTTTCTTAAAATATTTTGTATTATTTGATCATAGGTTGTCACTGTAACATTTTTCAATAACAAAATACCTGCCTAAACGTTCACGGTACGTCACCAGCATTGAACATTAACGCTAAGTTCTCTAGTCACTTAATTATTTTAATTTATTTACGTTTCTGATCACACGCTGACTTTTTCAGTAATTTTCTTACTTGACGTAGATTTACTCTACTTATATTGAGATCTTGTCTGACTACATACGAACTCTATCACGTTCTTCTACAATATGCTTCCTACTTCTTGTTCTAAGTGCAGAAAGATCTCGTAAAAATGCTATCCTTCGTCAATGCAAAACATGTCTTAAATGTTATTACAACGTATGTCACGAAATGATAGTGATAGAGAGTAATAAGCTTTTATGTCAGGAGTGCAAAAAAGCAAAATAAATATAAATAAATACAAAAGTAACAAAAGTATAAACAACACTGTTAACAAAAGTCTCGCTTCAGCTATTTAGTATAAGTACCGCAAATGAATCAGCAAATAATAAGAAATTTAATAATGATAGAGAGATACAGTCACTCACTGCGTCCATTTCTACTAATAAACTCTTAACAACGACCGCTGAAGAGAAGAGAACTAATGACATCGCCTCAGCCACTCTAAACTGTTCGCGTTACTGTAATATGCCATCGGCCATGCTGGACTTATTTACGAACCATTTCAATGTTCTTGTAAGATCAATGGATTCTATTCATTCTCTCGCAGAGAAGAAGCTCGATGCTGTCAGTAATACGCCAATTATCGTACCAGCAAATGAGGGGTTGACTGACAAACTGACAGTTCAGGTTTCGTCATTGGAGAGAAAAATTGACGAGCAGTCATCCAATATGACGGATCTGCAGAATGATTGTCTATTGTTACTACAAGACAACAAACTTCTAAAAGAACAAATTCAACAATTAGAGTCTAAGATTGATAGTATGGTCTATGGCATAAACCTAAATCATAATCAAAACAATAATAAAAATCAAAATGCCAACGTCATTTGTGATGAACTTGAAGCTAACGAGTTGCGTGTGTTCGTCTCCCTTAGAGATGTACTCGTTGACTCCTAGGATCACGCGACTAGGAAAGAACCCACTTTCAGCAGGATTCGAACGCGGAGTCACAAGCCTAAAACGCTTGGCTCGCATCATAAAAATGAATCTTCATTGAATCATATCCCGACACTTGCTTATGGAAGAAAGGGTTCTAGCCATACAACGAGAGAAGACAGTAACGGTGATAGGGCACTGGATTGATGGGCACGGGCATTGTCGATTGATCTCGTGCCCAGACTGATCCCGTTGAGATCACTTACGTGGTTCTCAGCATTGCTCTATCTTCTCTCAATAAGGATGATATTATTATTATCAAGCCCGCTGGCTGGCAGCTGCTGACGCGGATATAGCTGTACTTATCAATTTTTTTATACAACAATTTTAGCTTTATTTTATTTACACTTTTTTGTGTTACACTCAAGTTAATTAAAACAAAAAAATTATCTCGGCTTGCAGATATCGTAGACTAACTTTTCGGGGCTTAAAATGTACACAAAAATAGTAGCTTTTCGAATATGTATGGACAATTTAAATTAAAATACGATTTGTAATACCGTGTCCTTTTTTTCATGACGAAAAAACGATCCTTTTTTTACTATCTTTAGATAGTTTAAGTTTATTAAATTGTTTCGATTATTATATTATTGGATTATTTCAAGTTGTTCGTTATAGTACAAGACTTAAAGAAGAGAATGAGACCTCAAATAGTTATAAGTACTGCCTCAAAGCTGTAGAAATTAAGTTTTGCCACAATGGTTTTCGTAGTTGCAAAATTGATTTTGCAACAATTAATGAATATTTTTTGCTGAAATTTTTACACATTACAAGTACTATTAGAACTATATTATCGCAGAGTTTCAAAGTCTTACGATCATTATTTAACAAATTAAAAATAATTGAAAAAGAGGCTTATTTTTGTAGTTTTTAATTTTTTATTTTTCGTTCAGTAGCAACACATTTCTCTCTAGAGCCAAAAAACTGTATTTCGTGAATATCTTCATTGTTTAAATAACGCTGCACAACTTTCTTCGAGTTTCAAATATTTTTCCTGTGTTTATCACACTGTTTTGTATAAGAAACAATTGAGACATATCCTCTTTAATTTATTTCTCAAAACTCTATATTTTGAGTCTAATATGACTGGACTATTTTGGTAAAGCTGCTTAGGCAGATTTTAAAAGTTTAAAAGTTATTTAAAGACGAGAGGAGGGAATACAAGCGCACACGTTTGTATCTGCTTCTGACCTTCGCATAATATCAGTTTCATACAATGGCATTAATACTGATCACAATAATAACAATAATAACAATAATATCAAAATAGTTAGATACACACATCATACACACAATCAGGACAGTACCAGTAATACCGAAAGTAACAATTGCGATAACAATAAGCAGCTTATTCAAGCAAAAAAATATTGACTAATGGCGGTAATAGCTCGTGAAACGGACGAGGAAGTGAAAACAAAAGCGGATTTTTTCAATGCAAATTGCATGAAACAAAAAATCGTATAAGAGTTTATAAAGGTCCAATGATAAAACTAATGACATGTACTTAATAGTCCAAAACTACATGAAATAGAAAATTGTTTCATAAAAGTCGTAGCGTCATAAGTATAAATATTGTCAATTTAAAAAATATTTAGTTAAACCCCAACTTTTGCTTATTTCCTAACCAATTTTAATGTTTCAGGGCTTATTCCTTTTCTTAAATATATCTCTACAAAGTTGACGAAAGAAAATTTTAAAATAATATATCTGTGATTAGAGAAAGTCAATTTTGTATAAATAATTGTTTAAAGTATAATTGTTTATAAAATTTTACTCGTTTACTTATAAATAATTAGTTTTGTCTTATAACAAATATATATTATTTTAAAATTATCTTTCATCAACTTTGTAGATAAATGTTTAAGGAAAAAAATAAGCCGAGAACATTAAAGTGAGTTAAGAAATAAGAAAGAAATTGGGGTTTAACTAAATATTTTTTAAATTGACATTATTTACACTTATGACGTCACGATTTTTATGGAACAATTTTTTTTCATGTAGTTTTGGACTATTATTAAGCACATTTCATTAGTCTTATCATAGGACCATTTATAATCTATTATGCGATTTTTTTTATTCTCTATATCTAGTGAAAGATCCTCCTTAAACAAATCCGTCAACTTCTTAGCGATAAATCCTATCATCTATTCGATGTGGCTGAAAAGTGGCTGGATGATAAGAAAGTAGACAACGATCCCATTCATATCGAGGGATACTTACTTATGCGACAAGATAGAAATGAAAATGGAGAGGGGATTCGACTTTATATTCGTGACAAATACAGGGTCAAAGAACTAGCTAAATCGAAAACTAATGGAAGTATCCGGATCTCGTCAACAAGCTGAGAGAATTTTGCGATTTATATAGTCACAAATTTATAATGGCCTATTTGAATGCAGATCTGTTAACAGATAGTGATGAAGCGAAGTATGTTCGCAAGCTTGCACTGAACTATCACTTCAGATCGTCCAACACGAGCGACCCATCCCACCGACACCTCACACACATGGATTGACACCATACTAGTAGACAGTAACAACATTGTAGCGGATCATGACAACTTTGAACCGCCATGGCCTAGCAAACACAATATTCTTGACGTGACCATCAATGTATAACACACTACGTATCTGATGATTCATTCGCGTATAGGGATTACAAGAACATCAAACCGGATGTAGTAAAATCCCTCTTGTAGGAATTCGATTGGTTAATGTTTAATGAGCGTCACGTCGACCTCGACACAGCGTTTCACTGCCTTAGCGCGAACTTGCTGGATGCAATTAAAAACTTAGCACCATTAAAACGAGTTAAGCCTCGTAAGGACAGTCCACCCTGGAAAAAATATGACGCGACTTACAAGCGGTACAAAAGGACTGGTGATGCGCGGTTTCATTACGAGTTTCTGGAGTTGCGCAATAAATCCTTAGACAAAACAGAACAAGCTCGTATTGCATATTATCAAGGAAGACTAGGTAAGCAGCAGAGTGATGTTTGGAAAGTGTAACAATAGGACCCCCCGCCGGATGCTCAAGAGCTGATCCAGGATTCGATTGGGGGGTTAGGACAGAAATTATTTAATTAAATAAATGTTTATTTAGAAATAATAATAAAATAATATTTATACATTAATCAATTAAATAATAATACAAAGAAATTATTAACAATAAGAAGATATAAATATATTTAAAGAAAATAATAATAAAGTGAAGTTAAATAATGAGTAATCAATCAAAATTATGCTTATCTGCACTAGGAATTCGAGAGCCCCGAATACCTCGAGGTGGTATTCGACAGAGCACCAGACACGAGAGTCCCCGTAAGTCTGGTCAGTGTTTTCCTAATCTACTTAATACTAATTCATAATTAAATGCTCACGTCCTGAGCTATGGATGCAATGGTTATAGGTACAGGATCCGGTAATGGGTACAGGAAATGGTAAAAGGTACAGGAATAGAAACGGGTACAGGAATCGGTAACGGATACAGGAATCGGTAACGGGTACAGGAATCGGTAACGGGTTCAGGAATCGGTAACGGGTACAGGAATCGGTAACGGGTACAGGAATCGGTAACGGGTACAGGAATCAGTAACGGGTACAGGAATCGGTAACGGGTACAGGAATCGGTAACGGGTACAGGAATCGATAATGGGTACCGGAACAGGATCCGGAACAGGATCCGGTAATACGAACGGGATACGGTAATTGGCATCGGTCGGCTTATGTATACATAAGTGTATATAAGATAGACCTCAAGCGAGGAGCCCTTCGACTTGATATCAGGCATATGCACTAATGCATGTGGGCGTCGGCGACGTCAGGATCCTGGCCGACGAGCGCCTCCGCCGAGGAGTCTGGAAGGCCGGACGAGAGTCACGAGAGCGCCCGGTTGACTCCGGACGCTCGGGAAAGAACATACGCGTCCGCTGCCCCGGGTGGACTGCCGAGTTTTGCCCGTGCGGTGAGCTGGCTCGAATCTCGCTCTCTCCCCTCATCGAGCGCCGCGCGCTCGGTGCTTCGAGACAGGCGCGCGCGTACGTATCTCCTTCTCTCTCTCTCTCTCTCTCTCTCTCTCTCTCTCTCTCTCTCTCTCTCCTCACTCTTTGGTCAACTCCTCGTTGAGCGGCAAGTTGTACGTGCGCGTGCGCACGTGTCGTTTCACGCAAGCGCCAGTTTAACATAGTACGCAACAAAAAGGAATATTTCGTCGCTATAGAATTGCGGAACCTAGAACTCCTTCCCAAGTATACAGGGGGGTTGCATGGATCACAGCAGAGGAACTCAGTACTCACTTTACGTTGTGTCAATATGAAACGATGAAAATCCCGTTGCGATGGAAAATCTAGTTGCATCTGCGAGCCTGGACGATTTAAATTCAAACCAGTCACCGCTGCAGGTGTTGTACTCGTGGTCGCGCACTTCTCCTCGCAAGCGAAGGGCGAGGATAACATCCCGCAGAATGTAGTTACGAAAGCACTGCCAGTCATTGGCAGCATGTTGTGAATCTGTTCAACTCTTCTCTGGACAAGGGCATATTCCCGGACCTCTGGAAGAGAGCACAAGTTGTGCCGCTGAACAAGTGTACTACACCATCGTTAGCGTTGGATTTTCGTCCGATTGCACTACTGTGCTTTCTCTCAAAGGTCTTTGAAAGGATCGTGTGTGGCCAGATAATGGCGAATATGACCAAAACTTAACTACTCGACCCCGTGCAGTCCGGATACAAACACAATAATTCGACTCAGACTGCTCTGCTCAGACTAATGGAAGACGCAAGGACAGGAATAAACAAGAGACTAGCAACTCTGTTTCTTACCTTTCGACTACAGCAAGGTTTTCAACACTATTTCGCCAGCCAAGCTTCTAGCAAAGCTGCGAGCTCTGGGGTTCTCCAGGCATACTTTAATTTGGATAAACTCATAGGTAGATAACAAGCTGTTGTAACATGCTATGACACCAAGTCATCTTGGTTGATTAGGACCCTTGTGTTCTGTCTTTACATCAATGACATCAAATATTTTCATTGACCTCAACAAATATCTAAATGAAGAAGACTCGAGACGTATAAGGCCCCTACTATATGCTGACGACCTACAGATATATACTCAAATAGAGCCAGAAAACATCGCTGATGGTGTGGAGATTCTATCTCGTGCTGCTCGAGCAGTGGCTGATTGGGCCGAGGGTGTTGTCCTCAGACTGAATAAGACCAATGCTAAAACCATTGCTTTCAGTTCGTATAAGTACATAAATAGTCTTGAGTCACAAGGTATGCCGGAAATTAGTCTGGGAGATGGCGTCTTCATCCCCTTCTCGCAAACCGTTACGGACCTGGGTGTGATTCTGGATTCTAAACTCACGTGGAATCTACACGTGGACATGGCCGAAAACAAGGTTAATAGGGTACTGTAAAACTTGAGGTTTTTTAGAAAGTAAGGTGAATGTCCCAATTTCTACTCATGTCCCAATTTCTACTCACTATAGACTTGTTATATTTATTATAAACTTTATATTTATACAATAGCTGTGCAAAAAATATTTTTAAATTATTTGAATATTCCCGCACGTTCTGTATTAGCCCAATATAAATTAGAGGACAGCATTTACTAATGAAAAATACGCAAATGTGAACAGTCATCTCTACTCGCGTAAAATGCAGTATAACAATTACACCCAAGAAGACTTCACAAAAGCATTAAATGCTGTAAATAAAAGAGGGTCAATAAGATCTGTGTGTGAGAAGTTTAATGTGCAATTTTCTACACTAAGATGCAAACATAATGGAACATATACTATTGGAAAATAAAGTAGTCCTACTACTGTGTTGACAAAATCTGGAGAAAAGAAACTGGTTGAGTGGATCCTGTTAATCGGCAAGAAAGATTTTCTGTTAACTAAGAACGTGCTTGTGGATAGTGTTAAGCTATTAATAGAATAGCTAAAAAGAGAAAATCCATTTACTGGAGGTAGACCAGGCAGGTACTGGCTAGAAAGTTTTGTAAAACGGCATCCAGAGCTATCAATAAGAACACCGGAAAATTTAAATGAAAGGCTAGCTGATGTTACCGAGAAGCAGCTTCTTGGATGGTATAAGAAGGTAGAAAAGTTTTTAAAACCAATGAATTTGATGGATATTGATGGATCCCGCTTTTTTTCTTAATCTCAAAGAAAATAAAGTTATTGTTGATAACAAATCAAGTAACAACATTAATAACAGATAAAATTATATTAATATATTTTAAAACTGCCACTTATAAAAAAAATATCTTAAATAATTAATTACAGGAAGCGCCCATGGTTATGTATGCTTACAAGAGGTAACCAGCAGGCATTATTGATTATATACCTTCCGAGTGAAGTGTAGGAAAGTCTGACAGCGGATGGATGACCGGAGAAACAGTATATGGCAAATATATTTTATCCATGGTGCGTACATAATGAAATTATTATTCCTATAATTATGTTTCTCGATGGACATTCTTCGCATACAACCATGGCTTTAAGTGATTTCTGCAAATCTCATCAAATTGAGTTGAATCCATTATATCCAAATTCAACACATATCACTCAGCCGATGGATGTAGCCTTATTTGAACCTTTGAAGAACGCTTGAAGAACAGTTGTTTTAAACTGAAGAATCGCAAATAATGGTTTGGCTTTGCAATTATCACATTTTGCACAAGTTTTGAAAATTTCTCTAGATTCTATGAATATAGAAAAATGTTTATTGAATGGTTTCATTGGATGCGGTCTTTTTCCATTATCAGCCAATGCTATAGATTATACCAGATTATTAAATAATTCGCATGAAACACAACCAGAAAACACAATTTCAAATCAGTCACTAACTGAAAATGATGATTACAAGCATACGTTGAAATTTATAGAAAGTTCTGTAAACATAAGTACTCTTTAGCTGTCTATGATAGCCGAAACCAGACATGAACAGTGACAGGGAGAAGAAAGGTTTCAAGAACTGTTCGCAATTTGGCTTAAATGTCGGAAATTAAGTCTCATTCTACTTCAACAGAAATCATGAGTGATCAGGTATCATCTTTCGTTGAGTTTTGAAAATTAATTTGTAATAATACATCTTATATTTAGGTTAATTGAACAATCATGCAACAAATTAATTAATTTTTATTCTATAATAATATTTAGATAATGTGATAGTTATATAATATTCGTAATATTATACAATTTATAATTTTTATTATACTTTTTATAGATCTTAATTTTATATTCTGAATAAGGTTAGATATTTTACTGATTAATTTATTGTAGACACACGTACCTTTAAATAATGAAACTACGAATTGTAACATCGAGTCAAGTGATATACATAATGTTTTAAGCTCTGAGAAATTAAATATAGAGGATAATGTAATCATAGAAGAAATTAATTTAATATATAATGATACCGAGTCAAATGATATTTTAGACAAAAATAATTTAGATACAGTTTTAATAGACAATGTTACCAATGACAATAAAATATTGGATAACTGCGTTACACCGACTGAACACTTTGTTGATAAAGTATCAGTATTACACGAATCTCATCAGGAACCGAACTGCCAAAATATTATAAAGCCTAAAAATCAGTCAAATAACAATACAAAACGTTCTTTGAGTAACGATGAAAATGTTTTTTCTGGTTAACTGAACATTTTAGAATAAAAATAAAATATTAAAATAATAATAATAATAATGTAATTTTATTACAGAAAATTATATTTATTTAACTCCTGCGCCATTTAAAAAAGCTTTGTTTTGGGCTATCTGTACTCTATCAACTGGTAAGAAAAATACAAGGAAAAGAACAAATTACTGCTGTAGTTACATCAGGTTCATGGAGATAGTATTTCAAAAACAAAATTGATGAGAAAAAGAAGGAAGAAGAACGAAAAGAAGATAGAAAACGAATTAGACTTGCAAAATCGGCAGTTAAGAAGGAAAAAGATGAAGAGAAAGCTAAATTAAAAAGCAGAGAGAAGAAAAAGCTAAATTAAAAAAACAAAAACAGAAACCTGCACATAAAAAGGGAACACTGATAAAATCAAAATTTAAGAAAACAAAATCAAGTAAACCAGTCGGTCAATCTTAAGGAATGGTTTCTGTACCTGATTAGATAAATTTATAAGTTTGTGTTCAATTATTCTGTACTTACTTATTAGTAAAATATTTTTCAGATTTTGTACTTTATTAAAAATAAATTTTGTATAATGTTAATATCACATTATTATTAATAAAATTTATTCGAAAATAAAATTCAATTTATTTTTAAATTATCTAATCTGACTTAGCATAATGAATTGAAAATATTAATCAATAAAGCAAGCAATCCAAGACTTAAGTAGAATGATACATCTGCTGAGTAGAAATTGGGATATCGTCATATTTAGTGAGTAGAAATATGGACATTGAGTACGTTGCAATTAATTAGCTATTATTAATATTCAAACCTATTAAAATGACTTTTCTTGCATTTAATCAATAATTTGATTAATTTCCAACAAAATATCATTGTGTTTTTAAAAATTGATACTAGTAAACTATATTTATGCGATTTTTTAAACCAGAGTCCCCTTAACTGAGTAGAAATTGGGACTTTTACCTTATACCACCCAGGATTTGCGCAAGCACTTAGCAATGGCTCTTGTTTTTCCGCACCTTGACTATTGTTCTGTAGTGTATCTCGACGCATCACTAGACCTATGTTGCCGGCTGCAAAGACTGCAAAATTCATGTGTGCGATACGTTCTAGGTACTAGGAAGGATGAGCACATCACTCCTTATAGGGAAAAATTAGGATGGGCACGGATGTACTCTAGAAACGCGGTTTTCATGGCGATCACCGCCTACAAAATAATTAACTTAAAGAACCTGTTTACCTAAGATCATTATTCAAAAAGAATAAATTTAAGCGTCTTGATAGAGGTGAAGCAAAAGAACTCTCAATTATACACATGCGCACTGAAGCAGGATGAAGATATTTCCAAGTACAAGGTGCACATTTGTGGAATTCACTCCCTTTTGACATACGCACACTACCATCTTTAAAAGCGTTTAAGGATGTGGTTAAGAAGCATTTCGCATGCTCTTGACTAATTCTTGGCTGATTTATACTATTTATTATGTTCCGTAACGTCCTAAATTATTTTGTAATTAGGTTTTAAATGTTATGAGAACGAATGTATTTATAATGTATGCATAGATGAATGATTCGAATTGTGTGAATGTGTGTAATTATTGTAAATATTTTTATATCGCTCATGATAGATTTATACGATAACTGATGTGCGAATTTTAATGTTTATGACTCATGTGCAAATTTTTATTTCATGTACCTGTTACAGTCGAAGTAATATTTTATACAAGGACGAACCTTATGTGATATGTAAATTATTGTTTTATGTTTTTTGTTAAAACAAAAATAAAAGTATATAACTATCTATCTGTCTATCTCTCCTTCTGTCTCTCTCACGGCGACCCAGATTTCAGAAACTCATCGCGCGTCAAATCTGCGCCGCCGATACTTAGCATAAACGTACGCCGCCGTCGCCAAAAACGGAAAAGAAGCTTTCCGACACCCCCCCCCCCCCCCCTCAAAAAAAAGAGAAAAACTCCACCTCAAGTAGATTCCACCACCACCGACAGCATCGAAAAATTTTCCGTTACGTGGCGCGACTGCGTATTCTCGAATATCCCTTCTTGCGTTATACACCCCGCAGCCTTTTTGTTTCCTCGCGCAAGAGGAAGCTCAAGAACCAGAAGATGCCCCGCGAGCACACTGGGCAAAAGTTTGCCTCGAACTGGAGGCGTGCATCTCGCGCTTGCTACGTGGCCTGTGTGTCAAATCAGGTAGCGGCAGCGCGGGAAAATGAGCACTTTAAAGGTCAGCAGCAGCTGGAAGCGACGATCGTTCTTCGCGACCGCACGCGCGCGCGAGTGTTTTATACTACAGGGGCCACGCGACGACAAGAGGACGATCAGCTGCCTTGACGGATGGAGAATGAGGAAGGACCGTATGGATTAGTTTAGTTTCGCGTGGCCGAGGAAGAGTTACGACTCCAACGAAGTTTGGCTGGAGCTGCGGAAAGTTAAATCGTTGTTTCTCATTTTCTTTAGAGATTCGTAAGTAATGTTCGGCGATTTCGATACACCAGAGTTTGTTTGAATATGTTTTATGGACTTATTGGTGCAGTTGTCGACGGTGAATGGTACATTTTATAAATTAAGAAAAAGATTGACTGTATAGCATATGTTATTATATTAAAAAGTAGTTAAAAGAAAATACTTCATAAGCTGATTAATTAATATCTTACATTAAGAACTATTATTCTATGCATACAAAAAATCTTTTTAATGTTTATAAAAAAATATCAGGGAGTCAGAAATTAGTAAACGGAGTGTCAATAACTGAGTATCTCAACTTGAATTATTAAGTATTATTATTATATCATTTATGTATTAATATAAGGGAGAACGGGGTATTGCCGGCCACCTAAGCAAACGTGCTTGTTATTTCCACTTCCAATTTGTCTTTTATTAACTTTAAATAAATATTCTATTAGTTCAAACCATTGCCTTTAAGTATTTCATATTGGTGTAATATAAAAATGTATGATATCGAAGCTATAAGACGAAATAAAAAAAAAGTTGACTGGATTTATTCCACATCAAAGGGTAATACCAGTCAGCCTCGGTACAATTCCGGACACTATTAAAAAGTTACTTTTATGGTGAAAAATTTCTTTAAATTAGTTAGATGAACCTTCATATGATCAGTCGCGTTATTATTTGCACTTACATAGAGAAATATGTTACACATAACCACTGTTCAATCAAAAATACTTAAGCAAAGTTGCCCTACCTGAGAGCGCAGCGCAATCTTTTCTTAGCCTCACTTTCGGGAGCGTCATATAAATAACATTGTGATCGGTATTACCCCAATGCTGCTTAGAAATTTAAATTCAAATCACAAAAAAGCAATAGGTTTATACTCTTTTGTTTTCACTACTTCGTATTCTTCGATTGTTCAAATTAATAAAGTTGAAAAAAATAACTGTATAAAGTAACAAATAATATGCATAAAAGCTTACTTTATAGATCAAATTTCTTATAAGAAATGTAGACCTGAACTTTGATTGTGTATAATTCCTTCATAACACTTAATAGAAGGTTATTTGGACATTAGATTAATTGCATTTTATGTTGCGTTTGTAATGCTATTCGAATTATTACCTAAAAATGTTTAGATAATTGAATATAAGGGTAACCGGAATTAGTCAGTAACCGGTATTACCTCGTTCTCCCCTATTAGAAAAATATACATTTTTACTTCCTTCTAAAAGAAACTTTGTAATAGTAAAAAAAATGTTTTCTAAAAAACATGTTAGAAACATGTTTTGAGTAATTTGGAATCAAAACACACTATTTTCAGAAAATGTCCGTATGGATGTCCGCGTGTGTGTATACAACCAATCTGAATTTTTTAGAGTTTTTTTTTTGTTTTTGATCACGAAGGCGGCTGAAAAATAACCCTATATAATAAAAGTGATGGCTGTTTGTAACGAAATAAATCGGAAAAGTACAAAATTAGAAAAAAAGGGAATATAAGGAGGGGGAGTGGGGGTGATGTGCTAAAATTAAAGTTGGCGGCACTTATATAGTACACATGTTTAAATATATAATTATGTGTTTGTACGTGTAGTTATTATGTTTGATTTGTACGACTATCGAAAAAGTCATGTAACGCAATATATCGGAAAAGTGTGAAATTAGAAAAAAAGATGGCAAATAATGAGGTTGGAGTGGGGATGAGGTGCTAAAATTAAAGTAGGCGGCATTTATGTATAGTGCACATAACTGAATGCATATTTATGTGTTTCTATGTGTAGTTATTATGCTTGATTTGTAAGATTATCGAAACAGTCGCGTAAGGCAATAAATCGGAAAAGTATATTAATGAGACAAAAGGGGCGGAAAAGCGAGGGAGGAGTGAGGTAATAAAATATAAGGCGAAAGTACTGATGTATAGTATTTGTATGACGCGTAGTTATGCATAATTTATAAGACTTTCAAAATAATCGTGAAATACAATAAATCGTGTTACAGTTATTCTTTTTAATTTGTAAGATTTTCAAAATATTCGTTAAACGCAATAATTCGGAAAAAGATATAATGAGAAAATAGAGGACGAGAAAATGGTGGGAGGTGGGTGAGGAGATGAAAAAATCGGAAATATATATAATGATAAAAAGGGGGTAAAAAGGGAGTTGGTGGTGGGGAGGATGAGATAATTAAATTATAGAAGGTAGCACTTATGTATATCATACATGTATAAATATATACATATACGTGTGTGTGTGTGTATATGTGTGTGTGTGCGTGTGCGTGTGCGTGTGCGTGTGCGCGTGCGCGTGCGTGTGCGTATGTGTGTGTGTGTGTGTGTGTGTGTGTGTGTGTGCTTGATTCGTAAGACTATTGAAAAAATCGTGCAACGCAAGAAATCGAAAAAGTATATAAGAAAATAAAGGGGAAAAAGAAAGGGGGAGGGGGTGATACAGAATGTCATTGAGTGCGTGAGTAAGATCTCAGCCAATCCGTAAGTCTGTGATTAAGTGAGTGAGAGAGCGAGAGAACTTAAGTCCTTAAGAGAATGAGTGAGCAGTTGAGTAAGTGAGTTATTAAATAAGTAAACAAGGCAATGAGTAAGTAAGAGATTGCATGCGTAAGTATGTCAGTAACGGAGTGAGTGATTTAGTGAGTCAGTATGCGAGAAAGTGATCGAATATGAGCGTGAGTGAGAGCGTGCATGATTACGTAAGTAATTAAGTGAGTGAGTGAGCATGTAAATGTGTCAGATTGTATATGAGTAAGTGCACGCGCCAGTGGGTAAGTGAGCATGTGAGTACGTGAATGCAAGAATGAGGGCATGTGTAAATGTATGATAGAATGAGTTGTAAGAAAAGGGAATAATTAGGGGAGGAAATTATGAAATGAATATATATTTATAAAGTTTCTATGTAAAAATATAAAAACATTTCTTTATTTTTTTTTGTAGAAATAGACTCGGGCGTGGGTTCGCTATATCAACTCTAAAATTACGCGCTCACACTTCCGTCCATACATACACTCATACCTCTCACACTATTCTTCACCTCCTGGTTGCCGTGCTCAAGTTCTCGCTGGAGAAGGCCACTAAGTTTTTAAGTTTTCATACTTGTTTGCTTCTGAGAATAAAATCATTAATTTAAAATATCGATTTTCTATGTTGTACGATAAAAGGAGTAAAACTGCAGCAATCGATCTGAAATTTTGCAAAAAGGTATAGCTATTTTTCTCTTGACTGAGTTCTTTGCCTAGATCATGAGGCTTATTATTTTTCAATATACATATTCGAGGTTATACTTTTCTTATCAAAAAATGTTTGGTTGGTTATTTCTTGGGTATTACACTGTAATTTTTTACTAATCAAAGCTCATATTTCTCGTTTTCTATGAAGATTTGAAATTAAAAAAAGTTTTTCAGATTCATTAAATCGGTTTTATTTTATAACGATATTTCATTTTTATGATATTTTTCTATTAAATGACTAAATTTGTTGTTCATAAACTTAAATTTACAAAATTACAAAAGAAATTTATTTGTAAAAGTAGTATGCATTTTTTGTATGCATATAAAGAAATTTAATCAACAATTTTATTGTACTGCAAAATTTATTTTCAATTGAGAAATATGTTACTTCATTTTGCATATGTTTAAATCTATGTATCTCGACCTTTAAAAATAGGACTTGTTGTTTTGATTTTTTACCACAGTATTAAATAGAACAAATAATTTTACATTGGAATAATTAGTAAGGTTGGAGGAAGCTAATTGCCAATAAATTGGAAGCAGATTTATTTAAAATAAGCAAACTTTTTATCTTTATAAAACTATATTATTTTTCTTACTATTTACATTTACATTTCTACTTGTGTATAAAACGCAGAATAACAAAACCTACACCGACATCTGGAAAATTTTTGTCATTCCAAACCACTCTCTTCGAGAATGCAAAGCCGCGCGCACCAACTTTATCAAATGATCGCGAACAAAAGATTTTGAAAACGCATTTATCGAAATCCAAAACAAAAACACATCTACACGCTCTCTTGCACTCTCTTCCTTCTCGTTACCATAAACAAACGATAAATTTTGCAAGTATAAGCCAAAAAATCCCAGCTCAAACGTCGCATTTTCCTAAACCCCCGCAAGTCGCGCGCGGAATCGAATCTCGAAATCGTATATAAATAAGGTGCAAAAACTCGATGCACTGCGCTACATCTACAGTGACGCGTGCCGAGGGACTTTCAATAAGCACTCGAGTCACATAGCACGTCAAGTTCATCCGGGTCGTTCGCATGCAAACGAAAGCGCCCGAGGAAATATCCTTCCTTCCTGCGCCTTGATATCGCGCCGGCTTGGCTCGCTGTCGGAAATTATTCGTATTTCCATTCGATCCGCCTACTTATATTCGAGTTATACGCGGAGGTACGGAGCGCTGATTCGCGAGGAAGTTTCGAAGAAGCCGACGGTTTTGTTGCGATATGCGCACCGATTTTTATTAGGACGTCCGTCATTGTTCTGTCGATTTTATTTCCAGCTTTTTTTTCACTTTACCAACATTAACTTTATACATTTGTGTGATAATAAAAAGATTTTGGACTTTCTGCAAAGCCTGCTTTTATTGAACAAGCCAAGTGTCAGTTTTGCCCCGTGTCTGTCTTACCCCTTTCAACCCTATATTATCGTATTACAAATTGATTAAATCAGGGAAGTATTATAGTTTTATAAGTAGTTTGACTGTTAGAAAGAGTTGATTTCTTTATGCATTCTTTTCGTTTTCAGAAAAACCAGCATATACAGTCAACGGATTAAGAGTAAGCAAAACCAGTTATTAGAGAAATGTTGAACGTGAAGGCACTTTACCAATTGTCTGGTTAATTACACAATTCTGAATGGTAAGTTTTTAATTGTTGTACATGTTTAAATTGTTTAGACTTTGCAAGTATAGTTTTTTTATAAAGTTTACTTTAGTGGCACAAATCTTTTCAGGTTATATGAGTGTAGAATGACATATTTAAGGTAAAACTAGTTACGTCAATAAATAGAAAAGTCATAGATTTAACGCAGGTAAGCTATTCAAATGTAGTAGTAAATGAATTGACTCGTTTGATGAATATAAGCTCAGTACGCTGCTACTCAACTTTGTATTTTCAGCTCCTGCGCGTCGCCTCCTGGGTACCCAAATCAATGAAATAAGATATACTCTTTTTATGTATGCCAATATTACAGCGGTAAACATTAACATCCATAAGTAAATAAATAAATGACTGATCATGCAGATTTTATTGATATATTTGTTTAAACACATTTTTCTCGAAACTTTATTTTCATAACTTAATTTGTAAGCCTGAAATTGAGTTTTGCAACCACTCGTCTAACCCGCAAAAATTCTTTTAAAAGTTACGAAGTCTTCAATACGGTAAATAGGATCATTGGATAATAGAGATCATAAAGTTTTGTGCTGGCTAGAATTATGAGGGCAAAGCTGTTGAACACTAGAGAAGTTTGTAAGCTACGGCAGTACTTACTATTGCTTCCTCAAACAGGAAGCTTTGTGATAGTAAAAAAAAGTTTAGCTGAAAACATGTTAGAAATATGTTTTTATACTTAACAAATCAAAATACACTGGTTTTTGAAAATGTCTGATTTTTTATATAAAGTTCCTTTTATATTTTATACGTTTACTATGATTGATGTCACTATCTTTTTCTGAGAATGTAAATTCCAAATATGCTTCTAAATACTAAAATAGCAGTTACCCGTATTACGATTAAATATCCCGTTAAATTACAAAATAAAATACATTGGCTATATGTTTATCCGTATAAATTATTGCTCGCATCCCTGAATCCACTCATAAAACAAAAACGTCTATCTCAAGCATTTCCACATGTATACGTATATACAATACATACCTCAGCGCGTCTCCCTGGTTATACCATTTCCGGCGATGTGTATCTCTTTCCTTCATCCGTCCTTTTGCATCGATTCCCAAAGAAGTAGACGCGGCGGATATTTCCTCTCTGCTGCCGTTTTTTCTCTCCCACCGCGCGCGCACAGCTTAAATCGTTCTCCCGATCGACGCGGATATCCGATCCGCCAGGGGATTGCATGCAAGCTCGCTCTGGATTTGAAGAGACGTCGGCAATGGTGCTCGAGTCGAAGATACTGCTACTGCTGCCGCTGTGGATGCTGTAGGTCGATTTGTGGGTGTACTCGAGAAGAGAACAGTATTGTAATTTTGCGCTTTCGGAAAATCGGCGGGATGGCAGCTGTGTGATTGCACTGGAATATTGAGGTATGTCGGTACGGAGTTTTTAGAGATTGAAAGATCAATTTAGTACATGCACTGAAAACAGAAATTGCTAGATTTAAGTAAATATGTTATCTTGAAACCAATTTACTCGACTTAAATGATTGTTTACTAGGCTTAATAAAACTGATTTTGGTTCAAAATAATATTTATTTAGTGTTAAGTAAATTTTATCTTAATCAAAATTGGTTGTGACTATATAAAGATTTCCTTGAATTAAATTACGTTCTCTTAAATCTAAAAATGATTTTCTTTAATTAAGATATTGCATTTTCTTAAAAGTAGAGGCCAATTTTCAGTAAACAGTTTCTTAAATACAAAAATCGATCATCTAGGACAAGAAAGTTTTTTACTTAAAACCAAGAAATATTTATTACGAACAAAAATATATTCGCTTGATTTAAACAAGTATGTTTTTAAAAAATTCATGATAAAAGCTAAAATATTATAAACAAATATTTACTTAATAAATTTTCTCAAATTCGAAAAGTGTGATATTCAAATTTAAGATAAAACTATTATTTATTTATGCAAATTAAATAAAAAATATGGGAAATTTACATGAAAATAATCCTTTTTGCTTCCTCAAAGAGGAAGCTTTATGATAGTAAAGAAAAAAGTTTTTCTAAAAACATGTTAGAAATATGTTTTGAGACATAAGGAATTACAATACACTATATTTAGAAAATGATCAATCCGTATGGATGTGTATGTGTGTGTGTGTGCGTGTGTGTGTGTGGATGTGGATCAACTTTACTCTGAATATTCACGGTAAAAATTAATGTTTCGGGGCTCACTTTTTTATTTTTCTTTAATGACACCTACTCAACAGTTTTTTTTTGTTTTTCGATGCGTTTTTCTTATTTTAGTAGTTTTTTGATTTTCGAGTTTCAGTTTTTTTTTTTTTTTTAATACCGTATAAATAATATCATCGATTGAGTGATAATGCATTTGGAAGAGCATAAAATTACCTATTTTTTCCAATCCGAAATTTTGAATCAGCTCTTGTTTTGTTATTTACGAAATCGTCATTTTTTTTAAACGGTTATATCTGTTAAATATAACAAGGAAAATTTTTGAAAAAAGATAATTAGGTATATGAAGAAGAATATTTTGTAAAATTTTTGAGACTTTATCTTTTTTCTGTCACGTTACAGTTTCCTATCGTAGAATAATCAATACCTATACTACTGTGGATTGGGACGCACGTAACATGTTAATCTTTGTTAAGAATAATTTAATTAAAAAAATAAAAATATGTGTCCATTACTTTTCGAGATTTTTTCGTGCAAGTTCTCTATTCCGTAAATTATCAAAAAGTATTTGTTTTACTTTTTAGATCATATTTTTTTAACCTTTTTCTATTAAAAAAATATTTATCACTTTTCCAGTACTAATAGTACCGGCCAAGTATATTAAGTTAAAGCAGATAAAGTATAACTTCAGTGGCTACATCTATTGTAATTTTATATTATACATCTGTATAAAACTTTCTCTGCAAAGGAGAACATTTAGTTTTATAAAATTTTTTACTTTATTAAAATTAAATATTTAGTAAAATTATATTTTAGTAAGATCAAGTAAATAATTTTTTAATTCGTAACATAACAGAAAAGTTGTCCAATTACTAAACAATAAGTTTTTGTTTCAAGTAGATATTTATTAAATTGCAGTAAATCATATATTTAAAAAACGGCCGAAAGTGGTCCCCAATTGCTATATAAGGACCCTCTTAGTTTCAGCTTTTAACGTAAGTGGCGTATAAGATATACAGCGATTGTACCATAATTCGATTATATTGTAATAGTCATAAGACTCAGGTATATGTGATTGTCATCTAATTTTTAGATAACAAAGTAAGTATTGTTTCATAAATAAATATTTATTTGAATCTAATAAATATATGTAACATAAAAAAGTAATCAACATAGAAAAAAGAGCAAAAATCAAACAAATATCTACTTCATAAATAAAAAAATATTTTTTAAAATCCAAATTGACTATTTTTTTAGAAAATATTTATTTGATATCAAATTATTTTTGTTTAATTTAAGTAAGTAATTACTTCAGTCAAATGAATATATATATATATATATATATATATATATATATATATATATATATATATACAAATTTTATTTGTTTATTGTTATTAATAACTACTTCACTTGAAGAAATATATATTGAATACAAAAGAAATTTTATTTGCTGTGAGACCATATTACCTGTATTCTAATAAATGATTTTTTAAATTAAATTATAAATTATTTGATACTGAATCATTTTTGTTCAGTTTAAGTAAATAATCACTTTAGTTGAATAAATACTATTTTATTTCAATCAATAATTGTGCTTTGAACGAAATTAACTTTTCCTTACTACTATTGAAAAACATATTTTTTTTAATCAATTAAAATTTGTTTGATTTTAGCAATTTTTTTTCAGTGTGGATAAACATATAGTTATGTTGGTATTGTTGGACATTTGGACTGCATGCTTTTCGTTATAGTTAACAGGTTGAGGGTGGCTAATGTACAAACAGAGTTTTTCAATGGTCCACAAAATCAATTAAAATTTCAAACATTCAATAAAAATCGGCTGTATAAAAAGTTTAATTAATTTTTACGTTTAAACTAAGAAAAACCCGCTGCCAATTCATTAGCTTCCTCAAACTAAATTAATTGCTCCAATATGAAATTCTTTGTTATAATAATTAATTTTAAATTGCTCTATCTCTTTCTAAATAATACCTCAAAAAGGTTGTGCTTTTTTATCATTGACGGTTACATAGATTGTTACATAAATTTTTGAACCACCGTCCTTAAAGAAAAATATAACAATAAGCCCCGAAACATTAATTTTCACCGTGTATATTCAGAGTAATGTTGATCCACATCCATGCAGACATTTTTTTAAAATAGTGTATTTAAATTCCCCGTATCTCAAAACATGTTTCTAACATGTTTCTAGCAAAACTTTTTTTTACCATTACGAAGCTTCCTTTATAAGGAAGCAAAATGCAAATAAATTTGCGTGAATTCATGACATATATGAGAAATTCCACAAGAAATTTGCACTTAGACGGTTGAAAAAATAACTGTGTTTATTTACTACCTTTAATCTTTTATAACTTTTGATATTATTAATCTTTTTAAACGCGGTAAGCCTTAAATTAAAGCTTGTTTTCTCTACTTTATATTCTATTCTATTAAAAAATTGTTTGGACCCTCAAACGCCACCTAACTGTTATATCAATAATGACCATTTTTAGTCCATAATTCCCATGGTAAATTCCCATAAGAGAAATTGATATACGTTTAAAAAAAATTACATTATCTGTTTTGCTTGTTGGACATTTTTCACATATATTATATGACTTATAGAACGAGATAAACATGGTTGCAGAAGTGTACCTCAATTTTTGGTTTTAATTGTTAGTTTTGTTTGAAGATGTTATTTGCTTAAGTCATTATTTGATTCTGAGTTTTTTGTACGTCTTGATATATAAAAATAACATTTTCCGTTGTATTTCAATAAGAATAAGTATACTTATATATACCTATACTCTATAAAGTATCAACTAGAATGTCTAGTCACTATTGCAAATTAATTTTTTTCAGTGTAGTATTTCATTTAAAATTGATTGTAAACCAACCAACGTGCCCTTTACGCGTGAGAGATTTATCAATTAACATCAAGTTTTTTTGAAGCCTCCTTCCTACAAATCTGTTATTTTAACCTATTATTCTAAATCTTCATTATAACAAATAAAAATTTGAACAAAACTATTTTCAAAAATCAATAAAATTTTTATAAATTGTTACCTAACGTAATTATTTTTAAATAAAGTACAAACGTCTTTTTTTATTGTGTTATATCGAGTCTTCGAACCAAACTTCAAATGGGTCAATTTTTCTTATGCTTTAGATCATTTATATTATTGCCTATTTTCTAGTTTTCGATGGAGTCATTAATCAAAGAGTATTAGTAGACTACAAATTTACTTAAATGTTTTTCGGCATGATTTTTTATGTACAAATCGATATATTTTAAAATAACTTTAATTTCCGATAATAATTATTATCTATAAATTAATTTTGTGTAGATAATCTATATACTTCAAATATATCTGTATCAATTAAATATTTTTCTATATTTCATATGAAAAAATACTTTCTCATTACAATAGTACATTACTCACCAAGGGAGTAAAGTCTACGGATGCCCGTGAGTGGCTTGCTGCTCCAGCGATGCGAAGGCAGCAAACTCGCAGGCGTCAATAGCCCTCATTGCTCCCGAGTGCAGTATATAACTTTTTCTCACGCCCGGCGAAAAGTTATTTGTGTTTAATAACTTCCTTGATTTCGGGATCGAGAACGTCACATAACCTCACTTCTAGATACTGCGGCGGGAATGTTCGTCTCTACTTTTGCTCCCGACTAATGTAGCCTGCGTAATTTGCAGCCCAAGCGAAGCGAGGAAGCCGGGAGGAAAAGTACAGAGGCGCACATGCACGTGGTAGTTTAACGGGGAATAAACACAATACTTTACGGTATGGTATGAGAAAAATAACATTATCTATCAATAATTTTCATTGAACAATCATAATCATTCGCTACTTGGCGCTAAACTTTTTGCTCGATAATAAGCAGACATCCGCTCAATCCCTCTGGTATTATCAGAATAATAATGCGATCATCCCTGTAGCCTTGTAACTTTCGGCAAGTTCGCGCACGGGCTAGAAAGTCGCCCCTGCCAAATAAATCCTCGAAAATCCAAGTGAAAACAGCTCGGCACGCTCGGCCGCTCCTCCGATGACCGACTTTCCAATCCCTACGCGCATTACCCTTCTCTCTATCTCTCTCTCTCTCTCCCTCGCTCTCTCTCTCTCTCTCTCTCTCTCTCTCTCTCTCTCTCTCTCTCTCTCTCTCGCTCCTTGTGTGGGTTTGTGCGCTGCAGACCGAGTCCTACCACCGTGCCGCGCCGCTCCAGCACTGTATCTTCCTCTTCGCGCACATGTACACACGCGCGCGCACACACACACACACACGGGGATGCTTCTCCCACATCCGGCGGCTATCAATCATGGTGGGTGCGAGTCGCCGGCGTTACGTATATATAGCTGTGCCGGAGAGTCGCGAAAAGCTGCTGACTGGCAGAGCGGTTACGTTTTGACTCGTATAAATGACCGGGATCGCCGCGGAGTTTTGCGTTTTGCATTATATCCTCTTTGAGTCTTGTATGTTATATATTTGTATGCGTGTGTGTGTGTGAGCGAGAGAGAGAGAGAGAGAGAGAGAGAGAGAGAGAGAGAGAGAGAGAGAGAGAGAGAGAGAGAGAGAGAGAGAGAGAGAGAGGACGTGTGGGAGGGGGAAAGAAGAGCCAAGGATATATGGACAGCTCCAGAGGAATAGGAATGGCGGAATGCGCAATTTCTGAGCGAACGGCACGAAATAAATGATCGATTCCTCCTAGAATCTTCTTATTCTTCTACTGTCGGTTCTTGTGGTCTTTTTGCATTCGGAAAAATGTGCAAGCTCTTTCGGGTTTTGTAGTTGTTGGGATAAATGCGTTTTTAGAATATTATGGATTATATTGAATTGTTTTAGCGGTATTAAGGGGTGGTTATATGGATTTTATTATTTTATTATTCGTTTGGAAAAAATAAAAAAGTAGTTTATTATCTTGAAAAAGGTTTCCCAATATGTGCATCGTATACTTTATTTAATGGAAGGCTTTAATTTAAATGAATTTTAGGGTTGATCTTCAAAAATCATTATGAGTCATTTTGTTTGTAAATTCTGATAACTAATGTGATAATTTAAAAATAATTAAAAAAAATATGTTTATTAATTTTTTAAGAAAACGTCCGTAGTGCAATACGCATTGCTTTAGCAATATGGCTATGTTATTTTGTATTTTACGGAAGGCAATAACGTATTTTTTTCATATCTAACGATATCAGCTTTTACTCTCTAAGCAAACAAAACACCGCCGCCAATTCATTGGCACTTAGCTTGCTCAAAATAAATAAATTGTTACAATGTGTATTTCTTAATTCTAGTACATTAATTTTAAATTGATATATTTCTTTTTAATCAATAGCCTAGAAAAGTTGTACTTTTTATCATTGATTGTAGTCAAGAGATAATTAATAGCTCAAAAAATGTTTTTTTTATTATTGATTGTTTGTTAAAAGATAAATTATAAATAATTATAAGATCATAAAATACATCAAAAAAATATTTTTTTTAGCCGCCGTTCTTATAAAAAATGAAAAACCAGTGCGAATTTATTGGCACTTAGCTTCCTCAAATTAAATAATTTGTTCCAATATGAATTTCGTTATTCTCATACACTATTTTAAATTGCTATATTTCTTTCTTTAATAGCTCAAAAAACGTGGGTTTTTTATAGTCATATAAACGTTATATAAACAATTTTGATTTTTTCACAAAAACACTTTGTTCCAAAATGAATTTCATTATTCTCATACATTATTTTAAATTGTTATACTTCTTTCTTATTAATAGCTCAAAAAAGGTGAGTTTTTTATAGTCATATAAACGTGCTATAAACAATTTTGATTTTTTTCACAAAAAAACTTTGGGACATTTTTCACGTTTTTAAAACTTTTTAAGAACGTTTTTTATTCTTCTGCAAAAGTTTTAAAAGTTTAAAAAACAACATTTTTAAAACTTTTTAAAACATTTTGTGCTCTTAAAGTACATATTTCAAGAACCTGATTAGGACCTTATCCGACTCCAAAGATACTTGATCACATCCTATTTATACCAGAATTAGTATTTCTATTATCTGGTGACGGCATAATTAATCTATGTATTCAGGTACTTCAGAATGTATAATAAACATTTAAATTATATGTAGTTAGATATTGGTACAAAGATTAATAGAATTCCTAATCATCTAATCACATTTCAAACAAACTTCCATCATAGATTTCAGAGATATAATCGTGTAAGCTAAATATTAATATTTTCGGTTATAACCAAAGATAGAAAAGAGCCTATCCAAAATTTGCACTTATGGAAGATAGGTTATTTTATACTCTTTGTAATGCATTTACACTAACTTGATAATAAAATTTTTAACATTTCCAAAAACCCGAAAATTTATAACTTAAAAACAATTATTATAAAAAAAAACAAGTCGATGAATCTTGAAATTTCTTTGCAATTTTAAATCTTCACTTGAAAATGAAAAAAATGATCAATTTTTGCTATAAAATGACTGCGCCATTTTCAAATTATAAGTTATCAATAAGAAATTTAGAAAAAGTATATAACTCAATATCTTTGAAAGTGAGAGATCTCATGATTTAAAAAAAAACATACAGGTCATGAGATAGTAAAAAGCTACCTTTTTTTAAGTTTCAGATAAAATGCTGTTGATTTACTTAAGTTATCGGCAGAAAAAAAAATCAAAATTTTTTATTAAATCATTTTTTTCTTGACAAAAGGAAAAAGTCAAGACTAAAAAATTAGACTGAATATTCTTCTCTATATTCAGAATAATCCCAATTCTTTTAAAAAAATTTCCGTCATACATTTCAGATATATAACCGTTTAAACAAGAAATTACATTTTCGTGTATAACAAAAGAAAGAAATGACGTTATCCAAACTTCAGGACGTAAAAGTTAGGTAATTTTATGGTCTTTTAAATGCATTTTCGATGTATCAATGATATTATTTCTAAGGTATTCAAAAACCCTAAAAACTGAAACCCAAAACTCGAGAACCCGCTATGAAAACAAAAGTAAACATAGAAAAACAAAAAAAGAATATTTTTATCCTCCCATCCTTCAAAAAAAAAAAAATGAGCCCTAAAACAGTAAGTTTCACCGTGTACATGTACATACTCACACACACAGACACACGCACGTACGCACGCACGCACACACCCACGCACGCACGATCGCACGCACGCACACACACACGCACGCACGCGCACCCCCCCCCCCACACACACACACGCAACACACCTCCATACAGACACTTTCTAAAAATAGTGTATTTTGATTTCTTAAGTCTCAAAACATTTTTCTAACATTATTGGAATGTATGTAAGATGTTTATCCGAACATTCATTCATTAAAAAATGACTCTAACGTCTAACTTTTGATGAATTTTAAATGATTGCTTCTAACAGCAAATTGTAGACGGAATTGTTCTAATTTATATGAATATTTTGACAACGTTTCAGGTGTATCTTACACCCTTCTTCAGGTTAAAGAAGAATTAGTTCTATCATAAGCTTTAATCTAGGTAACTTATCTAGACTGCTAGCTGCATCCCGCACAATGCGGTTGAAAATTCCGTTGGACGTATTCAGACATCGAGTGTCGGTGAATGATCAGGTTGATTTTTTCCCTCTCAAAATTAGGCACTAACACTTTATAAAATAGCATGCTTTTATATTACACTTATTCACTATTGCTTAAGAACATGCTATTAGATGCTAAAAAATGATATTAGTTTAACTCTATATTTGATTACGTCGTTACTGTTAATTTGAGTATAAGTAGGAAAATAGGGTGTTATAAAAAACTACTAAGTATACGGATTTTAAGGAATATGGCTTGAGAATGTACTACGATATTGTTTTCTAAAGCATTTCTGCGATGACTTGTATACGGTCACTGAGATCTCTCTTGGTGAAGATACAAATACAGAATGGCAGAGCTTAGTCAAGATGATGTTAAAGGCACCTGTCACCGACAAATACGATGATATAATTATTCTAACATGTTTTTAGCATAACTTTTTTAGCGATTATCATTATTTTTCGAGATCTAAAAAACTGATAATCAAAAATGTCTTAGTTAAAAACTTTCGGGTATCTTTTAAAGTTTTAACATTTTTATTTATGATCTTCAGACATTAAGTTATAATTGATGCCGTTTAATGATTATTTATATATATATATATATATATATATATATATATATATATATATATATATATATATATATATATCTTCTTTATATTATAACATTTTTTCGCCGCCGCCGCCGCCGTGTATAAGAAGCTCTACCTCACATCTTCGTTTTTCTACGTGATTTTGGCCTATTCTTTTTTAATTTTTTGTGATTTTTGCATGACTTATGCGCTATTTTACGTTATTTTTGACGTTACTTTTACGTTATTCTACGTTTTTTTACATGTAGGAATCAGAACCCTCTGCACATCTCCCGTTTTCTACGTTATTTTGGCCTATTTTTTAGATTTTTTCGTCATTATTACGGGATTTATGCGCTATTTTACGTTATTTTACAGTAATTTATGTTATTCCAGGTTATCTTACACCTAAGAATAGAAAGTTCTTCATATCTCCCTTTTTCTACATTATTTTAACCTACTTTTCGAAAATTTAAGGTTGTATTCCGTTATATTAAGCCTAATAATTCCGACCTTCTCTATATCTCAGTTCTACATTATTATGGCCTGTTTTTAGAATTTTTTGTTAAATTATCGTTATTTATGCGAGATTTAATGATATTCAAGTTATTTTATGTTATCTTACGTTATTCTATTCTATTTTACAATATTTTATGTTACTTATACGTTACTTTCCGTTACTTTATGGTTATTTTAAAGGGAATTTGCTTTAACATTTGCCAAATGTTATGTATATTAAACTTCTAATTACAAATGATTAGTTCAAAATATTACTAGATTACTGTCGCAAGTTGCAGCTGATTTAAAGTTAATTCAGTATCCATAAATCAGACTATTATTGTGAAAATAAATTTTTGAATAATTGTTAATTTTTAATCACTTATAAATGTTATGTTAATTTATAACTTTTGGATTACAATACCTAGAAAAACAAGATTATTATTCCCGACATCCTTCAGTAATTGTTGTTTATTCATAAATTGCCTAATTGTTCGTTATATGTATGTTATCCTTATTATTTTGTAACATGTAACGTTATAAGCATTTATGTAAAGTATGGATGGTGTATATTGTTGGATGTATAGGTATTAGTTATTGTATTATATTATAATAACACATTGTGCAACTAGTGAGGAAAATTGACTTTTTCTAAACGAGCATGATAATTGAGAATGAGTGGAAGTTGAGGACACCGAAGTGGAAGGTAATAATTACCAAATTTTCGATCGCAGACCCTGGTGAATTTCATCACATTTTGAACCTTATGTAAAATTATACGTTTATGATTTTTTCCAGATCAATTCAAATCGGGGACGGTAGTCATTACCAAGGAAAACATAGCGCGAAATGCGACTTTGATTTTTTAAGGTTACTACACGGTTTTAGACCCTGCGTTTCATCACATTTTGAACCTTATGTAAAATTATATGTTTATGATTTTTTCCAGATCAATTCGAATCGGGGAAGGTAATAAATACCCGGTAAATTTTATCATTTATGGAGCCTTATTTAAAATAATATGTTTATGATTTTTCCAGCTTAATTTGAATAAAAGGAGGTAACAATTACCAAAAGAACAAAGCGCGAAATACGACTTAAATTTTTTGGTGATATCGTAAGCATTACATCCCAGTGAATGAAATATCAAAATATAGGTTATGTTTGAGATTTATACATTTTTAACATTATATAGGCTTTTGAAGACTTTAAATTTGTATACCATTCCGCATGTTAATAAAATCCAAATATTTGTTCAGATTTTTACGTATATTCATGCCAGGGAAAATCCTAAGCAATTTTCTTCTATGTTAACTAAATTTATTTTATATTAATTTAATTATTTTATTTGTGATTTATTCATATGTGGTATGGTATACACATTTAAAGTCTTCAATGCCTATAGGCATAGCGTAGAGAAAGTATAAATCTTAACACATAACTTATACTTTGATCAACACAAATTACGTAAAAACTGTTTCCCCCTAAAGTATGCGAAAAAATTAATAATTTATCTTTATAAAGCTACAAAAACTGCAAAAAAGCAATGTCGTGTTTTGTGCTATATCGTCCTTGGTTATTACCTTCCCCGATTGGAATTGATTTCGAAATAATCATAAACGTATAAATTTACATAAGGTTCAAAATGTGATAAAATTCACAGCGATCTGAGGCCGTACAGTAAAAAATCAAAATAGTATTTCGCGATATATTTTTCTTGGAAATTATTACCTTCCATGCTTCAAATAGATCTGGAGAAGCTTATAAACATATAATTTTACATAAAGTTTAAAATATGATAAATTTCGCCGGGGTCTGAGGCCGTATAGTAACCATAGTAACTTTAAAAAATTAAAGTCGTCTTACGCGCTGTTTTCCTTGGTAATTATTACCTTCTCCGATTTGAATTAAATAGGAAAAATACATAAACATATAATTTTACATAAGGTTTAAAATGTTATGAAATTCACTGGGGTCGAAGGCCATACAGTAACCTTAAAAATTCAAAGTCGCATTTCGCGATATGTATTCCTAGGTAATTGTTACGAATAGAATCCGTTATCAAATACAAAAGGCTTTCAAAATGTTGTTTTATGTATAAAAGCCATTCTCGGATGTCTTTGCGACGGCGACTGTTGGCGGCTCGAGAGCGGCTCATGGAGCTCAGAATGAATGACACATACGTCAGATTGATTCTGGCCTTCATACGGATTGGTTGCTACGAAGGGCTTTATAATATTCGGCAAATAAATAGTGAATTTCATCGTATAATGATATTAATTATTTATATCCAATTCCTTATATTTATATTGTCCCGAACAATTTGGTGCCGAAACCCGGAATCCATTATCGGGTTTATTTGTGACAAAGAGACAAGCGCAAAAGGTTGTTGGACATGAAGTGTTTTTATAGCGACATAAATCAATTTGAAAGAAGATATTTTTGTCGTCGAATAAATGAAGTGAATTGCAAAAATCTGATCAGCACGAGCGAGTGAAGATGAACGAGACGAGAATAGCGAGGCTGCATGCACGTGGATATAAGATCGACGTCGCTGTTTAGAGAAGAAAGACAAACGCGTGTAGCGCAGTGCTGATAGCCCAGACGATATAGCGGTCGCCGTTTAATCTCGACGATGGCCAACCACACCGAGGAGCTTGCAGGAAGATGAAAGCAAGGCCGAGCTGGACCATAGTTTTTGGAATTTTGCAGTGCAGCAGGGTGAAGTACAAATAAAGATGTGATATAAGATAAGTAAATTTTTATCTATACGCATTGAATGGACGTATTATTTTTGTTTATTTTTATTAACTGTGCGGTGCTGCGTGTAGAATACAATTTAAATTTTACGCCGATTTAGTAACATGTACAGAAATACTCAGTCTAATTTGTTTTTGAGGATTTTACGTGAGAATAAAAAACGTAATTAAACAGAATAGATTTTAAAATTTCGGCAACATTTTGAGTTCTTAAACGTGAAATATTTGTACAACTTAAATAAGTAAATTTTTATATAGATAGGTTCTATTAAATCCTTTAAAAATTAGTTTATGTAACTAAATATTGAGGACATTTACGGAAATCAGTTTATTGCTTAATTTGTTTGTAATAGTAAATTATCATTGCAAAGTAAAATATGTGTTCATGGATCTTGGTAGTGTATCGTGATAATTATAAACGAATAAATTCAAAAGTGAAATTATTAAAACGAAAATAAGGTTCAAAATTTAATTGTAATATCAACATAATACACGTTCATTCATTACGATTTGTAGCATTCTATTATTAAACATTGTCGGTATTTTACGCAAAGTATCGTATTTTATATTTCTCTTATTAATTAATGAGTAAAGTTTGTGTAGTAAATAGAATTTCTCGTTACGTCATAATATGGTACAGTACCTTAAATGTACCTTCTCAAAGAAACATTGTAATAAAGAGGTACTGTACGTCCGAACGCGTACGCAATCATTGCCGGTGCGAATCGAGTTTCAGTCGGATGACGTGTTCACATTGCTGAGTTATTCGCGATTGTTACTATGTTGAGGAAGTGGACACAGGTGATAATGATAAAATACTTCTTTGGAGAATTAATAAACGTATATTCTCTTATAAGTCGTTGAGCTAGCAGCGAGGTGGGGGTGCGTGTTACTCGGGCGAGAGCCGCGTGGAGACTACTGGAAGCGGAAATCTTCTCGGAGCGCGTCGCGGAAATGAGTGCACCGTGTGACTCGCGTAGTAGACTCCTTAGGTACAACAGATAACTATACAAATTACCGACATTCCGCCCACCTCGTTTAGTTATAAACGATAACAATATTTAGTAAGTAGCAAATCAAAATGTAAATCGCATAACAATTTGGTTAGATCGTTGACGAACAATTAATGTTATGAGAAAAGGAATAAATTTCTAATTCCAAATTAAAGCTAATAACTTTTCTCAAGAATGACTCGACATTGAAATAATTCATAATAAAATCTTCGCTCTTCACTCTTCGGTCGAGGAGTTGTTTAAAATCTTGACTAGTTTGGTGATGGGGCGTCGTAGTGTAGTGGTGGCCGTTCGGACAGTTACTACCCGGGTGAGATCATCTTTCCCAGGAATACCTCCACTACTCCAGCGAGTGGCCAATGAGTTGGAGATGTTGTTTCATGGCGGATGAGTACCACGTCTCCGACCTTGAACGATGGTTGTTTGTCTTTCCACTTAGACCTTCTCTGGAGTTAGTGTAAATAGTCGGGCGACCAATGGTACCAAAACCTCTGAGTCAGCTGGGTCGTCCTTCTCCATCTTTGCAGTGGGCCTACCTTTTCATCAGTGATATCGGGTTCTGTAATTAACATAGAAGATTCGCCAATTAGAAAATGTGCAGGCGTTAAACCAGATAATTCGGAGGTATCATCTGTAAGCGGAGTAAGAGGTCGTGAATTGAGGCACGCTTCGACTTGACAGAGAAGAGTGGAGAATTCTTCAAAGGTAAGAATCGTATTTCCGACAACACGTTTCAAATTATGTTTGACAGCTTTGACCGCTGCTTCTCATATACCTCCAAAGTGGGGAGCTCCTGGAGTATTAAAAGACCAAGCAGTACCGTACCTACTCAAAGCAGATTGGACCAAATGAGAATATTGCGAACCCCTTTTATACATTCTTCGTAACTCAGCATCTGCGCCAACAAAATTAGTTCCTTGATCGCTGCGTAGGCTAACGCAAGGACCTCTCCTTGCTACAAACCGCTTAAATGCAGCAATAAACGACTCTGTGTCGTATGACGAGACTACTTCAAGATGAACAGCTTTAGTACTTAAGCAAACGAAGACCACAAAATAACCCTTGAAAGACTTATACTCTCGATGTCTCGATGTACGTAATAAATACGGCCCTGCATAATCCACTCCAGAGTTAGCGAATGGACAAGATAGTTGGACTCGTTTTGCTGGTAGATCTCCCATCATCTGATACTCTTGAGAGGCCTGAAACCTCTTACATGTTACACAGTTACGTATGAACGTTTTGTCTTTGAGTCTTGCCTTAGTACATCCTACTTATGTAGGTTAAGGTCAACTGCGTCCCTCCATGAAGATTTACCTGATGTGCATGGGCAATCACTAGATTTGCTAAACGAGAGTCAGCTGGAAGAACAATTGGGAATTTTTTGTCTTCACTCAGCACTGAGTGTTTGAGTCTACCGCCCACCCTGATTAATCCGTCCTTCAGAATGGGATGTAGGTTTTTCAACTGTGTGATTTGCCCAGCTCCTCCCCCCGTTGAAGAATTCGAACCTCTGCGGCATAATACGCAGCCTGCGTCAGACCACTCCAGAATAATTTAATTTACTAGCCGGCTAACGAATCTCAATACGTACGCGGTGATGCGTAATAATTTATTTAAATAAGAAAACTCGTCGATCAGACTCAAAATTTGCGGGCACGTCTGAGACGACCTTTGCTCCAATAACACTGATACCGTCTGTGGTACTGAATTTGAAGATTACGATTCCTCTAACTTAAATTTATCTAATTCTAAATCGTGGATTTACCACAGTAAATTATCTCTGAGGTCGTTCGCTGAAGAGCCACGAGATTCAACATCTGCAGGGTTATCTGCGCTGTTGATATAATGTCAATACGCATCTGGCAACAGAGTGATAATGTCGGCAGACCTATGGGCAATAAATACCGGCCACTTGGCTGGAATGTCTATTAACCAATACAGTACATCCTTAGAATTTGACCAAAGATGGACGTTAGCATCTTGAAGCTGCAGAATGTCGACAAAGTGTTTTGTCAATTTAGCTAATAATGGTGTGCGCACAATTCAAGATGAGGAATTGACAACGTTTTGGTAGTAGCTACCTTTGTCTTTGACCCCAATAAGAAAAACTGCAATCTTTCACCTAATATCCTAAGATAAACTACAACTGTATAAGCTAGCTTAGATGCATTGGCGAGGCCGTGGAACTCGTATTTAGTTCCTGTAGATTGCACACCAATCCAACGATTAATGCGAATATCAGCAATCGGTTGAAGAGAAGAGTATAAATCTTGCCATCGTGTTGCGTACTCCGGTGGTAGCTGCTGGTCCCATTCTCTGGTCAGCATCCACAGCGAATGAATATTTTTAATGAAATTATTATTGGAGCAATCCATCCTAATGGATCGTATAACTTGGCTATTTTTTCCAACACTGACCTCTTAGTAATTAGGCCATTTAGTGATTCGAGAGAAATATTAAAGTAAAAACAATCAAGTTTTGGATCCCAAGCGATACCTAAAACTGAAAAACCTGAGCCAACCTTAAGAGAAGCTGTTGAAGCTCGAAGACCTTCTGGAAGCCAATCAATCAGATTCCGATAATTGAACATCCATTTTCTTAAATTGAACCCACCGCTGGCCATCATCTTCATGACCTATTCCTGTTTCTCTCTAGCTTCCTGAATATTGTGTCCCCCAGATAGGACATCGTCCATATAAATTTATTCTCTTAACACTTCTTCTGTCAATGGAAAGTCACGAGCTTCATCACGACTCAGCTGTTTGATAGTACGACTAGCTAAATAAGTAGAGGGTGCGAACCCAAAGGTAACCGTAGTAAGGAAGTATGGTTTTATCTCCTCTGATTCATCATCTCTCCACACAACTGCCTTCAGATGTTGATCATCCTCGTAAATCCAAATTTGGCGAAACATTTTTTCCACATCAGCTACAAAGACAATGGAATAACGCCTCCACCTAGTGAGAATATCAACGATTTCCGGCAGAAGATTCGGCCCAATGAAAAAACAATCATTCGCCGCTAACCCTATAGAAGTAAGCCTAGTAGCGTTGAAAACTACTCTCATCTGCGTAGTGGTACTGATCTCTTTCAAAACTCTAGGATGAGGCGAGAAATAGCATCTACCTAGGTCAACTATCTCACTCGAAACACATCTCATGTGACCCTTTGCAATATAATCCCGAATACAAGATACATATGCTTCTTTTAATTTTACATTTTTTACAAACCTTCTCTCCATACCACCTAACGTGCGAACTGTTAAATCGTGTGAGTTGCCCCATTGCTTAGGAAGATTAGATTTTAAAGGTAATCTTACCACATACTGTCCTCTCTCGTTACGAGTTACCGTTCTGGAATAGAACTCCTCGCAGGCTTGCTCATCAGCTGTCAGAAATTTTCTGCGTGGAGCTTCCTCGATCTCCCAGAAGTTGCGTAGAAGCGTGTTCAGCTCAATGTCAGACGTCGAGAGATGAATTGCTAGTGCCGGTCTCTCCATACGATCAGCTGATGTAGGCCCCGAGATGATCCATCCCAGCAGCGTTTTCATTGCGATCGGTGCCGGGGTGCTCGTGTTCTTTCGAACTCCTTCCTGTATGATCTACGCATGCACTTGCGCACCCAGCAAAATGTCGATGCGGTCCGGTTCACCGTAGTTGGGATCAGCAAGTGTGATACCTTTGAGATGTGGCCAGTCAGCAGTTGGGTCTGTAAATGGTTTATAGCTAGTAATTCTGGGGATAACGTACGCTGTTACGTTAGAAGAAAAGTTAGATACAAAATGTGGTTGTATATTGAAGTCTACATACAATACTTCTACATAAATATTCTTTCTCCCCCCCGATACCCGAAATTGAAACCCTGATCAGTTTTCTCTTGAGGTTTAAAAGTTGACAGAGTCTTTCCGTAATAAACGATGATTGGGCTCCTTGATCTACGAGTGCACGACTGAAATGTTTGAAATCTCCATTTGCCTGTGCATAAACCCAGGCAGTTGCTAACAGCACGGAATCTGTTAAGGGATAACACCACTCTAGAGGCCGAAAAAAAGGCCTAATTTTGACAATTTATTCTGGGATTATGGGAAAAGGAATAGTATTCATATTTAGAAGGTTTATTTAACACATATTGATGTATGAAAAAAAAAATTTTTATTATGATTTTTGTACAAAATGGCAGCGCTACAGCAGATCTGGGGAAAAAGATTTTTTTGAAGGTGCTCCGCGGGCGCACCATTTCCTCGAAAACCGTGAGAGCTGGAACAAAAAACAAAAAATTTTCTGAAGCTACATACTAATAGCTATCGAAGTACGTAGGATTTTTTTTATTCCAATTTTTGTAGAAACTGTGCATTTCTGAACAAAACGTATGAATTTTCGACTAAAAAAAGAGTAGTAAATTGTTAATAAAACAAGTAATTTTCAAAATATCAAAAAACGGCTACGTACTTCGATGGAGAATATATTTGTGAAGCTACTGTAAAAATTGGAAGTCGATCCATGCAATGGTGTTGAAGCTATGAGTGCGCCCAGTTTGAAAAAACCCGTTTCGAGAAAAACGCGTTCAAAGTTTTCGGAGCATTTAAATCCTTGAAATTTTTGTATACCTCTAATCTGCGATGCCTGCACCGTGCATTTGGCTATCTCTATTAATGTCTGACTCCTTCTCTTCCTTCCTGGCTGATTTTAAGGACATCCGGGCTTCTCAGGCATCGTCTGTTAGGGATCCCTCGGAAAACTTGTTGCGACGCACGTCCGCCTCCACGCAGAAATTATAGCAGTTCGGTCCGATTGTCAAGCCCAAGTGTTCCATCAGCTTCATGACACTTGAAAGGCCATCATTGTAGATACCTGCAGCAATATATACTGCGGTATCGAGCACGTATTTGCCACTAGAGAAAGATTTTGGAGCCATAGACCAGACAGTCGCATTGAAACTTTCGTTGCTATTGTGTGTGAAGCCGCCTAAGGAACGCGTAAGTAGATCGTCACTACTTAACTCTTTATAAATTGGCGAAATCGCTTTATAAACTTCTTCAGAGAGAGGTGGTTTATGTACAAAATCTTTTCCAGTAGCTTGAGCCTTTTGCCAAGAGTACCATGAAGTTTATCCGCGCTGGCATCTTTCGTGTCTCGGTTGATGATCAGTAGACAATTTGTGGTTCAGCGTTGCGTAGATTGCATTGCGCATTTTCTTCTCAGAATCATGATTCCTACGAATTGATAAACCGTAATAAATTGCCAACTCGTCTATGAGCTTGCCAGTAAGCTTGCCTTTTCCTCCAAGTCCTTTTATTTGTTTTTTCAAATTACGGAGACGAGAACCCATCCGCTTCTGCACATGATCGATACATTCTTTTTTTTTACGGTGAACTTTTCGTAGGGCTCAGAATCTATGATTCCTTTGAAGGTTTTTGAATCTCCGTCGCCCACGTAATTAGCGTACTTCAAATTGTACAAAGATTCTGAGCGCTGGAACATTTCGATGACGGCGTCCACTTCCATCTTTCCTGCGGAGCCGACGTGGTTCGCTTGGCATTCATCTTTGTGAGTTTGGCTCCACTCCTTGAACTCGATGGTGTCAGTTTTGGTTTTCCAAAATGCGCAAGCTTTGCAATATTTAGATTTCACCAAAACATCGACTACTTTGCCAGTATACCAGCCGATAAGTGAAACAAACCCGTAAAGAGTGAAAAACCACGTTTCCTCCACGAACCATCACCAGATACAGTAATGCCATTTGGATCGTCAGTTTTTTCTCGTTCTTTTTTAGCTGTAGTTTTCATACTGAGCTTACAAACAGCTTCTGCTTCGGTGGCAATTTTCTTAACAACTGTATCGTAAAACGATTGAAAAATTGGCCGCGGGAGATCCATGAAGGCGCAAAACTTTATAATGCCATTCAATCCTATTCCTAGTAATCGCATGGCAAGAACAATTCTGCGATTAATATCATATCCTTTCTCAATAAATGGACAACTAGGAATAGTAATCTGATCACAGTTTTTACAGAAAATCACAATCTTGAAACCCAAACCTCGCTTTCCAGTTTCGGAAAGCTTGCGGTATCGCGGAGAACACTGCTACAAAATTCAGAATTCGGTAACCGAAACCTTCATTTACTTCAAAATCATCGAAATTTACATCTGATAATTTTTTAGCCGATGTACTAACGTTCTCCAGGCTTGGCTTCTCCAGCTCGTAACGGTTTTGCGGTCGTCGGTTTGATATTCTTGGTTTTTTGCACTACTCCTTCCTCCTTGGCCGGTTTTTTTTTGTCACAATACACGACTTTTCTTGAACTCTTATTGTTTATTCAAAAACTTTTACAATAACAAAACACTATTTATTAATATTTGAACGAAAATGTACGGAAAGAAAATAAAGCGTTTGCACGGCGTCGCTTGGCAGCTGTCTAGTTCACACACACACTTCTATTCAGTGTTAGTACACCCTGGTGGACTTCTGAGGAACCACAATGACCATAAACAATAGAATTTGGACAGGTAGGAGCACTACATAGTCGACAAATCAGAGCGCGCCGTGGTGGCTGATTCAGCCGTCACGGCGCGCTCCGAGGCGCTGCGGCAAAATCGAGAATTCGACCTCTTACAAATTTTAATTCTGTATAATACCAATTGGATATGATTTTTAAGGGTCCAAAGTATCGTTTAAGCCAAAAAAAAATCGATCTTTTGAATATTTTAGAGTGGTGTTACCCCTTAAGGTTGAATCGACTTCGTTCAACGTAGTTGCAGTATTATGAGAAAAGACTGATAAATGATTTGTACTAGAAGTATTTGAATTGCCGTTTTCTGATATTTTACTAGTTTCGACTAAACTCGTAGAGTTAGTCTTATTACTGTTGCCGAAATACAATAGGGTATGATGCTATCCTGAACACTGTAGACATCTCTTAATGTTTTTACAATCTTGGGCATTGTGTCCAGATAAACAATTAAATGTTCCTATTTGTTCTTAAGTCAGTGAGATAATCTTTGAAGATACCTAAATTAAACAAATAAATTTCCCTAGTCTTACCAGACATATCATTTTTAAAGTAGTTGTCGTCGGTCTCTACTTCGTCATCGTCACAGAGTGTAGTGTGATCTGCATCGAATTTTTCTCAAAGTTGGCGTATTAATTCAATTCTAGCTACGCAAGCACCTTCTGTCATTTTTGCTTGACCTAACTTCTTAAAATATTCAAAAGTTCTAGCATTTCTCACATTAAGAGCTAGTTGTTTGTCTATGGTAATCATTGTGACTGACTAATCAGTATGTGATCACAAAAAGACAAAAAAATACTTTACAGTGTAGGCTGATCCTCCGTCTTCGAATGTTGTGACTAATTAGGCTGAAGCAATAATCAGGTGAAATATTGCAATAGCTTCACACAATCTCAGGTCTAATACACAACGCAGAGTTGAATCTCAATGGGTTAGGTCTACGACAAGCAGATTGAAGAAAATAAAAGAAAATGAAAAACTAGGCTCACTACTTCAGCCAAGAAATGTGCGATACAATTTACAACAAATTGAAAAACCAAAAAGATAACAAATTGTTGCAAAGCCCAATTGCTTAATGCAAAAAAAAATCAATTGAATGGAGTTGAGGCGAAGCCTCGTTGCTTACCAGTATAAATTTCAAAACAAAGTCAAACCCCGTTCCTCGACAATTGTGAATAGCCAAATATGCTATCAATTCAAATCAGAATAAGTATTCTACTCATTTAGCAAAGGAAAAATTGGCCAAATGTAATAGGTCAGGTAGCCAAAAAAATGTATTCTTTTGTTGAGCGAACTCAACTCGAAAGTAAAAGTTCAACTCAAGTACAACTAATGTTCGACTAAGTTTGAACGTGAAAATTCTTTCAAAATCACTTGAAGGCTCGAGTTCAATCAAGTTCAACCTAGTTTAGCTAAGTTCAACTGAGTTTAGCCAAGTTCAGCCAATTTTAGCCAAGCTCAACTTAGCTTAGCCAAGTTCAGCCAATTTTAACTTAGTTTAGCCAAGTTCAATCAATTTTAACTATCTAAACTACACAGCATGTATCTGAATATGCCAGAATTTACAGCACAAAAAACTATAGTATATAAGTGCTAAGCTAAAACAAATACTAAAAAAATAAAATGCAGCATAGGCACGACTGTAAATGAGAGAAAGCAAACTAAATTGCAAGAGAAACAGCGAAGAAATTGGACCAACTTTACCCAATTAAATCCAGCTGTTCCCCTTCTCGCTGAGCGCAAGATTAGCGCACCGTGTAGCACTTCGCTCTCTCTCTCTCTCTCTCTCTCTCTCTCTCTCTCTCTCTCTCTTACTCACGATTTTGCCGATGTCGACGTTGTTCAACGACGACGATGTCGTTGATGAAGTTGAGGATGTGATGAGCAGTGTTGTTGCGGCCCGTTCCTTCCTGTTTCCTTGATCAGGTGAGCTGCAGAGTGTGCAGTATGCGCCAAAAATGAGCCCGTCCGTTGGTGTGAGCTGCCTCCCCCTGCTGTCAGAAAAAGGACTCGTCCGCCGCTGACTCCCTTGCCAAGTGGACTCGTCCGCTTGCGCGTCCTACCTTGACCCTGAGGAAGCACCCTGGTGAGTTCCTCCTGTCGCCACGTAGCTCCCTCCAACAATGTGGATCGCTCCGAAAACTAACCCGCGAGGTGAAACATGCGACTCCGGTTTTTTGTGCTCCGAAAATGCACTTGTCGTGTCGACGTCGCCTGTGTTGCGCGTCGACGTTCGAGTTCTTCTTGCGGTGTTTTCTCTATCAACAAAAGAACACCACTTTTCCGCACACTTGCACTGTTATCGCGTGGTCTCGTTCACCAAAGAGAAGAAGTAAGACTTCGAATTTAACGTGCATCAACTGTTAAAATGGTGTTCGACGCCTGGTGCGCGAACGCGACCCACCTCGACTTACTTTATTTTATTTTTCCGGTAATCCGGCTCCAATAGGACCAAATGTTACTAGGTTTAGGAAGTGGACAAAGGTTATAATGATAAAATACCTGTTTGAAGAATTAATAAACGTATATTCTCTTATAAGTCGTTGAGCTAGCAGCGAGGTGGGGGTGCGTGTTACTCGGCCGAGAGCCGCGTGGAGACTACTGGAAGCGGAAATCTTCTCGGAGCACGTCGCAGAAATGAGTGCACCGTGTGACTCGCGTAGTAGACTCCTTAGGTACAACAGATAACTATACAAATTACCGACAGCGATCATAGCGATCGGGCTTTCTCCGAAGATTGGAGATAAGCTGGGTCGGTTAAACTTTTAAGAAACTTTATGCATTAGTAAATTTGAGTTTATTATTTATACGAAAAATAAGAAAAGTGCAACCTAGGAAAATAGTTATTTTGTGCAAAGCTCTAAATACCTATCGAATTTAATTTGAGTTAGTAAAAATGCTAATGATGAAAATTAATTTTTATTTTCTATGCACAATTCTAATTGCCAGTTGAATTTATTTTAGAGAGGATTTTACATTTGCGATGCCTGACCAATAAAACAGCGACATACGTCGCATTCAATTGCAACAACTGCGGGCAGCGGCAGCGTAAGGGCACAGGAGGCCGCAGCGACACCAGCAGCGGCAGCGCGATCACGCGCGTTATCTCCTGCAGATGAAGCTCTTACTCACGCGCGATCACTGAGAGCGACGACGGCACGTACACGCACGCCTTCCTCAAGAGACGTAGCTGTTTAGTGGCAAGCGAGTTGAAGCGTTAACAGAAAGGCGCCCAGCGTTAGATGTTTGTATTAAAAACGTGGCTATTTTGGACGTGAGTCCGCGGGAGGAAATTGTATCTGACGCGTTTTGCAAGCCAAAGACGTTTTTGATTTCATTACTTAGAAATCATATACGTATAATTACAATAAATTTATTATACTTGAATCGGATCAACTTAAATTTTTTTAAATATTATAAGGCATATAAATCGGCGGTTATTCACTTTAAATTTGGGTAGAGGATTTCTTAGGGTTATAATTTGTGATATAGATAAAAATCTAAAGAAGGACTACAATTTACAAGTACTCGTAGTAAAATATCAAAGTCGTTATAAAGTGATAGTGTTGTCCAAGTCTATTTGTGGTTATTGTTTTTAATATATACAAAACAAAGAACCCCTCATAAATGAAAGTTGTTAACAAAGCTACGATATTGAATTGCATGTAAGCAAAACTTACGTTTATGATTTTAAAATGTAAAATCTGTAACGTAAAGCTCCATTGAGTGACAGGAGTGATATTCTCCTTATTTCAATTGTCTTTCATGTACATGACGTATCTGATTTCAAATTTGAGAAATCAGTAATGTATATTGCATTTAATTACGTAAAGTTGTTTAATGAGTAGCATATTACTATTAAGGAAAAATGTTTTCTAATTTTCAAAATTAGATGAAGAAAACTTTAAATAATATTAATGTCGAATGCAAAATTTGTTGTGAAAACAGTCGATTATACCCTTAGCGAACTTAGGTAACCGTTGAAAATATGCAAAAAACATTCACCAAAAGCAATTAAGCGGGTTTGTAAATGGGAAATTTCTGACAAATGTCAATGAATCATCAATTACAGCATAGAGCCAATTACGAGATATGTATAAATGAATCTTGATGTTTTTGAAAACAAAAATCTGTTATGTACAGAGTTATGCGCCGTTAAATGTTTGTGATGTTAAGATGAAAAGAGAAACAGAAAATTATAATTTACTGATTGATAGAATTAGCGATTTGCGTACGGTTAAAAGAAAAGAGACTTGGTTAACGTTATAAAACAGTAAGATGAAATCTATAGTTTTACATTTTGTATAAAATTGATATAAAACAGCTAAATAACGTAGTCGAAAGTCTTAAGTCACTCCTGTAGCTCCTTAATTGGAAAAAAATTTTTTTTATTTATTAATAAATTCATATTTATTTTAATGTGATTAAATATTTTTAAGGATTGTATTTAGCAGTTATTAATAATAATGGCTTTGACTTTGCTAGCAGTCGCTAGTTGCCTAGGGCCCAGGTAAACTGGTTTAACTGCGTGTAAAGTTAGGTAGCCTTTGTATAAATAATTAGTTGCGACTTTGAATTTTATGATGTATAAAACGGCTAAGGATTGTATTTGTGACGACTGATGCAAATCATTGATTGGTTGGTTAAAATAGAATCTAACGCGCCTATCTTTTGCAGATTTAGGAGTTAGGCAATTAGTAGAATAACGAGTAAGTGTTCCGATGCTGTTTCCCCTCTTCGAGTTTTGCACGGATTTCTCGGAGGCATTCGGCAAATGCCTGGGATTAGGTGATTTTGAGTCCGTGTAAATGCTTAAAATCACAGACAGCACTTATAAGAATATCTTTACAGTATCGAGTGACCATATAAACTCTAAATTTGCTTGAAATATATTGTCGTCTGTTGCAATAGTGTCGAGGTGAGTCCGATTTATTGTTAATGTTCTAATTTTTTGTTCTAACCTTTAATGTATTTTGACGATAATGCGACTTACGGGCCATAATTTATCGATAGGGCGCTTTCAGCAGAAAACCGTGACCTTTAAGGGAGTTTGCCTCATGGTTGTGAAGGTCCCGTGTGCGGAGAAGCTACTGCAGGACTTAATCATACTTGTTTTGGCTAAGAAGCGGGGTCGTGAAATGTGTTTCATTTAGGAATAGATCTATTGTTTGTGACGATGACGTTCTGGGCTGGCGAAGCCTTAAAATGTCCCCAGCTTGAGATGAGTCATAAACGTCCTGAGGTTGTTACAGACCTTAAAGGGAGCTTGCTCCATGGTATATGAGGGTCACTTGTGCACAGTAAAGCCAAAAGACCGAGTTGGGGCCGTCTGGCTGAGAAGCGGAGCTAAGAAGAAGGAGCGTCATCTCGGGCTTGAATTGAGCAATGTTTGTTTATGCCACTAACATTCTGGTAAAGTCTTAGTAGTCCCAGCTTAGGGCGATCTGTGATCGTTCTGAGGCTGTTAGGGTCTAAATAGGGAGTTTACCTCCATGGTATATGTAGGCCCACCTTGCGAAAAGACTGAGTCGAAGGAAACGTTATTTTGGGATTTAATTCATTTGATAAAGTGTAAGATTTAAAATTCGCGTTTTTAGATTCACCTCGGGATATCTCAACAAAGACTCACACGGTTTTACGGATATTTTCACTTCGACTGTTGATAGAATTTAGCAAAATTTAATATAGTAACAGTAGTACAAAATTCAACAGATTTTGTACGAGGGAGAGGATTGTTACGAATAGAATCCATTAGAAAATGCAAAAGACTTTCAATATGTTGTTATATGTATAAACGCGATAACGTTTTCGGATGTCTTTGCGACGGCGACTGTTGGCGACTCGAGAGCGGATCATTCGAGCTCAGAATGAATGACACATACGTCAGATTGATTCTGGCCTTCATACGGATTGGTTGCTACGAAGGGCTTTATAATATTCGGAAAATAAATAGTGAATTTCATCGTATAATGTTATTAATTATTTATATCCAATTCTTTATATTTATATTATCCCGAACAGTAATTATTACCTTCCCCGCTTCGAATTGATATGGAAAAAATCATAAACATATAGTTTTACATAAAGTTTAGAATGTGATGAAATTTACCGGGGTCTGAGGCCGTACAGTAACCTTAAAGAATACAAATCGCATTTCGCACTGAAAAATACGAAAATTAAAAAAAAATTATATATACTTTAATATTTTGAAAATTAAAGAACCTCATAGTCTAAAAACGAAAATCAGTTAAGTGATAGGAAAAAATTACCTTTTCAGAAAGATATAATGCTACTGTTATGTTACATCATACAGTTCCGAGATTTACTTGGTTAAACTAAATATGACATTTTCGTTTATAACAAAAGATATGAAAGTGTCGTTTACAAATTTGCGGTTATAAAATATAGGTAATTTTATGCTCTTTTACAAGTAATTACACTAAATTTATCATAACATTTCTAACGTATCTACAAACTTGAAAAACTAAAATTAAAGAATCGAAATATCGTTATAAAATAAAAACTATTATATAAATCTTAATATTTCTTTTTAATTTTGAATCTTCATTTAAATACGTTAGTTTTCTGTCGATGTCCATATGGAAAGTATGCACGCTAAAGTAAAATGAAATTTTGCTCTAATTAAAAGTGAAAGGTTTCCATTCTATTTTTAGAGTTAAAAATTCAATTAGAGTGATTTATTTCACTCCAACGGGTTTAGCATGCAATTAAATCGTTCATACATATCATTCTTATCCAGATTTATAAAAAGTAAAACATAAAAAATACTCAGATAAATTATTTCATTAATCTTCAAATATCTTTTCAATCAATATTTCAAAATATCAATGGAAAAGTTATATAAATAAAATTGAAATAGCACCATATATAAGTAATTGTATACTCTTTCAAATGCAAAATGAAATGATCATACAGCACATCTTGGCTCAGTGGGTAAGATGATTCCCTATCGATACAAGACGCTGATGCAGTCGAAGGTAGGATTCCCTCTGAAAATTTTCGAGAATTTTTTCTTCGAGTTTTTCGTCTGAAAAGATCTCCGACAACGAATTGTGATTTGATGTAGGACGTATGCGCCCATATAGCCTCCTCAAAAGTGTCTGAAACGCTAATAAGCAGGTGATGGGTTTCGCTCGACCGACATCGCACAACATAACAAACAATTATATACAATACAAATGTAAAATACAAAATCATACACGCATTGTGACATATCGGAGTCCCAAAAAACCTTATCGATTTCAAAATATCGTATAGTATCGTAAAATAAATAAATTATTGTAAAATAAAAGCGGATCGATGAATCTCAAAATTTCTTTTCAATTCAGAATCTTCATTTAAAACGAAAAACATGAGCCATAGTTTGAAAAAAAATACCGCGCCGTTCTCAAGGTGTAAACGATAAAAAAAATGTTAAAAAAACATAACCTTAAATAACTCTGAATATAAAGATCGTTATAATCTAGGCTTCTAATACTCTCAATAGATAGTAAAAAGGTACCTTTCTGGAAATTTTCAGAAGGAATAATGACATTTTACTCAAGAAATCCTTAGCCAAAAAAACAATTTTTTTTACAAATTTTTTTTTCTTTTCGAAAAAGGAAAAGGATAAAGGCTTGAAAGTTTTACGAAATATTCTTATCCATACTCATAATCATCTCAACTTTTTTCAAAAATGTTCTATGTCATATTTCCGAGATATCATCGTTTAAACAAAACACGACGTTTTCGTGTATAACAGAAAAAAGAAAGTAGCTTATTTTAAGGAGGATGCCCATTGTAGTAATGTTTTGATGAGCTCTGAACTATGGTATTGGTATTATACCTTCTCCTTTAACAGATCAGATAGTATAAATCCATGGGCATCCTCCTTCCGGGTCGGAAAAGATAGTTAATTTGATGCTCTTTCAAATGCATAGAAAACGAATCGATGATATTATTTCAAACATACCAAAAACCCGAATAACTAAAACTCAAAAACAGAAAAAACGCTAAAAACAAAAAAAATCATTGAAATACAACAAATATTTTTTTACAGTCTCCTTCCTATAAAAAAAAACAAAAACGTTGAGCCTTAAAATATTAATTATGAACGTGAAATTCAGAGTAATCTTCATCCACATCCGTCCAAATTCGTTAAATTCTGCGTAGTATTAATTTATTTTAAGTGTTAAGTGTGAAGTGTGAGTGTAATTATTAGTGTGAATGATTGTGTGAACGAAGGAAGAATGAAAGGCGTTTTATATTCGACGTGATAGATATATGTGCAATATAAATGTGTATGTGTATATATTACTGTTATCTATTTATTTATATATTATTAAGTTGACGAAACCATATGTGATAGCACTGACTACATTATGATATGTTAGACTATAAATTGACGACCTGTGATAGCGATCCAAACTTTTAAACTGTAATGACTGATAACGTGATAATCAATTTTAACCAAATGTACATACAGCTGTAAATTTTTGTCATAGTGACGAATAAAAAATATATCGAACTATCTATCTATCTATCCACACACACAAACACACACACACAAACACACAGACACACGCCACGCACACGCCCACACGCATGTACGCACTCACGCACGCACACATACACATACATTCATACAGACTTTTTCTAAAAGTAGTGTATATGACTCCTAATGTCTCAAAATATGTTTCTAAAATACTTTTAGCAAAACTGTTTTTTTTTCCATCACAAAGCTTCCTCTATGAAGATACAAAATTTTCGAATAGTCAGTATTCGAATGAAACTTCAACCGCATGGAAACTTGGATTTTATTTTGAAAACAAAAAATTATTTTGACTAACTCTTACTAATATTTACAGCTTTTACTTTTCATATTAAAGCACATTTTTTCAGTTCAGTTTTTAGAATATGATGAACATGATTAATTTAGTATAGGGGAAACTGGGGTAAACTGAACACACTGGTAAAGTGAATCATGCTTATTATTTCTTCAACAAATTATTATTTACGCCTAATTTTAATTATAGTGAAAGATAATTATGCAAGGATAATAATTAAAAAGTTTCACTGCATAACAATTAATATTTTATAAAAGAAAAATAATTGTATTTTCGACCTTAAAAGAAAGTTGGTTTGTCTTTATATGTTTATAATCAATTTTATTGCTAGATTATTTTTTCGAATTACTTCAAATACGTTTAACTTACTATTATCAAGAATAAAGAGCTTCTAATGAGATTTTTCTTTTCTTAAACAAACATTTTAAAGAATCGACGTATCGGGGTAAAGTTGCCCGGAAAATAATGTGGTAGCACTAATTTATACACAGCCAGATGGAAAATTTAACAAAATATTAATCAAGGTGAGTGCCAGTGTAGTATATAAAGCCTTTGTTGCAACGCATTTCGTATTTATACCAAAATCGGTCAACTTAACCTCTATATTTAACTATTTCGTTTACAGTATTTTAAAAGTTTTAAGATGTCTTTTTGGTTTTATTATTATCTAAATTAACATTTTTATCTATTCTTGTACAAGAATTAGTAAAACATTTTCTATATAATTAATCTGTCCTCTAATTCACGTTACCTCGCATTGAGTGGCCCGGGTAAAGTGAACAGGTATTTGTCAAAAATAGGTAAATAATATTAAACTTAATAAATAACTTTCTTTTAAGTTGCTAGTATGTTGATTGATGTAATAAGTTTCTTGTGCAACTTACAAAGTAATCTTTTAAGTCTGAAAAATACATTTTTTTCGACTTTTAGAGTTACTATGTTCACTGTACCCCTGTTTCCCCTATATATAATGATTAGGCAAACTAATATATAAACTATATATTTGATACATATAATATATATTAAACACAAACTCATAGCTTATAGCGATTTTGAATAATTAATCTGTAGTATGATAATGGGATATTATTTAACCCTTTCAGTTTCAAGGTCATTTATCAATTGAAAGAAAATATGGAAAGCGATTTATTATCTCAAAAATGGTCTAAAAAGAGTTTACGAATTGTTTTTAAGGAGGTTCGATAGTGAAGTCAAAATGATAAGTTGTTTCTGAAAATATATGTCATTCTTTTATGAAGTTTACGATATCATGTGAAATTTGCAGTTTGTAAACTGACAATAAACTTAGAGTGCGATAGTTTAAAAATGATAAGAAATAAATGAAAAACAATGCAAAATATTGCAAAGTGTTAAAAATTGAAATTCTGATTAATAGAAATTTTACTTAACCTAAAAAATTTACATCACAAAAATAAAAATTTGTATGCATTTGTAGTACAAAAATGTCGTTTCCCAGTATCCTTTACATAATAATAAATGATTATCAAGGTCGCTATGTACTATTTTTTATGAAATCTCGACGTATAGCGAAAAAAACTACGCGAGGTGAAGTCACCGATGAGGTTAAGAAACGGTAAGATGACCGTTATTTGTACCGCTTTTAATTGGTCAATTATAATATTTCATAATAAAATATGTTTAAAGTTATTAATAAACAAAAACGCGGTTGTCTACTGTTCTTTATACAATAACAAATCATTATCGCTCTTGATTATGACGTTACTATGTAAATTTTAGATGTATAACAAAAAATACGGCGCGAGGTGAAGGTCACGATGGTAAAGTTCGCTCCGACCTCCCCTTAAGCGAAAACGTAAATAAAAACACTAGCTTGTTGGCTGCGCGGGGAGGTGCGCGGTAGGAGGGGAGCCAGTGCGCGTTGCGGGGGGACTCTCCTTTCCTCACCGCGCGCGGGAGGTCTATCTAACCTTTTTAAAAAAATGCTCTGAGTATGATTTATCGAAGTTGATATAAAAAACTACTATGTTCTGTTTATACTCCTATATTAATTAAATGGTAACACCTAGCATGATAGTTAGTTTTAGTATTAGTGTATAAGTATCTACCAAAAGGATTAAAAGAAAATGTTTTTCTTCGAGTTTTTATGAAAAAATCTATTGCGCCATACGCACTGTTTTCTGTCATACACATTGTTCTTTTGTCATGACATCACTACTTGCATTACCATTTTAAACAAATGCCATATTTTGGACTTAAATATACACTAGCTTCTTCGTCGTGACCTCCTATATAGTGTATGTATAACCCCAGATACTTTTCTCATCAAATAACAATTTCTTATAGTAGTTCACACCGCGTGTGCCTGCAGGCACACTTGGGACTTAAAGTGTTAATAGGCATCATTAAAAATAATAACAAATATTAGCGGAACCTCCTTTTAATATTTATTTTACGTGATGTTTGAAAAAAATATTAAATAAATTATTATGCATTCAGTAATCTGCTTTATCTCACTGTTTTGGTTATTCCCAAGCAAGAAAATACATTATTTAAGATTACTTCAACAAGTGCGGTGGAGCTTTTCATTACAAAGAGAAGCGTTCAAAAAATTCAATTTGTAGAGAAGAGCAAGTGCGAATTCCATTAACAATACAAAGTAGTATCCTGTGTTCGCCCTTTCCCGCGCGCTACAATAAAAGCAAATCTAAGAGCACCTGTTAAAAGCCCATTTCATCCTTGTCGCGAATCCTTAAAGCTCGTCTTGAAAGGAAACCCGCGCGGGGCCGCAGCACACCGAGCTGAGAAGCTCTGCATAAAAGAATCACCGAGAAATCACTTAGGCGTTAGTATCCAAGCCGCTCGTCCCTCGTTCGACTCGTCGACACTTTTTGTTTTTCGAGATTCAAGCAGACAGTAACGACCTTACAAACAATTCTTGTAATATATGATGCTCCATTTGTTTCGATTGTTATTCTTCAGAGTATTGTAGACTATTCGATGAAACTCATACTATAGCCCAGTCGAATTAGCCCCGAAAGTGAAGGTTTAATTTTTGCGGGAATCGGTGTCTAATAACATGTAGAATGATGTTCTGGGGATGCTCCATCCAGAAAAGTTGTATTACTTCAAGGAAAAGTCAAAATTTACTCCTAATAACGAAAATACACTCATTTTTTCTCACATTTTCTTAATTATCTCAAAAACTACTGGCTTTATTCGTGAACATAATGCAAAGTAACATAAGTATTTTAGGTTATTTTTCAGATATTGCCTTACGTTGACGAATAATTACCCTACATTGATACTACCTTACATCCACGAAAAAGGTCTTACTTTGACGAATGCGGCTTCACGCTATGAATATTGCCTTACGTTGACGTATATTACCCTACATTGATGAATACAGCCTTACGTCCACGAAAAAGGTCTTACGTTAACGAATGCGGCTTCACGCTATGAATATTGCCTTACGTTGACGTATATTACCCTACGTTGACGAATACTACCTTACGTCCACGAAAAAGGTCTTACGTCAACGAAAGAAAATCTCGTGGAAACATTTTTGAGATGAGCTTTTAAATACTCGAAAAACTCGATACGTTGACGAATAAAATTTCGTTGACGTATTATATCTATAATGCTCCATGAATAACGACTCCGTTAAATTTCCTGCAAAATAGACTTGGTCCGAAATCTCGATATGCAACAGCGATGTTGCAAAATCGGTTTGAAAGTCCAAAAAGTGTGTAAGAATCAGGTATTACTTTATGGCGCTGTAACTTAAAAAAAAGCACCTAGACTAAAAAATCAAACTCATTTACGAACTTTAAAACATTACTAAATTACGTACCAAATTTCATTTTAATCGGTCCGGTCGTTTTTGCACAATCCATTCGTTAATTACAATTATGAAAAAATGAAGCACCATTTTCACTTCTAAATCGCTTCCAAACTAAGAGGCTTAAATAGGCGCCAATTTTTTTAAATATACTTTGAGGGTTTATCTACCATATCCCATACTTAATCCCATAATTTGTTTATTAACCCATATTTTAGTTAGTTTAAAAAAAAATTTGTTAACTAACTTTAGACGCTTTTTCTAGGGCTATTTAATGGTATAAAAAAATATTTTGGTATAGAAAAAAAGATCTTAAAAGGCGCTTCTTTTCACGCGAGGATCATCTTGATCGGATACATAGTTCCATATCATTAGATATTAAAGCTCAAAGTTGAAGGTTGTTTGCTCATAAGCTATTGATAGTGGAGCGATTTGGAACACGCTATTTGGTAGCTGTATGCAAATATTTTTTCTACTCGCTTTGGTGTATTTGTAAAACATGTGCATCATATGTAAAAGTTGAAAAAAAGTGTTGCCGGCGCAGTCAAAACCGCCGTTGATGCGCGAGATTATAGTGGGGAGAGCCTACGACGACGCTAGCGCAGCTCTACTGCATTTTCGCGCTCTCGCTATCAAACCGATACGTTTTAATATCTCGACTTCGAAGGGCTGGTAGGGCTGGTTTATGGTGAAGCTACAAGGTTGTATAGAGATGCGTCTAGTTGTGTATTCTGTTACGTAATAGTCGATATATACCGCCGAGAGTAAACTCCACGCCTCACTATAAATGCGCCCTGATGCATGTATTAAGGAGATGTGAAAGTGAAATAAAATTCCCTACCTTACCGGTAGCACATTTGTATTTTTTTTCTGCAATAAATAAATATTTTTAAGAAAACGCCATACTATGGTCTCCGATTTTCACTAGGAACCCTCACTTAAATTATCAAAAGCTTTTAGTATTAACTCTCGGAGAAAAATGCGTTTGAAAATATATAACGGGTGGGGATAAATGTGCCGAAAGATAACTTTGCAAATGGATATGGCTCATAATTTTTTTTTATGACAATATTCATGTAGAGATAGACATTTTTAAAACTGGCAAAAAGACGCTTGTTCTTCATAAGTAATAGAATATATTAATGATGAGAACACGTTATAAGAATGCTAATGTTTGTAAAATAACACATAATAATTTCAATTTTCCATTGTTTTTTTAATTTTCTTGTTCTAGCCTTAGCTCCTGAAGAAAGTCACCCAATATCATGAATAGCGCTCAACCTGTTAACTCAAAAACTAATTATACAAAGTAAAATAAGCCGTAATCAAGTTAGTATTAATAAAGTTAGTATTAATACTTTCCACTTCACAATCATAAGATATTCGATCATTAATAGCAATTCCATAAAACCAGTCACCGACGTCCCCTGGAAACTCCATCTCCCATCCATCCTCGGCCGCACGTACAAACTCTCTCCGCTACAGCCTCGATCTCCAACCTCAGCGATTTCATTGGCTCACAAAAGTTCCTCGACCTTCGTTCATCCCATCAACCTGTTACCGATATTCTCTCGTTTATACACTCTCTCGCGGTCTTCCACGCGTGGACACGTCCATCGACTGCACTCGGGAGTTTGCGTATACGCGCGCACACGGGCCACGTTTACGATCACGCGGGGCCGTTACTCGGCGACCCACTGCAGGCTGGAGCTGAGGCGACCAGTTAACGAAACTCGAGTGGAGTGCACGAGGCGCGCTCTCTACGCGCGACATTCATGGAGAGTCGTAAAGCTGGCGCGGCGCAGGGTTGGGAGAAATATGGAGCGAGCGATATGAGTAGGTAGTAGAGCAGTCTGCTGAATCAATGAGGAAGTTCGTGCTCGTTCGTTGAGACTGATTGAAAAGTAAAGGTAGTGTGTCGTGTGTTCAGAAATCATTGAGAAATGCTTGGTTGATTCAGACTGTTTTATTCGTTTCTTTTTAATTTCTCATAAGATATGGAAGAATAAGGTAACGCGGCGTACTTACTTTCATTATCTAATATCTACTGAAGCATTGCTAAAATCAAATATGAAACGGTAGCGTATATGTGACATAACTGATCTTCTAGAAATGTGCTTGCAATCATTTTAAATTAATCATCTTCTCTTACAATACACAATGTTTAGATTAGCCATTGTTTTTTTCTTCTTTTTATAACTATCCTATAAATTTAATACAAAACTGGCGGTAATTAGTCACATCAAGAATTATAGCTCGTATTTAACCTGATACAATTTTTGAGATTTTACAGTTACTAATAATTTAATTATAGACAGTCATAGTGATCTACATATTATGGAATAATAAAAAATGATGAGTAAGTTTTTAGAAAAGTAATATAATTCAATGAATTCGTATTCAAAATTGGGTTTACTTACGGAAAATATTATTTCATGCTTTTACAGTGTATCATTCAATTAATTTATATGTAAATTGTTCTTAGAATCTGAATATTGTTCCATTTCTCGGTATTTCATTTTATACGGGTTCATCAAACGCATTGTATGGGTTAATAATGAAAAAAAGTAATATTAATTGAAGATATTAATTTTCAATTAATAACTTTTGTACGTGCGTCATACTTTTATTTTTCACAATAAATTTACACTAACCTTACTTATGTGGAAACAAGAACAGATCCAATACAAACAACAAAATTTAATTTGACTATCCACGTCGAACGTTTAACGCGCTATACTTCCACGCGGGAATCAAAATAAAACGAGCAGATCACTGATCCTTATACAAAGGACAGAGCTGAGAATCGAAGACATAGTAAAAGACGGGCAGGATAAAAGAGAGAACCAGCAATAGTGCTGGAATGCAGCAGCACCAAGAAGGTGTGTATGTGTGTGTGTGTGTGTGTGTGCGTATGCGTGTGTGTGTGTGTGTACGTGTGTATCTGTGGGCATATGCGTGTGTGTGTCTGTGTGTGTGTGTGAGCGAGAGAGAGAGAGAGAGAGAGAACTTTTAATATCGGCTCTTTTCGCGGAAGCGGTCCTTCTCTCCGAAACTGACTTCCCGTCGAGCTTCCCCACCTCCCCGATTCCGCCTATTGCCTTTCAGGTGCAACGACGGCACCGACGACGACGACGACTTGTCCGACGGCGCGATCTTCTTATTTCATCCGCCACGAGTCGGCAGCGGCCCGAAAAGAAGAAACGAGCGATCTTTGTGCACCGACGACGGCACGTTGCATTTCTGCGCGACAAACGAGGGGTGGGGTAGCGGAGATTTCTGTAATACGCTCGTTGACGCGTAGAAAAGAGAAAAAAAAGAGGGTGAGATAGAAGAGAAATTCCTGTTTTTTCACTGCCGAGCAGGAAAAGAGCCTGGATTCTCGTTTAACTCGCGTCACTCAGCTACGAATAGGCTGATCAGATCCTTTTTATGCTTTTTCTTCTTGAGGGTGATGACGGGAGGATTATTTTTGGAGATTTGTGTTTATCATGTGTTAAAAGCAGTGATAACATTTTATAAAGGAAATGTTTTCTGTTTTGTTGAATCTTATAAATATTGTTATTAAACTATGGTATGCAGTTTTCTAGAAATAGAATTATTTTTTTTTTTCGGCCTCAGTTAGTTCGGTCCGAATTAGTCTGTTTTATCGCTTTTCTCTTTCCCACATGTCGATCTATGCATCATTTCTTTAGTTGTCGATCTCATTCAAATGCATCTTGGTCTCCAATGTGATATATTCGATTACGGTGAGCTGGGTTCGGTGTCATTTAGCATTGCTGACTGGTCCAGTGGCGGCGCATGGTTGGGTGGTTCTTGTTAATCATGATACTGTTTTGTTTGGCAATGTTCCCATGAGTCTACTTGATGCTGTGTTGGTCGGTTCTACTATGGATTAATGTAATAAGTATGGAGTTACAGCGTGTCACGGATAGCAGCTACAATACTTTAAGCTGCAGTAGCAACCATAGCGAAATCCAAAATAAGATACACAGTAATTTTAAATTAGTTTTTAGCTAATTTATTACCACCAAATCAAATTTAACCACTGCCGTTACTCCGTTAACACTCGTTCCTCTAGCTTAAAAACTTAAGCTGACGGAATCTACTATAGCTCTGCAACTATTTATAAAAAGTATATTCTACCAGGTCTCAAAATTTATAGTTCATCATTTCCAAAAATATTTTTGGAATTAATCTTTTAACCGCTTCAAACCTACTTTATACGAAAAAAATGTTGATAATCTATCAAAATGATTTGATGACTATGTTATCTTATGAAGCTCTGCTGCTACTAATTTATAACTACACGAGATTATTTTTATCTTATGCGGTTTACGAATTAACCCTCTTCCCGATAACTCAACACTGTTTAGCTAGCGGAATCATCAACAACTTTCGAACAATGTACACTATCATATTCTGCCAGATCTCAAATTTTATAGCTGATCAATTACTATAAGAATTCATACCAATTCTAAAAATATTTTATACGAAAAGAATGTTGACAATCTACCGAAAGGGTTAATAACTACATTTTTTCTACTATTTAGTTATTACTCGAAGTTTTAGTCTGCCAATCATTTGTAGACCCCATGTCTTTAGTAGATTAATTTATTTATGACTTAATTTTTAAAGGTTTAATGGTACGTGAATTAATATTCCTCAATATTTTTTTGTATAACATATATCTTTTTATTTTTATTTACTTATTTTAAGATAAATTAATATTGCAAGACGTATTATTATTAAGGCTGGTAAAGATATAACTTTCGTCAAATTGTCGTCATATTGGCACAACTGCCGATCAGCTCTTCAATACACAATGGCTGTATAGTGACCTGATTCTATATTATAATTAACACAACCTATAAATTTTAAGTATTCGTGGTAATTTTTCGGAATACTTATATTTTGCAAAATACTGTTTAGAGTTACGATTTTTATTTTATTTACAGGGACATTTTTTTAGTATAAAGTAGGTTTGAAGGTATTATTTATGCGTTAAAAAATTAATTCCATAAATATTTTTCGAAATATTGTTATGAATTCGTGTAGTATTTGATGAGGTATTTTTGAAACCTAGCAGAATATGATATCGTAACTAGTTCGAAAGCTGTTGATGATTCCGCTAGCTAAATGGTGTTGAGTTCGCGGGAAGAGGGATATCTCTACTCACTTGGTTGTTTACCGACTCGCCGCTGTTCGGTTCTTTGCGGTCTCATGGTAGCTCTACTGCTTGTCGATTTTCTTCTGTTCTTTCTTCGGTCTTTCTTGGACGGTATCTGTGGTCCTTGATGTCGCTGCATCGATTTTGTCGGACTTATTTTCAGGTTTTTATCAACCGGCTAGATGTTGACGTCTAACAAGAATTTTGTATGTTAAACTCATTTCTGATATTCAGCGTCTGGCTTGCGCCTTGTACGTCGATCTCGCTATTGGTATTTAACATTTTTCTTGCTTCTGTAATGCGATACGCAGAATGTGTGATTAGTGTAGTGAGATATTGGTGGTTTGGAAAAGTTATTTATTTGCTATTCTCGGCTAGGGGTTGCATTTTAGAGGCGATTTATTCTGCACTTTGGACTAACGGGCGGTACCTCAAATCGGCTCAGTGGATTCGACGCACTATCTCGATTTATAATCGGACGGTCTTGTATCCCGTTGCTTACATCTATTATTTTGCGTTAATTATTTGTTATAAACAAAATAAGTACAAATATATCGGTTTTCTTTTAAATATCTTTTTAGAAACATTTACGATAAATATATTAACGATACTTATTGTTATATTGCTTTCTTAAAGAAAGCAAAGAAAGCTTTGTAACGATGATATTTTTTAAATTCGAGATTTAGATGGATTTCGATGATTTCGTGGTCGCTGAATCAGAATGTGTAGGTTTTATAAAATGTCTATGTATGCGTGCGTGCGTGCATGCGTGTGCGTAAGTACATATGTGGTAAAATTTTGTGGTTACTATAACTTTCGTACACCTCTGCATTTCGGGCTGAACTTTTGCAGGTATATCAGATATAACCTATCATGGAACTGATTAGATTTTGGAGCAAAATTCGTTGAAAGTTACTGCTTATTTTATAATTAAAAATTTTGAAAATATTTTAAAAATAGAAATAAAATTATTTTATTATCTGATACGCCAGATATGTCAAAATAATACATACATTCATAAAGCTAACTTAATTTCCTTTCGATTGGTGTATCTTACATATACTGTATAGCTATTATTATTATTAAAGTAATTCGATTATAAAGTTGAGCATTTGTAAAAATTAGAGAAAAATAGACATTACGTAAGTAGTGGGCAAAGCAGGTGATTCTCGCACGGGTGTAGTTTATTGTTCGAGCGAACGAGTAAAGTGCAAATTTCTGTGCGTAAAGTGAACTTTTTTGCACACGTGTACGTAAAGTAATTCAAGTGTGTGTAAAGTTAAAAACTGTGTGTAAAATGATTACTTTACGCACAGTAGCGGAAATGGCTGCGCGGCACGATATACCGCTCATAACGTGAGAGTGAAAGAGACAGATAGAGGTTGAACGCTACATCGCGATCCCAAAATTTCTCCTACTCTTTCCAGTCATCTGACTCACTCTCATAGTATATTGGACCTGCTACCAATTCGGTTTTAACATATTTCTTTTTTATATCACATGTTGACAGATTATAGCATACTTTCTTTGTGAACTGTTCGAATTATTGCTAAGTATTCAAAATTAATGAAGATATAGGGCTTCTAAAGTCCTCGTGACGTCAGACCGTAGACGCGGCACCTTTGAAGTAACTACGATCTGACGTCATTCAAAGGAACGTAAATAAGCTATAACGTTTTTGAATTAAGTTATTTTGAAGAAATTCAAACAAAATTGCAAATCGGCTTCGATTTTCTACCCGTATTGTAGACACTACCGAAGAAAGAAAATTTATGTTAAAACCCAATTGTTGGACTCAAAAGCAGTGAGTGTTTTAATTTCAAAAATGTATTTGGTGTATTTCATAAGTCTTACTAAATTTTATAAATTAATATGGAGAGTAAGTGATTTTTTGTGGGGGGGGGGGGGGGGGCTTCGTCACTGCTTGCTCAAACGCGAGAATCGTGGGTTTCGCGCACCCCAAACAAGGACGGAAAATCGAGTTTCACGCACCGAGTTTAATTCTTTTTTCAATTTATACGTTAGATATGTGAATAATATATATATATATTCTGCGAATACTTTAAAGTTATTTCAGTTAGAGAATTGTAAATGTAAATTTTGAAAATATGTAAAAATTGAAGAAAAATATTATTGTCAATATGCATTACATAAGTAAAAAATGTGCGTTATTCATAAATAAGGCGTAATTTCCTTATAATAATAGTATACATTCGTATAATATGTGTTCCGTTTTATATTCGGTTAAGTACTTAAATTATAAAAAGGCGGACGAATTCGCCTATGACGAGATTTGAACCCAAGCCTGTTTTTGATTCTCGTCAGAAAGCGAGTGCGCTAACCACTGCGCTATCTCTCCGCACTGGCCGCCTTGCTTTGCTTCGTGACATTATTACACATTGCTTCGTCACATTATTTACATGACATACGTATTTTTATCAATAGCTGTACACTTAAAGAAGTTCTTAAATAATGTAATAAATTTACAAACTGTTATATTAAAAATAAAAATTTCACAGCTGATTTGGCACTATTTTTATTATGTCTATTTTAAGGGGTATATAACCCCTCAAGAGATCCAATTGTGGTAAAAAAATACTGTCAGTTTTCTTTTGCAAGTAACAAAAATTCGAACAAAAAACGCATTTTTTGGTTAGAATTCCTTGCGTTGATCAATCAATAGTAAATATTCATAAAGTTTCAAATACCTTTTTAGCCCATAATCATTACTTAAGGAGGTACAATAGATCTCCCGCGCGCGGTGAGGAAAGGAGAGTCCCCTCGCACCACGCACCGCCTCCCCTCTCACCATGCACGTCCCCGCGCAGCCTACAAGCAACTGTTATTTACACTTTTGTTTAGTACTTAGGAATCGGCGTTATGATTCGTTCTAATATTTCGCGTATATGGTCTTTAATATTTTTCCAATATTTTGTCAGTTTGCAAGTAAATTTATTGTCAGTTTGCAAGTTGCTCCCATAAGAGCCCGTGTATAAGAGTCAAACTTTGATGTCAGTTATCTTTAAGAAGGTAATGGCTAATGCTTTCAAATTTCACATGCTATCGTAAACATTATAGAAGAATAACATATTCAATTTCTAGAAACATATTATCATTTTGACTTCACTATCGAACCTCCTTAAAACAAAGCCCTCCGCACACAGTGATTCGATCTCTGCATAACCAACGCGTTATTGTTCTATCTGTCCTCAGCCCTCGCCTCCCCCTCTTCTCTCTATTCGTAATAAGCACAGCACACGACCGGGCGCCGTTAATTATCGAACTTTGAAAATCCGCTCGCGAGGAGACTAATTGCACGTAAATATAATATTGGGTAGTTACATAGTGAGAGAGAGAAAGCTGACCGAGCGATTGGCTAACGAGATAGGAAGACGATGGAGCTGCAAGAGTGAGAGAGAGATAGAAAGAGAGAGAGAGAGGTAGAGGAGAGAGAGAGAGAGAGAGAGAGAGGGAGAGAGAGAGAGACCGAAACTAAGAGCATTGTAGTTAATCACGCGAAGGCGAACCTGCGCTGGTTGCACAAGCGCCGATTTATAAATGCCCTTTCCGCGCGGGCACCTCCGGCAATCGCGAGCACAGCAGCTACGAGCTACAGTAGTAGGGAGACTGAGAGAGGGATGAGAGAGGGAGAGATGCACGGCCTGTCGGTAGTGCTAAGGGTATGAATATAAGCCTGTGATTTATGTATAATTACAGGGCAGGCTAATTAGTCAAGTTAAGTAAGTAGGTTTGAAAATTTGAATTTTATAGTAATGGATTTCTTTTGCAATTTAGATTCTTCTTGAGTACTGTGGTATTTTGATTTGGAAGTTTATTGAAAGTGTATACCACTTATGAGATAAAATCGAATTTATTTGCGAATAGAGTTGAAAATATAAAACGTTGTATTCTACGTAATAAATAATGGAAAACAGAAAACTATTTACATTCTGATTCTCAATTTTCTCCGTATTGAAGTAAACAAATTTGTATAAAACAAGGAAAAAATAAATATTTTGATTTATTATTTTCACTAACATACATAATTAATGAAACCGAAATTGAAAAACTCCGATCATTTTTATAGAACTCTAAAGATAATTGATAAAAGATTAGTATAATATGCTCATTTATAACCAGCTATTTAGAGTATGCTTAAAATTACTAATTTTAATGAAAATATAATCTTTCAGCACAGTTTTTTAATACGTACCTAATATAAACACATATTAATAACATATTTCATTATAATATTTTTTTCAACACAACCTATAAACTATTTATAACATTTATAAGTACAGAAAATTATTTATAAAGAAGGGAAATCTTTAAAATCATGCATATAAAAGGTAACTCTGAGAATTAAAGTGTGAAATCATCTTACACAATCGATCTTTACAGAAACTTTGTATAAATACTCGATTCTTTAAAAATTACATTTTAATTTATGCACAAACAATGGACGTTGTTAGCTATTTTGGAGGTAACTCTTTGACAGTTATTGTCAAATATTAAATGTAAAATATAAAACATAATAAATTATATGTAAAATTAAATTATATATAATACCACTATATCAATTGATAAATATTTTTGTGTCTTAACTTAGTCTACTTAAAAACTATATTACAGTACAGGATAGTTCTATAGAAACTTACGGATATTGTATCCCAACCAATAATTATATTTTTTGTTGTAAATTTTGAAACCCATGATATAAAGTATAAGTTATATATGAATATTCTCGACTTAACTGTGGCCACTTTATTGACTTAAAAAGAGGGAAGAACTAGAATTTATTGAAAATGTATATTAATATAGAGAAAAATAATTTAAAAAAAATGCATTTGCAGGAGAAAAGTAAATTTATGGGAAAAATAGATTTTCAGGAATCATATGATACTTTTGTCCCGCTTTTAAGGTCAATAAAGTAGCTATTACGGTTGAGCCGGGAATAAATATTTTTAAATTCTAATCCAGTCATTTTTTGCTTGCCGTTGATTTTGACTTCTGGAACTTCGTACTCTTACCTATAATTACTCAATGAAATGCAAATGAATTTAGGACTTACGTAAGCAAAGCGGAAATAGAGGAAGCCAATGGCTGTCCCTAAAAAATATCATTGAAATTTTCATAATCTGTCTGCTTATAGTACACCGAAACATTTCCGAAAAAGCAGTGCCCACGACAATAATTAAGGAGTAAATCTGGGTTAAACCCAACAAACTGTTTTTCTGGCATGAGTCCAGGAAACTTTTTATGTTTAAAAAGAATCTTTCTGAAAATTTTTATGCTATATATACTTAGTTATATCTTTAAGTTTACCGTAGTAAAACTTGAAATTTTTTAGCGTAATCGTCCACTATTTTCAGTACCATATATATAAAAGGAACTTTGCACCTCACACGAGTCTAGGTGACGAAAATGAACGAAATTCTGTGTCAATGGTTATTCGACTCTTTTTGACATACACTCAAAATTATGCTAAGTACTTATTCGTTAAGACTTATATTTTTTCCGAGATATAATCAATTTTATACCACTCTAACCACAATATCACAACTTTGATATGATTTTTCGGCGCTCATGGTAAAAAAAATGGTTTAAAACTAGTGTGTAAGTAGATTATTTACCTTATGAGACTTTTCAAAATAACGTAACGAAACTAATGAAATAATTTTATTATTTTTTTAAATACGAAACAAAAATAACGAAAGTATTGTTAATAAATACCGAATTTATAACGTAACGTAATTATCGAAACATTTAGTTACGAAATGGTCCCTGGTTTCATTTTTAAGATGAATGTATGGAATATGTACCATCATTTTATGCATGAAAAAACTTTCAATTTAAGATAGTAGTTTATAGAATTTCAGCCTAGATCTTGATAAAACATACTGATATACTCGACGTAGGAAATTTCTGGCGAATGCGTTTGAATTTTTTTGAAACACTGCAATTTTATTGGTTCTCATTGTATCGAATGCACGTTTTCGTTAAGCTCATTTGAGAATTTCAAACGCATTCGACCAGAAATTTCCTATGTTGAGCGTACATACCTACTAGTCTAAATGTGACTCAGGTAAATTTTTGTAAAATTAGAGTATGGGAGAGAAAGTTATTAGCAGGGGGTATGAACGGAAAGTAATTTTAAACTTTAAGACCGAAATCTATTTTGTAATTGTTAATAAAGATTATTTGAGCCCACGGACAAATTTTCAGTATAGGTTGCCTGACATTTTGAAACGATATTTGATTCTAAAGTTCGCCCGTTTAGCCCGTTTAATATACAGAAAACGAGTTTTCGCATTTGAAATGAAAAATTCATGCATTTGTAGGAAACTTTTGAAAAATATTAAAGTATCAAATAAATCCTTAGCTTTATATGTTTATGTGCATACAATGAAAGATAGGGTTGCCTGGCGTATTAGAGAGATATTTATAAAATAACGCAAAAAAGTACTCAAAACAGAGATATATCTTAGAGGTTAGAGTCAAAGCAATGTCTATGTTGAACTTTTCAGAGAGAAATAAGATAAATATGCGTTTGATATAAACATCAAATATGAATATTCAAAGTTTTTTAAATGTTTAATTTGTTAACAGGATACCTCATCATGAACTTCTCTATTAAATAGCTTTCTTTCATAAGTTGCTGTTTTAACTACTGTGCCGCTCGAACCTCCTTAACATGAAGGATCTTATATGAAATAACAATAATTTACGTATATTACAGCAGCGACCGTTCAGTTTTCGTGGAACATTTGTACAGTAAGAGATAAATATTTGACGGTCATTTATTACTTTCAAAAACTATGATTAAATAGCTATGAATTAAAAATAAATTAATTAAAAACAAATAAGAATCATTTAACCTCAAAAACAAAGTCAAATCAGCATCTTTTTTAAACTTCTTTTCAATAAATAGTATGAATGCGTTTGTTTGATTTGAATGTATAATTGTAATTTTGTGTTAGCTTAATCGTGCGATAATTGAAACAAATAAATTCACCTCATTAACAAATAAGAAATGGAAAGTAATAAAAGTGTATACATTTGGTCTAGTTGAGTAACGAGAAAATTATCTTAAAAAGAGGTTACCACTTTATTCGAAGGAAACGTTTTGCAAATGTATAAAAATGTCCATGTTACTAGACTCTCCATTGTACGTACTTCCATGCTTTTATTATGGAGTGAAATTTTTTAAACTTGTTATTAAATTTTTACTTCTAGTAAGGTGATACATTTTTATTTTAAATACAATATTTTTTTACTCTCAGAATGATAGTATAAGTGTACTTGTATACGTCCGCTGAGGAAACTAGAGTCCTCGTACCATATATCGACGGCCCTTACAAAGACTAGCACATTTCAAACTGCCACGAAGAGTAGCACATTTCCGCACTTGCCACGAAGAGTAGCACATTTGGTAATCTCCCACGAAGACTAGCACATTTCACGAGTTTATCACGAAGACTAGCACATTTCACCATTCCCCCACGAAGACTAGCACATTTCGCCATTCTCCCACGAAAACTAGCACATTTCACCATTCTCCCACGAAGACTAGCACTTTTCAGGATTTTGCCACGAAGACTAGTACGATTCAGGATCTTGCCACGAAGACTAGCACATTTCGCCATTCTTCCACGAAGACTAGCACTTTTCGCCGTTTTGCCATGCACAGTCCATGGTTTTCCCATAGTAGCATTATTGTAATAGAAATCAATGTAATAATACGTATTTATAAGGTATGTATATATTTTTATAAGTTTAATTATTATTTTAAGAACGGCTAATCAATAAGACGATGTATTTAGTATTCCGTGAATTTAACAAAATAAAATTACAAAAATACTTTTTTTTCAGTTCTATAGTCTTACTAAAATCACACCCAATAAAAGAAATTGCTCATTAAAATTTCGTCAGAAAATTTAGTTTGCTATTACAAAATTTAATAAAACGTTAATTTTATTTACAATACTTAATTGTTGAAATCATGTTCAAATAAATGTCAAGGGTAAAAATTTGAATCTTAAGTTTATGACAATAATTTTGGCTATTAAAATCAAGATCATTGCGTCGCATATGCAGGCTTTAACATTATATTTAAGGGGCCTGCGGCGGCTCAGTCAGTAGAGTGTCGGATTCCCATGCCGGTGACCCGGGTTCAAATCCTAGTCTCTGCCGATTGATACAAGCACCTCTGTAAAAATTACATGTGCTTTGTTTACTAACACACCGCAGACCCTCGTCGTCGATTAGCACCACATAGGAGCAGAAACAAGGCGACGTTAATTAAAAAAAAAACATATTTATTTGAGGCTTTAAATAAAGTACGACACAGGAAATTAGGATAAAAACATAAACACTTGAGGTTCATTCAAAGTGTATTACAAATGTGTTGAGCGCCAGCTGCACGAACTCGCAGCACGATGTTGCAAGTGTTCGATCGACACATAGAATTATTTATAAAAACTAAAACTGACTACGGTGAGCACGGCAGTACGGTGGGAAACGGTATTTGTTCGAGAGGGGAAGAAGTTAGTACTCTGGGACGCGAATTCTATGGAATATATATAGCGGTGAAATACCATTTGTTTCTCCGACCGCCGAGCAGGCTGGTCGATCTTTCTCTCAGTCTCTAATTCTCATTACTTTTGCAGTGTGTCATCCAAGCCTCGTGTGACGCACTGTACCATTGCCGACTATTTCGCTACCTGGTCTCCGTCTTGCTTGGCTTTATGCTAAAGCAGTTTACTACAAAGAATATACATAATTTCATTCTTCTTTCATCCATCTTTCTACAAGCTACGCGTCAAGCCGCAACAGCCCGCCCGCGGCTATTTTCGCCCGTCCAAGCGTGCCTCAGCACTTGTTGCAACGGTTCATCGCTACTGCTGTTTCCAGATTTCGTGCAGCCTCACAGCGTTCGTGGACATCGTGCTACTATTCAAGAAAATTTATACACCTGAGTAACAGACATCCTGTCCTTTTCTACTTTTCCTAGTGTGCGAAACTAATTCAAGGTTTTTGTAACGGGCATAGAAGTGTGATGCCTATAGACGCCATTTTGAAATTTACGCGTCAGCACTTTTTAGAGTTTTAACCTTTGCGTTTAGACTACATTTATTTTATAAAACCGGCCTACAGCACACGGAGATTTATATATAACATTTAATATTCGATTATTTTTCATTTCAACCTAATATGAGATTGATGAGAGAAAATATTTTAACCCGCTAACATGTGTATTGTCTCAAACAGTGAAGTGTAGCGTGTTCATTTGTGTGTCATTTAGAAGTATTTAATTTATTTAATTTATTTATTTATTTTATACACGTCGGAGAGCGAGTTTTTCTTTTAAATAGTCTATTTTATTCTCCCAGTTGGTTTTCTATAACATAACCTCGCTCAGACACGTGGTTTAGTATAGCCGGGTAAATCATCGCGCGGGCAAAGAGATAGGAGAGTGCGTGCACTGCTTTTCTCCCTCAAATCCAAACCTCGTTTTTGACCGCACTTATTATAGTGTCATCTTATTTAATTGTATCTCCTGTAGTGATACTTTAACCATAACTTCCACATTTTGTGGCAAATCTTAGATGACGAATTACAGACGTAAAAGCGGGGCTTACTTGCGTGAGCCCCAAAAAGTACTTCATCTCTTTTAACACTTATCAAGAAGCAAACAAATTCGTGGAATCGGACATCGCATCCATTGATAAATACAGGAAGGCGTACATCATGGACACCGATCTCTATGAGGTGGGCATCGCATTTGACGTCCCATCAGCGATACCAGTGGATATTTTAGAATCCAGTATTTCAACTTTTGAAAATTCCTCTGCAGTTCATAGAATTGAAAGACTGCATAAACGTATCTCTGTAAACGCTACAGAAAACAGTTATATTAGTCAGGTCAATATTCATAAATCATCGTCCCAAGATATCCCTCAAAAAAAGAAAATTCTTATTCCCTCGGATAATATTAAAATATTTTTCAAGGGGCAACTCCCCAAGTTTTTCAACATATTCGGTAAGCTTACACACATATCCAGATTTACCCCCGCGGTTCTTAGATGCTCCAGTTGCCAACACTTTGGCCATGGTTCAAACTATTGCACCAATTGCCCGAGATGTGAGAATTGCGGATCTGAACATGCTGGAGACTGCAATTTGCCGACTAAGTATGCAAATTGCCTCAAGAGGCGAGAACCTCAACATCCCCCTCATTCTTCTGACATCTCTCAAGAAATAAATAACAAAGCAAATACCACTCAAAATAACCATTCTCTCATCCTTAACAATCATTCAAGTTTGAATGACGAGGGTCTAAGTGAGTCCTTCCCTTCTCTCCTGGAAAATATTCCAGCGAATAGTATGCTATGCACTACAGGCTAATACTAAAAGACAATCCAACCAAACCTCATACGCTGTATATCTATACAAATCCCTATCTCCCTCCACTAGGCCAAAAGGCCGCAGAAATTCTTACCCCTAACTTCTCCATGGCAATAAAGCTTCTGAAATAGCTGTCGACTCAGTCCAGAGGGACAACCATTACAACTCTGATCTCTCACAAACTCCAAACACGACAAACAAGCCTCCCGCAAGACTCAATTACCTTGGGTACACCAACCCAGGCAATCTGCCTGCATCTCCAAAAAGAACTTCACCCATGTTAACTCAGGAACCTCTGAGCTCTTCAGATTCGTCCACGCCAAAACCTAAAAAGTAAAAAACAAAGTCACTAATTCCAATAAAGCTTCCTTATTTGACAAAAATAGAAACTTTGAAACAGTAATCAGTCCATCAGAGAAAGTGGACTTTGAAAAAATGTTCAATTAAGCAACATGAGTGAATCCTTAAATATCACTTATTGGAATTCCAATGGGCTGTCCAATAAATGGAACGACATGCTAAATCTGCTAATTATTTACAAGAATTCAATCACATCAGAAACGATAGAAACAAAGGCAACAACAATCACGCGAGAGGAATTCTAATATATATCAGAAAATTCGTTAAATATTCTTGTTTTAGCCTGAATGGCGTCTCCAGAAAATTGAAGTACGTAGCCATGAAAATACATTCAAAAAACCTCACTCACATTAATCTGGTGGCGGTGTACAATCCCCCAGATAATGTCATTTCCACTATCAAACTCGCTCAGTTTCTCAATTCTATTTCAGACATTTCAAACGTACATCTCATTGGGGACCTCTATGCCCAAAACCCGGCATGGGCATCTCCAATATCAATTCTCTCGGTAAAAAACTTGCAACATCCTTAGCGGACTTTCCTGATCTTCAGGTGGTAAATTACGGAACGGCTACTAGGGTCTGGACAAACCACAGTTGTCCTGACCATACTATTTATTTGTCATCCATCCTTGAACATATTTTCTGGTCAGTCCACCACGACTCTTCGCTGAAGACAACTTATCTGCAAACATAGATCCAAAGACTGTTTAAGATACAATAAAACTAAATTTGCACAAAATGATACTGAACTCATAGACAACGCCAAAAAATTCATTGAAGAACACTGCTCAAACTTAGATGATACCTACAGTAACTTACATAATACAATAAACAAGGAAAAAGACCCGCATAATTTCCATAATGAATTAGACTTTTCTTTTAACGAAACTGAATTAAATCTTGCTATCAGCGTAGCAAAAGAAAATTCTTCTCCAGGATTAGATCAGATCGATTATAAAATGCTGAACCATGCTCAAGATAACTATAAAATAATACTACTAGATATTATTAATCATTACTTTGATAATAACAAAACACATAATAGCTGGAAAAAGTTCCTAATCGCGCTTATCCATAAAAACTAAAAAAACAAATTTCGACCTATTTTACTTGCCTCGTTAAAAATATCAGCTGTACACTTACATACATCAAATCTGAATTTGACAACGTTTGTCCTTTAATATTAAATTAAATACTTCTCAAAAAGAAAATACCTAACAATACCAGGAACTTTATTTTTAACTTAATAACTAACAGAAATCTATATTTCAAAATTGATAATAATCTGTTCGGCCCTCACACTAAAAATACTGGCGTCCCACAAGGATATGTATTAAGCTCTTTGTTGTATAACATATATGTCAGTGAACTTCATAAAATTCTTTCTAATAATATTCACCTTGTTCAATATGCAGATGATACCCTAATATACTGCATAGGCACATATATTTTAGTCGTGACTCTAAAATTAGAAAATGCACTTAATAAAATTAATGATTATCTAACTAATTTAAAACTACAAATTTCTGCAGAAAAAACAAAGTTTATAATTTTCTCCAATTCACCTTATTCAACGAAAATTATAAACTAAACTTTACTGGATCAATCATCCCTCCTTCCATAAGTGTCAAATGTTTAGGCGTCCTACTAGACCATAAATTAACATGAAATAAACATGATAAATACATTATTGGAAAAGCAACCAAACTCCTAAATCTATTAAAGGTCTTAAGACGCACAAGGTGGGATAGACACCCACAAACTCTATTAAATATCTATATATCCTTCATTAGAAAAACGTTTGAATATACCATATTTCTTGGCCCCATTGCTACCTTTTCTCTTAGAGATAATCTAAATACAATTTATAATCAAGGAATCCGACTTGCCCTAGGATATAGAAATCCTACTCCAATTAATTCCTTTTCTTGCAGAATCTAAAATTCCTATTGCTGATCTAAGACTCCAAAAACTAGCTGATACCTTCATGCTAAAAGTTATTACCCAGAAAGAGTCGATACTGCTTAAAGAAATTCTTAAATTAGATTCAGTAATCAGAGTAAAAGATATAAACCATGTTCACATAAACTTCCGCTTAATCAAATCTCCAACAGAAATTTCAAACATACAATTATAATTTCTCAGGATATAATATCTGCAACAGAAATAGATACAACCTCTGGTTCCAATATTAAGAAATCCCAAAATCCCCTGAAGAATTCTTTAAAGTACATGTTGATAAATTAGAAAAAGTGTATACAATTTTTACAGATGCCTCCAAAATATCAAACTCAGCTTATGTAGGCCTATTTTGATATATACCTAACAATAAAGAATATCAAATATCTAAAGTTTCCCCAAACGCTTCTATTTATTCTGTCGAAGCTCTAGCCATTCTACTAGCAATAAAATATATAGAATAAAAACAACTTACACACGCTACCATTTTCTCTGATTCCCTCAGCACACTTCAAGCAATAGATAATTACTCTCCAATTAAATCCAAAAATACTTTACACATTATTTTAGGTATTAAAACCCTTTTATACAACAACAAAATCATGAATCGAAATATTTCTATCGTATGGGTCTCAGCTCATCTTGGAATTTATCTCAATAAATGCACAGATAAATATGCTAGAAGCAATAAATAATGGCATAAATTTAAACTTTCTTCTACACTACGCAGATTTTATAGAAGAAATAAAATTAAAAACTAAAATGGCTCAGCAGCAGATCCTTGCTACCCAAAGTATTTAAAGGAACCGTTTACTTCATTAACTATCTTAAAGAAAATCAATCTAAGTCATGGTACTCCAAAGTGTTTACTTCACGAGAACACATTTCTACTATAAACAGAATCCGTGCCAATCATTATTCACCTCAATGCCTTTGTGGCGATCCGTATCAGGATATCAATCATATTATCTGGGACTGTCCCTTATATAATAACCAAAGAATTTCACTCATGAATAATTTAAAAAGACTTTTCCGAAAAAGGAAAAAATCGTTTACAAATTCCATTGAAAGTTTATTAAAAGAGCCACAAGATATGCCAGCTAAATTAATCACTGAGTTTTTAATTAAAAAATGCATACTATATACCTACTAAGCATATTTGAATCTACCGCCCAAACTAACCCCATCCTTATTTCTCATGAGCTATATATATCATACTATAATACAATATTTTACTCCTATAAATTATGTGAACAAATAACCAATTGTAAACAATAAACTTTAAATTTAAAATTTAAATACAACCGAGAAACGCCTGCATTGTGGCATACCAGAGTGTCACAAAGAGACCTACGGACATCAGTAAAGTAAGTAAGTAAAACTGAAGATAGATGTCGCATCGGTTGGAAGCCCAACTGGTACGTTACAGCTGTTACGCCTATCCCGTTCGAGATAGCGATAATCGATTTTTTGTGGGATTGAGAGTCGTCGAAATACTGAAGTGTACCTTGAGCGGGAAATTTGAAATGAAAAGACTTTGTTTAAATTGATCTTGGCTTTTAATAATCACTCAATGAGACTGACAAATAATTTATAAGTTAATGGTTAAGTAATAATTAATTGCGAAAACAAGAGTGACTTTAGCAGAAGTTATGGTGACGACTTTTGTAGATTCTGCTCGCGTAGACAGTGACGAGTAGAATAAGCATGCTGACCCTGTCGTGGCCCTATCTTACATAGCTGGCTGGAGAGGCGGTTGTCCTTGAGGCTAACTGCGCAGTCATTATAGTTGATGCTTATTGGCTCCCCTCTCTTCGCTTGACCTTGAGACAGCCAATGGGAGGCTATGGTGAACTCCCCACTCTTCTTTGACATTGCTCAATAGCTGCAGGGTGATTGGCAGATGTTTGACCTTCTTGTGTCCTTTGAGTACATGTGTACCTGTTGCGTTGTTGTTTGACCTTCACGTGTTTTAGGGCGCATGTGCGTTGTGTTTTATTTTACCGTGACATGAACTAGGGATGTGTACATCGATTAAACCTGCATTTGAAATTTCAGTACTGACGGGACTCGTGATCTGGCAGTCAGCGGATATAAAGTGAATCAAATTATCTTCGCGAGTCATTAATTGATCTCGAGAATATGCTATATGTATTACAGGAATGTTGAAAACTTGAAAGTGTTCTTCCTTCAAGAGAATCATTACTTCCAAAAATTACATTATTTGATGCATTTTCTGTTAACTTAGGATTTTTTGTAGGAATTTTGTTAATGTCGTTTTTGTCGTCGTCGAGGGCTCTTTTAAGAGTTGGCGGTTTTAATCTTTCTTTGAGTATCCATTCTTGATACGTTAATCTTATATTTTTCAACTGACCATTTTTTTCCTTTTCAGTTAAACTAGACACGAAGTCTTCGCTTCGCCACTCCGAAACCCGCCTAATCGGGTTTCCGTTTACCAGGCCCGCGATAGCCGGGTTTCTTTCTCGATCAGGTGTGTCCTCAAGCACAACGGTTCCGGTCCTTATGTTTGATGCAGCGTTGACCGAGTATCTGTTATCTCGACCCGCCTTGGCCGAGTTCCTGTTCCCTCGATCAATGTCGGCTGCACCACTTTCCTACAACCAATCATTACTCCGGAACCATCCTAACCGGGTTTCGTTTACCAGGCCCGAGATAGTCGGGTTTCCTTCCCGATCAGGTGTGTCCTCAAGCACAACGGTTCCGGTCCTTATGTTTGACGCAGTGTTGACCGAGTATCTGTTATCGCGACCCGCCTTGGCCGAGTTCCTATTCCCTCGATCAACGTCGGCTGCATCACTCTCCTCCAACCAATCATTCCTCTCTTCCCGAGCTATTATTCCAGTCGGTCCGGCATCGGTAGTAGCTTCAATACTGTCGACTCATAAATTTGTCAGTCCAGTCAGGGATCTTAAATATTGTTGAGAAGTAGACCTCAGGAATACCGCTTCAATAATTATATCACTATCTGAACTTTCATATTCAGTATCATCATTTTCATACTCAAATTCCTGAGGGCTATCTAATCTTTTCACATTCAAAACAGGATTTCTAGACAATGCATCAGCATTCATATTAATTTTTCCTGGTTTATAATGTACTTCATAATCGTATTAATTGAGCCTGATTCGCCATCTTGCCAATCTGGAAACAGGATTTTTCAGACTATGCATCCAGACGAGAGGTCTGTGATCTGTTATCAAAGTGAATTTACGTCCGTATAGATAGGGTCTAAAATACTCGACGGAAAAAACCATAGCTAATAATTCTTTTTCAATAGTTGAATAGTTAATTTCGGCCGAGTTTAAAGTTCGCGATGCGAAAGAGATCGGTAAATCTGAATTCACTTCTCCTTGACTGAGCACTCCAGCGACTGCAAATTTTGACGCGTCTGTCGTGACTAAAAAGGGGTTCTTAAAATCAGGGAATTGTAAAAGGGGTTGAGAACATAAAATAGTTTTACAGCATCAAAAGATTGTTATTCTAAATCGGTCCATTTAAAATTTATATCCTTTTTTAATAATGTGTTAAGTGGTTCTCTATTTTCGCAAACTTAGGGATGAATTTACGATAATAACCGGTTAGACCAAGAAATTGTTTAATATTTTTACAGGTTTTGGTCTTGGAAAAAGTTCTACAGCTTTGATTTTGTCAGGATCGGGTTTTACACCGTTATTTGAAATCACGTGGCCTAAATAAGTAACTTCCTGTTTTAATATATGACATTTATCAGGTTGCAGAGTAAGACTCTAATTTTTAAGTCTTTTTAAATGTTTATTTAACTTAATCGCGTGGTCGGTGAGGGAACTCGCGTAAACTACGATGTCATCCATATACACAAAAAGCTCTATACCTTGAAGTCCTGAGAGTATAAGGTCGACGCATCGTTGAAAAGTGGAGGGGGAATTACGTAATCCAAACGGAAGTCTAGTAAATTCATAGTGACCATATGGTGTTGAAAAGGCTGTTTTAGGCGCGTTTTCAGGTTCCATACGTAATTGATGAAACCCGGAAGCTAAGTGAAAAGTCGAAAAATACTTTGCTCCACCCAACTGGTCCAGGATGTCCGTAATATTCGGTAAAGGATAAGAATCTGCAACTGTTACATTATTTAAACCTCTATAGTCTATTACCATCCTGTACCGTTTATTACCTTGGGCATCAGGTTTCTTGGGTACTATCCATACGGGAGAATTGTATGACGACGTAGAAGGTTTTATTATATCGTTTTCCAACATTTCTTTAACTTGTTTTTGGGCTTCTTCTTTTAGAACCGGTAGTTGTCTATATTCTTTAACATTTATAGGTTTGTCATTAGTTACTTTTATCTTATGCTTAATGACGTCAGTTTATCCTAATTTATCACCCGACAAAAAGAATGGAAAAGGTTGTTTAGCTATAATATCTTCGACGCTCTTTCTTTCTTCCGGGTTAAGTTCATTTAATTTTAACTTAGTTTTAATATTCTGGATTCTTTCTTTGGTTGTATCGACAGTTGCTTGGTTAATTGATTTTATAGGTTTTATGTCCAAAAGGCTCCAACTCCACAAATGGTACAGTAATCTCTACATTTTATGTCGTACAATTTATGGCAAACAAATCGATTTTTTTGTCGACTACTTTTACTAAGCTTTATCCAATAAAGATACCAGGTCAGGCAGAAATTAAACGAAGATATCTCTTTTTTATCTCGGGATTTTTAATTGTTACTTTTATTATATTTTTGGTTCTTGCTGGTATCTTTATTTTGTGATATTCCTGGAACGATAGATCTAATGAAGGTGCGTCAGGAAACATAATTTTATTTTTTAAGAATGATAGCACTGCATTTCTTTATTACAGGAATTCAATTCGCAGAATGCCGTCTTCTTTAACAGGAAAATTTTCTGAAACAATGTGAAATTTACAGGGAGAACCCTTCAGCTCAACAGTAATTTTTCCAATTGTATGAATTAATCCTGACTCTATACCAGTTAATCCACAAATTTTAGTATAATCGATAATATTTTCAGTTTTAATATTGTTTATTTTAAGAATATTTATTTCTGAACCTGTATCTATTAAAAACAGACAGTTATCATCAATAAGGTTAGGACTCCCCATCACTGCTGAGGAGGAAGATTCTTTTGATTCGATAGTAAGAACTCGTATTTCGTTAGGCACTAACATCTTGGACCGTTCAACGTCGTGCCTCCCCGATGAACGCGTTGGTAGTTTAAATTATCCCTTGTATAAGGTTTTCTTTTTTCATGTTCTTTACGTTTTTTACAATGGTCATATATGAGGCCATGATTTTTACGATACTCACAGAATTTTTCGGGACATTGTCTTGATAAATGTCCTGGTTTGTCGCATGTAAAACATTTTTTAATTTTTTGTTCGTTTTTTGGGTTTTCGTTGTGTTCTTCAATGATCCGAACTCTATAGTCTCTATTTACCCAAGTAGGCGGAATTAAATTATGTTGTTTTTCTGAACGACCGAATAGGATTTCTCGTTGCAGATCTTCGGTCTCACAGATTTTAGCTATAGAAATAGCTTCCTCTAAGGTTTTAGGTTCTTTGAGTCTCATAAACATAGATAATTGATAGTTTAAACCTGAGTCGAAGCTTTTTACAGCCTATAGTACCTTGTATTAAACCAGCAGAGATATCTTTTCCTTGAGTTTCTTTTATTATGTCAATGATATTATTTAAAATCTGCGAGACTCGTAGACCATATTCTGAGACGTTTTCTTTGGGTTTTTGTGTAAGGTTATTGTAATTGAGGTAGGGTTGTCGCGGGAGAAAAAGCGGTTTTTAGTTCTTTTAATAATTCGTCTAAAGTTTTGAATCGCTTATATTCTATATATTCGCAAGCTTGGCCTGTAACGCAAGAAGCGACAAGTTTTGTGAACATTGCTTTTTCATTCGAATTTATGAAACTTTCCATGTCTTTACATTCGCGAATAAATTTGTTTACTGTTATATTTTGCCCATCGAATTCGTGAATCAACTTTATTGCAGCAGGAACATTTATATATTTAGAACTGGACGTTACCGATGCAATTTCTACGTTTGATTGTTTATCGATCTACAGGCGTCTATCAGGATCTCGATTTGAAAAAATGGAATCAGACGGTTGTTGAATTTGTGCAATAGAACGTTCAGGTAATAGGCATAAGTTTAAAGCTCTATCATTATTAGTCTGTATAGCAGGTGCAGTAAGTGTTAAGGAGTCTCCGTTATTTATTGATTTTTCTGAATCATTTATATTACTTGGTGCACTTTGCGCTGCATAGAGAACACCATTTACTATGCGATATAATCCGTCTGATACCATAGTTAACGCGGCGCTTTGATTTTGCGGATTGTTTTCAGCATGATTAACAGGATTTTGATTTTCGTTAGGTTTTTGATTATTAGATAACCTATCGTTTTGATTTTTATCAGAATTTAGACTGTTAGGTAGACTATCATTTTGATTTTTGATATTAGATAAGTTACTATTTTGTGCGGTACTTCGATTAGTTAATCTTTCTAAATTTTCTACGTCGCGTGTTATGACTTCAATGTCTATAGGATTTTTATCCATTTTTAATTTTTAAATTGAGCCGGTAGAATCGAAACAATGGAAAATAATAAAATTGAAGCTTCTTTCCTAGGTTAGAGATGAATCTTAGGCTCCTGATGTCGAACTGTCCTGATGCTGCTCTCAGCTGCAGGTGTTAAATTTCTGCCACGTAGATGATGATTTTGCCGATAATGAACAGCCTTTCTGAACCGCCTCTCACTGATGCCAGGTGTTAAGCGGCGTATCTCCGTAAAGTAGATGGTCGTGGACGTGGTGTCAGTCACGGTGTTCCGGCATTCGCTCTGTTGAGTCTTGAGGAAAACCACGACCTTCAAAACCCCAAGGACACCAATCCGAAAGATTCTCCTCCAAACTTCTTTGTAGTCCGTGTAGATGATCTTCACTGATGATCTTCTGTCAACTTTCTCGGTTGACCAAGAAAAGTGTATATATTGAATTTCCCACTCCCGTTCGAGATAGCGATAATCGATTTTTGGTGGGATCGAGAGTCGTCGAAACACTGAAGTGTACCTTGAGCGTGAAATTTGAAATGAATAGACTTTGTTTAAATTGATCTTGGCTTTTAATAATCACTCAATAAGACTAACAAATAATTTATAAGTTAATGGTTAAGTAATAATTAATTGCGAAAACAAGAGTTGACTTTAGCAAAAGTTATGGTGACGACTTTTGTAGATTCTGCTCGCGTAGACAGTGACGAGTAGAATGAGCATCACCCTGTCGTGGCCCTATCTTATATATCTGGCTGGAGAGGCGGTTATCCTTGAGGCTAACTGCGCAGTCATTATAATTGACGCTAATTGGCTCCCCTCCCTTCTTTGACATTGCTCAATAGCTGCAGGATGATGGGCGGATGTTTGACCTACTTGTGTCCTTTGAGTACATTTGTATCTGTTGCGTTGTTGTTTGGCCTTCGCGTGTTTTAGGGCGCATGTGCGTTGTGTTTTGTTTGACCGTGACATGACCTAGGGATGTGTACGTGTTTGTCGTGTCTCATTTGGCCTTGGAGTGCCTGGGAGGAGTGGTATGTTTGTTTTGGTTTTGACCGCGGGTGTTGTGTCTTGTTTGGCCTTGGAGTGCCTGTAGGGAGAGAGAGTATGTTTGTTTTTGTTTTGACGGCTTTGTGTACGCGCGTGTTGTGTCTTGTTTGACCTTGGAGTGCCTGTAGAGGGAGAGGGTATGTTTGTTTTGGTTTTGACCGCTGTGTATATGCGCGTGTTTTGTCTTGTTTGGCCTTGGAATACTTGTAGGGGGAGCGTTTGCTGCCTGACGTTCCAATGGTCCTTCTGAAGGTCAAGGACAACAAATGCAGCCGCTCCCATTGAAAAAATGATACCCGGCTCAATTATTATTATTAGGATTTCGAATTTCGCGCTCTTTTGACTTGTAAAATAGAGTCCCTCCATTTAGAGCAAAAATTAGGATTTCTCCACCCATTGTGACGAATGGACATAATACAGCATAGGCACATCACACTCAGAGTATAGAGCTTGCGCACACACGTGTTTTTTTCGCGTGTGTGAAGTCTCTCTACTCTATTTATTTTCCCGTGGGCATGGAGATCTCTTTAGTCTCCATGGCCGTGGGTCTGATTGAGAACACCATTGTACCACTATACAGTGCGTTTGTTTTTGCGTACATATTCCTATTTATTTTTCTGTAGAAGGGCTCTGTGAGTGAAGTTTAATTTCAAATACTGCACATTGTAAGATATAAGCCATCAATAATACCTTTACATGTATATGGTTGCTATGCATGTGATTATTTTGAAAAAATATTTATGATTTCAAGCAATTTAAAATACTATTGATTCTATGTAGGTATATTTAAATATAATCAAAATACTTTAAATAAAAAAATTACTCTTTCATGATTTTAAAAAGAAACTATTATTTATAAATAATCATATTTATAAATACTTACCATAAGGATAAACATTATTTGACGGTACAGGTGCTTCGAATGACCTTCACAAATCACAAACTGTGTTGCTTGTATCTTAGTATTAAAATTCAGTGAGCTCAAATTTAGGTTATCACGTGAATTTAAAGTGTTTTTACTACAAATAAAATCCAATTATTATATAATTTTATGTACATTATTTTTTATACTTACAATCTTCGCCATCATTGTTCTTCATTGTATTATTTTATAAGAATAAACCTGCTCTTATTAACAATGTCTCTGTGCACAAATTAACGACAATTTCTATGTGCACAAATTAACGGTTTAACTTTGATTCAAACGGAATTTCAAAGTTTCATTCTTAATGTTTTACCAAAGTCAGGTTCGTGGACCAAATTAAAGTAAACTATCGAAATTTTTGTATCATCATAAACATTATTATTATCAATAAATAATTAAATGGAAAATACTATACTTTTTACAAAATAACCCTAAAAACTCACAATTCTGTTGTTGCATGATTTTCTTTTATTTCATATTCAAATAGTTTATGCTAAAATAATTAGGTCGTATTTTTTAGTTTTTCAATTTAATGGAAATTGAAGTAATTACAGCCATTTGAAATTTGCGTGACATCACGATTGTATACTTTCATAACGTCACGTAGTATTAGAGTATATCTATATATATATCGATAATTAGGAAACTTTGAACGTCTGTAACTTTCAAAATTTTCATTTTCATAGCAAAAGAAAAAATACGACCTAATTATTTTTACTAATTAAAAAATACAAATTGAAAAATTAGCTCATTAACTCATTTGTATGATATACTATACTATCGATAAGGTAGATATTGGTATAATTATTAGCTGAGCATTAATATTTCGCGTTAAGCTAGCACAAACACGGATGCGAAGCATAGAAAGTTATAAAGGTGTTCCCATATAGAAATAAACAAACTGATTTCGGGGGACTTGCTATCTCTCTCTCTTTAAATTATACAGTTGGTGGAGACAGATGAGAATCGGCGAGTAAACGGTCATGCTTGAAAGAAATAGCAAGGTTCTTCAGCAATCTGTCTTTTTCTAAACCGCGGCAGTCAGCTCTATGCTGATGCGTAATCTATAATTTCTATGTCTATAATAGTCTTCATGAGAAAACTATGAAAAGTGCTAGCCTTCGAGGGAAAATCCTGAAAAGTGCTAGTCTTCGTGGCAAAATCCTGAAAAGTGCTCGTCTTCGTGGGAGATTTCAAAATATGCTATTCTTCGTAGGAAACGCCGCAAACGTGCTAGTCTTCGCACGGGCCATCGATATTATATTAAGATTCTCTTTCTTTATTTAAAGACGCTTCTTGTTTCAATTACATGAAACTCCTTATTAAACGAATAACTTTTCATCACTTTCCACTTTTGTTTAAAGTCCAAGTCCAACTGAATCATTGGAGCAAAATTGCGAAATGTACTAGTCTTCGTGGTAAATTTTCAAATGTACTAGTCTTTGTGGCAAAATTCTGAAAAGTGCTAGTTTTCGTGGCAAACTCATGTAATGTACTAGTCTTCGTGGTAAACTCGTGAAATGTGCTAGTCTTCGTGGGAGATTTCCAAATATGCTATTCTTTGTAGGAAACGCCGCAAACGTGCTAGTCTTCGCACGGGCCATCGATATTATATTAAGATTCTCTTTCTTTATTTAAAGAAACTTTTTGCTTCAATTATATGATACTCCTTATTAAACGAATAACTTTTCATCACTTTCCACTTTTGTTTAAAGTCCAAGTCCAACTGAATCAACGAAAAGTCAACGAAAAATCCCGCGTCAGACTCAATAAACTGTAAACCCCTGCTCAACAGTCATCATCAATAAGAACACCAACGAGCTTCGTAAAGTTTCGCGAAAACCGATAGTCAAAGCTGCTTGTTCCGTAGCTACAAAGAAAAATAGCCTCGGAGAGCTTCCTCGCGAGATAAAATAGATAGAGATGGCTAAAGAGAGCGAACTCGACGCGTCGCCTCGCCTGTATACTCGTCGTAGTAGCTTTCGCGAGGCAATGATCGTTTGTACTCATCAGGGCTCGTTGTTGAGACTGACTCTCATCTTGCCGCGCGCTGCACATAACAACTGCGCGCGCTCATTAATATTCATCAAACGGGCGAAGATGTGCGCGAGCGCATGCAATGAGCCGGCAAATACGCGGATTGTCATTCGTCTTGTCACGTGGAAGTATAGATAAAGTAGCCATTGTATCACAGAATAATTCCGTAAAATTTGAGTTTTTATGGACTGACTATATAGCTGAATTTGGTGTATATAAAAAAATAACATGTAAAACTGTTTGCAGTATTTGAATTGACGACTTTTTGACGGATTAACATGTGAAAATAAATGTGATAGAAAGTTTAAGTGGAAGGATTAATTATTAAACGCATAAGTTCCGACTACACTTTACAGATTAACATCCGATTACAGTTTCTTTTAATTCTTAATGCTGAAATAGTATATTATGCAACAATTGCGTAAAATGCGTTTTACACACGAGTGCCACGCGATCGTGCCAGTGTGAAAATCGTACGCATGAGTTACATGCGGTATTTTTCGATACAGTGTGCGTAAAATAATTGGATTGTATTTCCATTTTGAGGACGTCCCAGATAGTAGACCTCGTTGCGGCAATAAGTTTTTCACTACATGGACACATAATCAAATAAGGTACCGGAAACATTGCCGCAACGTTACGTCAACGTGGAAGTACCTTAAACACGTACATGGAACGTTTCCGGAACATCTTAGTCAAGTCGCCAGGACGTTGCCAAAGGTAACTGGAATATTTTGATGAAAATTAAAAATTAACAATTATAATTTGGCAAGCCGGTTGGCGAGAATCCCAAAGTGTAAAGTACCATCCGGATGATACAACCAATATGGTAACTTTTATATCAATAAACCTGTCTACTCCCTCTCTTTTAATCTTTTTAATTTAATTTTTATACGTCATTGTGGCAACGTCCCGACAACGTTCTTGCGACGTAAATAGATAATCCAGGTAAGTTCATGGTTTATAAGAGACGTTCCGGAATCGTTCCAGAAACGTTCCAGGCACGTATCTAGGGTAACTTTCCAGGAAAGTGATAGAACGTTGTAGACACGTTGCCTCAACGTTTCTATAATGTGTCCTTGTCACAAAGGAGGACATTTTCCACGTTGACGTAACGTTGCGGCAACGTTTCCGGCACCTTATTTGGTTACGTGTCCATATAGTCAAAAACTCGTTGCCGCAACGTTGCCACAACGAGATGTGCTATCTGGGGTGAAATTAAATTTTACGTGATCATAGAAAAATAATGTTTGCAACTCAGGCATTAAATGTTGCGCTCTGAACGTGTAATCGTACGACGAAGGGCAGGCGAAGCCGGCTCTGGTATTGTGCGATCACACCGGAGTGTGAAATTCCATGATCAGTTTTAAAAATATGATTTTTATACGATTTCAAATCAGTGCGTAAAAACTCATTTTATGCACACTGTATAAAAAATCGATTATAAATTATATATTAAAAAATAGTAGTTATAACAACTTTTAATATCCGACATTAAAAAGGTATAAGTACTATAAAAAGCTGAAAATATATTTAATCCATAAACCATAAAAAAGAACTATGTTTTACTAAATTAAAACAGTAAAATAATCAGGTTTGAATTCACAGTATCTCATTTTAAATCAAAAGTTATTTTCAAATGAATCAGCCTTACATTCATACATAAGCGCCATCTAGAAATTGAGCGAAGGTGCAGCGAAGAAACTCATAGCCCGGAGCTATGTGCATCGGAATCCTCAGCACGGAGTAAAAAGGGTGCTCCAAGAATATTAGTCGTCAGAGAACGTAACGTAGGAGCGAAAAAAACTGGAAATCGAACGGTCTCTGGATGGCGGTGAAAATGACGGAGCCATTATGTCTCTCGTTTCTTCCTCATTTTTGCCATGCTCCTTCTTATTTTCGACTCTCTCCTGGCTATTTCCAATCGAGACTGACAAGAAAAAGAAATTGAACTGCACGGAGGGAAAGAGAGATGAGGATGTCTTAAGGGAAACAGACAAGTTTATTCAGAAAGCTAATTTTTAATATATGATGCTGTAATATAGGAATTTGCAATACTTTCAGCTATAATTACCGCAGTAAATTAAAATTTGGATGTGCTATGCAGAACTGTTTGTAGTAATTGAATAGATTGCTTTTTTAAAGAGAAAGCTTTGTGATAATAAAGTTTCTTTTAACGTATAACGAAATAAAGAAATTAAAAGACACTATTTATAGAAAATATCTGTATGGATGTATGTGTGAGTGTGTGTATGTGTATGCGTGTGTGTATGTGTGTGTATATGTTTATGTATGTGAGAGTGTGTGTATACGTGTATGTATCTGTGTGAGTGTGTGTATGTGTGTAAGTGCGTGTGTATGTGAGTATGTGTGTGTATGTCTGTATGTGTGTGTGAGTGTGTGTGAGTGTGTGTGTATGTGAGTGTATGTATATGTGAGTGTATGTGTGTGTGCCTGTGTGTGTATGTGTGCGTGTATGTTTGTGTGCATGTATGTACCTGTGTGTGTGTCTGTGCGAGTGTATGTGTGTGTATGTGTGAGTGTCTATGTGTGTATGTGTGTGTGTGTGCGCTTGAAATTCTGAGCGAAAATAGTCGAATAAATTTTTATGGTCTTTTTTCAATATTTAAAAATTTTCAAATTTTAGTTTTTTGAATCTTTTTTTATGCAGGAATCGTTTCTTCAATGCGGATTTATTACACAATAAAGAACTCATAAAATCCTTCGTTTTAGAACTGGAAACGATTTTATATGAGTCGTTTTTCAGTTGTTATACTATGTGATAATTTTTCTTTTTCAACATTTATTACTCGAAAACTATACGATAACAGTCAGTGAAATTTTCACTGAATACTTGTTGCATATACAGACATATTTCTGTAAGTTTTTAGATAATAAGACTGTTTCTTTTCTGAGAGATAAAGAGTAATACTTTATGTATTGTATTGAAAATTTCAGAGAATATTTGTTTGGTGTCAGGTTATTAACTCAATGTTTTTTAGCCGATTTGGTTATAAGTCTTTGGAGATATTATAGATTATTCAATTTAAACAATATTTTTTTCACCTCGTATATCACAACATCTCTAAGCTTTATATTTATGCTTTTTCGTAACTATTAACTATTATTACATATGAGACTTATTATTCCTTATTTTTAGCCAACTATGGAATTTCCAATATAGTATATGAGGGCATCCACGGATAACCGGCCACCGGATTTTGTGCAGCGCGTTATTCATGTAAAACTCTAACTCTTTTTTTACTTGCTAGAGAAGAGACGCATAAAGTTAAATAAAAACTATGTATATATATATATATATATATATATAAATCGATAGATTTTTGCATGCTCTATTTAATGGTATTATTATTTTTTGTCAAAAGAGTCACTATTGAGGTTAATAAGCACATCGAAATGTGACAATTTAAAAAATAAAATATATTAGATTAAAGTGTTTCTTTATTAAAAAATTCCACATACTGTAAATATTGAGCATGATTTTTAAGTGATATTAATAATTAATAAACGTGGAACCGTAACAAAGCTGAACTGGTTAATTTTTATAAACATTTATTGTGCACTACTTTTTCATATATTAGGTAATTGGTGCAAATATTTATAAATTTATACCAACTTGTACATACGATAGCAATTGATTTAGAATGAATGATATCTCGCTGACCAAAGACACCCTACTCTAGGATAATATATTTATTGAAAAATATCTATTTTTCAGTAGGGAACAAATCACTAGATGAAATTAGACAGGAATATAATTTTTATTGTCACAATAATCAACGTAACGATTTTTTTACTACGCATTGGATTTCGTGAATTGAAAGTAAAAACTGCAGAATTCTAGTTTCCTTCATTGTTGGTGAAAATAATATTTCTATTTATCATAATAATTTGAATTACATTCTCTTTGAGAAGGCATAGTGCCAAAGCAGTTAGTAGCGTTTTTTAAAAAAGTAGTCGAAATACATTCAAATTATAAGAGTAGCAGTAAACTATTCACTCGACTTTTAAATATTATAATTAAAAAGATGTATACTTGTGTCACCGTCACTACAGCCGTACTTATTCTTCATATCGCGGTATTTGTCGTTATAAAACCGGCGACGCGCTGATGCATCAACGAATCGATTGCTCCCTCTCTCATTCCTTTCTTCACTCTTTTTTCTTTCATTGTACAGCGGAAGAGAGGGGGATAGAGGGAGAGAGAGAGTTAGAGAGAGAGAGAGAGAGAGAGAGAGAGAGAGAGAGAGAGAGAGAGAGAGAGAGAGAGAGAGAGATGAGTGCGTGCACATTCTCTCTTCGTTTTTCTCTATTCCGCTCTTTTTTTCTGTCGTCGAAGGCACAATGCCGGATTCCATCTCGCTACATTCCCCGAGAGGTTCAATTTCACGCGAACGAGTAGTAGTCGATGTATGCATGCATCGAATTCGTGAGAATCTCTAGGCTCGTTTTTCAGGAAAACGCGCACTTGCAGATTTTGGAATAGTTCGGATAGACGGCGGAAGATTCATTTTGAGGTTGATAGCAATGATCGCATTGTGCTACGAACGGGATATGGAAGCAGTCGTACTAAGCTTGCAGGGGGTATATTTTTCTTCTAAATAAAATAAATAAATATTTATTTAAATATATATCAATGCAAATTATATAATTAAATATATATAAATGCATTAAATGGGAGACTCCTGTGATTTTAAAAAATCTGTCAGCAACCCTTAAACTTTTTCAAAGTTCACTAACTTATTATATATGACATTAGGTGATTTTATATAATTTGAGCCCGTTTTGTAAATCTATTTTTATTCCTGGAAGAGGAAGCGTTGTTATAGTAAGAAAGAACGTTTTGCTAAAAACATGTTAGAAACATGTTTTGAGATATAAGGAATCAAAATACACTACTTTTAGAAAATGTCGTGCATGTATGTGTGTGTGTGTGTGTGATCGAGCGTGCGTGCGTGCGCGCGTGCGTGTGTATATGTGTGCGACTGTGTGTGTGTGTGTGTGTGTGTATGTGGACGGATGTGGATGACGATTACTCTGAACATTCACGGTCAAAACTGATGTTTTAAGGCTCAATGATTTTCTTTTTTTTAAAGGAAGTGGGCTGCAAAAGTTTTTGTTGTTTGGATGTTTTTTGTCTTTTTAGCGGTTTTTTGATTTTTGAGTTGTAGTTATTTGGGTTCATCGGCGATGTCTGGGAAATATAACATGGACTATTTCTGAAAAAAATTGAACTGATTAGGCGTATTGATAAAAATATTTTGTAAAACTTTTAAGCCTTTATCCTTTTCCTTTTTCGAGAAAAAAATAATTTTGTAAAAAAAATGTTTTTTTTTTGGCAAAGGATAACTTGAGTAAAATGTCATTATTACTTCTGAAAAATTCCAGAAAGATAGCTTTTCACTATCTCTTGAGACTGTCAGAAATCTAGATTATAACGACATTTACATTCAGAGTTATTTGAGATTAAGTTTTATAAATTTTTTTTTATCGTTTATATCTGGAGAATGGCGCGGTCATTTTTTGCAAACCAGTGCTTAAATCTCACTTGTATTAAAACAAAATATTAGAATACGAATCTTCTTATGATTTACCATGAATTTATATCAAAATTAAAAAGAAAATCTTATTTAATGAGCGTTTTTACCTAAATTGACATACCAAAATAAAATGTCTATCATTTTAATAAGATCAGATAATGTATGTGATAATAAATGGGTGATTCCACGTCAAGTGAAAAAGTTAAAAAATTTAAATATTTAATATCTCGGTGAATCTGCTCGAAATGATGATCAAAACATAGAAAATTTGTATACCTTAAGGTCAAGATGATTACAAGTTATTAAACGTCAAAGTTCATGATATTTTTTAATATTTAGCTTTTCTCTAACATTTGAGCGTTCTTTATTTATCTACGATAAATTTTAGAGAAAAAGTTGTAAGAACACTTTTTTGCAAATTTTGTCAGGAATTAAAAAACCGCTGTCAATTCATTGACACTTAGATTCCTCAAACTAAATTAATTGTTCTAATGTAAAAATTTTTATTGTGATAAATTAATTTTAAATTTATATATCTTTTTTTAAACAGAATCTCAAAAAATGCGTGCTGATTTATCATTGATTACAAATACAACCTGGGATTCGTAATCAGCTACCTCCAACACCCCCTAGAAATAATTGTTATGCGCCCATATAACCTCCTCAATAGTGTTTGAGACATGAGTAAGCAATTGATGGATATCTCGACCGATGTCGCGCAACACAACAAAAAAGTATATAAAATACAAATGTACAATACAAAATCACATATGCATTGTGACATATCTGAATCCCAAAAACGAGAGGAGATATGACCATTAAATACAAAGCAAGAATGGAAGACTTGAACTATGATATTATTTTTAAAATACAAAAATAATTTATATTATCGATTTCAAAATATTGTAAAATATCGTAAAATAAAGAAATCATTGTGAAACATAAAGGGATCTATGAATCTCAAAATTTCTTTTTAATTCAGAATCTTCATTAAAATACAAAAAAATTAGCCCTGGTTTGAAAAAATGACTGCGCCGTCCTCAAGATATTAACGAAAAAGAAATGAAAATCAAACATAACCTCAAATAACTCCGAATGTAAAGGTCGTTATAATCTAGGCTTCTAACAGTCTCAGATATAGTAAAAAGCTATCTTTCTGAAAATTTTCAGAATGAATAATGTAATTTTACTCAAGTAATCCTTAGCCAAAAAAAACGATTTTTTTGCAATATTATTTTTTTTCGAAAAAGGAAAAGGTTAATGGCTTGAAAGTTTCATAAAATATTCTTATCCATCTGCCTAATCTCCTCAAATTTTTAAAAAACACATTTTTAAACAAAACATGACTTTTTCATGTATAACAGAGAAAAGAAAGTAGCTTATTTAAAATTTCGGATTGGAAAAGATAGTTAATTTTATGCTCTTTCAAATACATAAAAGATGAATCGATGATATTATTTCAAACATACCAAAAAACCCGGAGAAACTCAAACTCAAAAATCGAAAAACCGCTAAAAAACAGAAAAACAGCGAAAAACAGCAAATATTTTTATCATCCTCCTTTCTTTAAAAAAACAAAATCAGTGAGGCCTGAAACATGAATTTTGACCGTGAATGTGTAGAGTAATCTTCATACACATCCGTTCACACACACACACAAACACACACTCACGCACGTATACACACACGCTAACGCATCGCACACGCTCACACACACGTACAAACACACAAACACACATACGCACACACACACCTACACACCAACACACACAAACGCACGCACGCACAAACACACACACACACACGCGCACACACACACACACATGCACATACACAAACATACACACATGTACACGCACACGAATACGCTCAAACACACGCATAAATACACACATATACACGCAGCCACACAAATATGCACGCACGCTCGCAAGAACTCACTCATGCAGTCACGTAGGCACGCACGCACGTATGCATGAACGCACGCACACACACACACACACACACACACACACACATACACACACACACCTACCCACCTGCACACATACATACACACGCACGCACGCATGCACGAACGTACTCACTCACTCACGCACGCACGCACACACGCATGCACGCACACACAAGCACACTCACTAACAAACGCATAGCCATACACACACACACAAATACGCACACACGCACGCATGAACGTTTTCACTTATGCACTCACGCATGCATGAACGCACTCACTCATGCACGCACACATACTCACATACACGCACAAGCACACGCACACTCATACACACACATAGTGTATTTTGACTCCTAATAAGTCAAAACATGTTTCTATAATGTTTTTAGTAAAACTTATTGTTTTTACCATCATATAGCTTTCTCTATGAGGAAGTAAATAAATTTACTCGAAAACACGTTTATAAAAAGTTTTGAAAATTTTACACAATATCATTCAAGATATCTAATTCCGTACGGAATAGTTAAAAAAATTAAAATGTATTCCGTAAAAAAATATAAAATATAAAGATAAAATATTATTTTTAATCCGCGAAATTTTTCCTTCCATCGATAAAAGTCTGTTGGAAATTTTTGAAAATAAAAGATTCAATTGTAGAACCATTATAAAAGGTCTATAGAAGGTGTATGCAAAATTTTAGATCATGAGTTTAAATAAAAAAAATTCTAGACGTCTTTTTGTCACGGACGCATTGGCGGGTGTTAACGCGTCTTTCAATTCTGCAGGCGCCGTCATTCGTGTCAATTCCAGGCATTGTAGCGCTTAGAATACTAGATTTATTTTTACGTTTTCGCTTATATCTTTGAAAGTATTATGGTAACCTGGATTTTCTAAATGGTAAAGCATATGAAGAATACATGTACTTTAATTTAATTTTGGTGCTCTCCTACTATTTCTGTGCAAAATCCATAAACTTTGATCGGTATTATCTCATAAAGAAATGCGATAAAGCCTCCTAAAATTTTAACTGGGTTTAGCTTATAACTAAAATAATGTTATACTGCAATATCAAATAATTATTGCATATTTTACTTTAGTCACCAACTTCCTTAAATGTAGTAGGTACTCGAACTTGCATAAAATATGTCATATCCTTAGATGGAAGTTACTAGAATCCCGAAGACTAGACGAACGGTTATGAATTATTACAGAAAAATAGTTCACGCGAATTAAACGCTAAATAATTAGTGATAGGGTATATCGGTTGCAAAGTGGCACAGTGAAATTAAAACCAAACACGTAGAAACAATAACAATTAGACGGAGAACACTAAAGAAAATGTGCGTAGACGTCATACAGTGACACAATGTAACGTGACTCTAGTGCCATCTGAAATGTACACTAAGTACAATGCACGCATTACAAGAACATAAGGCAGCAGGGTGCCCTACGAGACGCTCGTCTACGCTCGCCAAATTCGTGCAGTACAGAACGCGACGGCTAAATTGACAGACACGCGGATATGACAGAATACCAAAAATAGTGATGGATCAGCTGCAAGATCACATTGATGAACTGCAACAAAAAAGAGCAGAAAGTCTATTACACCAGTATGCATCATTACAACTCAATGCACCAGCCGACCAAGAATACGAGGTAACCACAAAATATGCACAAGAAGCATCCGACAAACTCTAAGAAATCTACCAGAATATAATTGTACACCTGCGCACTAAAATTGCAAAGCTGACACGTATCCAGGAACAAATAGAGGCAAGACAACCTACAAATGAAGAGTGGGGAGCAATAGTTGATGAAATACACCGGTCTCTTGGAGATTTCCCAGATAATAAAAATAATCCAGATGTTCGAGGAAAGATAAGACATGCCTCAGAAATCGTAGAATCATCGCCCCAAGTCAATGTTCAACCAAAAGTGAGCGATGCTAGCGAAGAAAATCAATTGAAAAAAGTCAAGTCTAAACCGCTAACTACTCGGATTCAAAGGGTGAAATTTCATCGTCTAGTAAAGGCTTCTATGAGGTAAACACGTGTAACCGAGAAACCACTTGAAAGTACAGATAGTAGACAACATGGAACTTAGTCGGACACAAAAGATACAGTGACCAAGGAAATATAAGTCATCGAGGACAAAAAGTCAGAGAACAGCACACCTAACCTAGCAAGAAAAGTATGCTGAACACATTCTTCATATGCTAGATCCACATTCTCTAGCCTAGTATGTAGGATAGCACGAAGTAAACATAAAGGTAATACTAGTCAGCCAAGACACAGAGATAGGACCTTCAGAGTAAAGCCAAAGCGATCAGCATCTGAAGAGAGGGAATTACAAGAAAGAACGAAGCAGCGTAAGCGAGAAAACATCGTCAAAAGGTCGCTATAGGCCAAAGAAAAGCATAAAGAACGAGAAGAAAAGAGTAAATATCTACTCATTATCAAAGGATACAGAGGATTCAAAAACTCTAGGGAGGATACAATATAGTTGTCGGAGAGTAATCATAGCAACAACCTCGTAGTATTAAAATAGATATAATATAGTTACATTATATAGAGTAAAAAACCGCTGCTTTAGCACTAGAGAAGGGTGATTCTACTCGATTCTATTAAAAGTATTCGATTCTTTATTCAAAGAATCGATAAAATAATCGGTTTTAAAGGTAGATTCTTGAAGAATCAATTCTTTTTTGTTTAAGAATCGAAGCAAGAATCGATGGTTAGAGTGGTTGACAAAACTCGAGAACATTGCAACGTCTGCAACCAACAACAGTACGGCATCTTATGTGCTAAAAAAATATGAGAGAGAAATGAGGAATAAAAGGAAATAATATTATTATTCCTCCTTATTTATTCTTATTTCAGCGATCGAATAGCATTCGAAGTCACGAAAATTCATTTAAAAATGGGGTGGAACGTTTCTGTAACCGAAAAATTGAGACTTATTTGAATCAATCTTCCCATAATTCAATAAAAATATTGGAAACCCTTTGCGGCAGTATCTATTATATATTGATATACGTTGACTATTCCTGGAATTATAAAGGGTTTGATGCAAAAATTTTGACTCCTTATATATTTTAGATTTAACAACATGATAGTTAAATATTTTAATTTATTCCTTTTGTCCCCAAATTATGTTCTAAAAATCGGATTTTTTCTACTAATAATTCATAACTCTGTGTAATAAATTATATTGAAGTTTGATAAATACTGTTATTATTATTGGTCCTGCTATAATCGACTAATCGCCATTTTAGGAGGTTGTATGGGTAGATATGGCATAGAAAACAAACATTTTTTACTACAATTTAATCTCACATAATAATATTATAGTCAATATATTATGAAATACGGGGTTAGTCAAAATAAAAAAAAATTTATCATAATTCCGTTATTGTAAAATTAGATATTGTCAACTTTAGACTTTAAAAGAGAAAAAATAGACAAAATATTGCAGACTTTTCTGTTTGTTATCCGATTTTAATTTGGAAGGTCTCATTTTATTCCTTGAAAGATTTCAAGGGGATTTACTCATATAAAAATTGAAAAACATCGAAAAACCTGCAAGGTTACAGTCAATTATTTCTAAGTCCATACACGAGTTTTTGTAAGTTTAAGCGTGTATAAGTATAAACTGTTCCCGACACACACCGGAGGTAAGATTAGCGTTCATACTCTGTAGTTAGTCGTTTCAGTGTAGCAGTTATAAAAACTACTACGTAGGCTGCGCGCATAGCGATCGAGAGGATCGTTTTGGGGCCGCTTTTCGTCTCCACCACTCGAGCGGACTGATAAAGATTCGTGTCCAAATAGCCGAGGAATAAACTAGCTCAGATAGTGGCCGCCTGAGAGAAGTGCAGGCACATTGAAAACTAGTCAGGCCGATGTGTTAGTTTAGTTTTCATGCATTAGTTTAGATGGTCGGCGACGTCACGTGACGCGTAATTTAATCATATAATTTATTACTTAAAATGTGCAGCAAATGTGCGAATATTCTTGGCGTGGGTTTTCTCACAAGAGATTTCCCTTGTGTTTTTAATTCATTTAAATCCTTATTCCTTTGCTTCCTACACACGTTTCACTCTCAAAAGAAAACATTTGAAACTTGGCTGTAACTTTGTGGGTTCACTGTTTTGTCATTTTTTTCTCTTTTAAAGTGTAAAGTTTACGATATCTAATTTTTCAATAACGGAATTTCAATAAAATTTTTTACTTTGGTTTAACCAAAACTCCTTGTTTCATAATATATTGACTTTCATTTCATTATGTAAGATTAAATTGTAGTATAAAATGTTGGTTTTTATGACATATATCTACGCATACAACTTCCTTAAATACAACACTCCATTGAAATCGAATGTTAGGTCGTTATGTTATTCAATGCACTGAATTGTAAAATACCTCGAAAGAGACAATTTACGATAATTAAATTATGAAACTAACCATTAATACTTTTAAGGTGTTTAACGTTTATGATGTATTTCCATTGTAACGAATAAAATTAACTAAAATAGTATTATTGCTTTTTATTGCTTCTAATAGTCAACTATACGAATAGTAAGATTCTTAGATAGAATGCGAAACCTGAAAATCAAAAATTTAAAACCAATTGGGATTTTGACACGGGGCCGGAGTTAAGTTCAATTAAGGGCTTATGTACCATGTGTTTGATCGCGTAACCATGTCTAAATCAATCATTTATGAGAATTTAAGGGCATCGATTGATACAGCTCTAATCTGCCAGAGTGCGAACGCCCGGTGTTAGATCCTAATAGGTATCGATTTCTGAAGTGATACTTCAATTCTTTTCTAAAATAATCGATACTTAGGTATTGATACTTTCCGTGCGTCGATTCTTAGGCATCGATTCTCTTTTGTGGAATCGCCCTTCCCTATTTAGCACAATTCTTTTTCAAATAGATTAATGCACAATCATTGATTGAATATTTACATTGATAAAAGGGATTTTAGAAATAATCGAAAATGTTATGGACAATGTTATAGATTACGATGTTAAGCTAGAATGAAATCGTGCATTGATGGCTCAAAACTTTAGTTAATTCTATACTGAGCTATTTCTGATAAACCTACAAAATTTAAATAAAAAATACAAATGCATTAATAAGTTATGGTGACTACAAAATGTGATTATATAAGATAAATATTCAAAAAATAAAATCGTATTTCGTTCACAAAAAAATCTTAAAGTAATTGTTAATTATATAAAATGTAAATAAATTACGCCTTGTTTATAAACCTGTTTTTTTACTTATCTAATGCATAAATTTATAATAAATTATTTCTTCAACTTTAAAATTTTATAATAAATTTAAATCGCATTTTTTTAATAAAATTATATATTGTGTACCAAGGGTGAAAAGTAGACTTTTTTCCCGCTTATAGTTCGCAGTACGAGTCGAGTCGATCACGCACGATCCGAAGGAGAGTCCAAAGTCACCTTACCCACGTGTCCACTTCGAATTTGTGTACTACAATTATATAAAATATATGCTCACACACACACATGCACACACGCACGCACACATACATACACACACACACGCACGCACACATACATACACACACAGACACACACACACACACACACACACACACACACACACACACACACACACACACACACACACACACACATACACATACACACACACACATACACACACACACACACACACACTCATACACACACACATATATATACACACACAAACACACAAACACACACACACATACACACACGTCATCAAACTTTTGGTATTTTAAAAAATCATCGCTACAAAACTTGCTCTTTGAGAAAGCAAAACGGTTAATGTAAAGAACGTTATGATTTAGTTAAGCTGTTTTTCATTTGGTGGTCACAAGTGAGCTAGATAAAGTAATTTTTCCTTAGATATTTCTTTTTTAATGAGCAGCAGGCATAGAAACGTAAAGCACATCGTTGGGTCAAGGTCACATTTCATTGTACCTTGTGTGATATTAGAACCTCGAGACTAACTCAGAGGGTAACACAGGTGCGTTAAAATAAATGAATAGTCTGGTAATATAAAAAAAGTAATTAGAAGTATTCATTAAAATTATTTTTTATTTTTATTAATTTTTTTGCTTCCTCATAGAGAGGAAGCTTTGTGATGGTAAAAAAACGTTTTGCTACAAACATGGTAGAAATATGTTTTGGGACATTACGAATCAAAATACACTATTTTTAGAAAATGTCTGTATGGATGGGTGTGTATGAGTGTAAGTGTGTGTGTGTGAGTGCGGGTGTGTGTGTGTGTTATGGATGTTTAGTGGTATTACTCTAAATATACACGATGAAAATTGATGTTTAAGGGCTCATTTCTTTATTTTTTTGAAGAACGGCGACTGAAAAAAAATGTTTTATCAATGCGTTTTTGTTTTTTAGCGGATTTTTTTTTTTGATACCTTAGAAATAATATCATTGATTTAGTAATATTACATTTTAAAGACCATAAAATTACCTACCTTTTCGTACCTAAAATTTTGAATAACCTGTTGTTGAATAAGGTATATCTGTGAAATATAAGAAGGAAAAGTTTGGAAAAGAATTTAGATAACTATGAATATGAAAAAGAATATTCAGTAAAAGCTTTTTGGCTTCATGTTTTTTTAAAAAAAAAATCTTATGGGAACAAATCGATAACTATCCTATCCTAATGAATCTTACGATAACTGGAATAAATCGGAAGCATTTGATTTGAAACTTTTCAGAAAGTTAGTTTTTAACTATTTATTGGTTGAGTTCTTTGCCCAGATGATAACGACCTTTATATTCCGATATTTTTGAGGTTATGTATTTTTTTAATTTTTTCCGTCATTATTGTCCAAACATGGCTCATTTTTTTTTCTTAATGAAGATTCGAAATTAAAAAGAAATTTAAAAATTCATCGACTCGCTTTTTTCTTTATAACAATTTTTCGATTTTTGAGTTTTAATTTTTCGAATTTTTGTTATGTTAGAAATATTATGATCAATTTAGTGTAAATGCACTAAATAGAGCATAAAATTACCTATCTTTTACAACTGCAAATTTTGGATAGGCTCTTTCTATTCTTTCGTTATACACGACAAAAGTCATAATGGGTTTAAACGGTTATATCTCGAAAACCTATGATGGTAAATCGTTTACAAAATTATAGATGGTTAAGAATTCAGTGAATCTGCGTACTAACATCTGATTACATTTAATTTGAATATATAAATAATTTTACTAAATTACGTGTAGAGAAAAAATTGCTGTTTTTGCTGAAAAAATATCGTTCTGTAATTTTAGTAAAAAATTATCTTTTGTCAAATCATGAATGATACTAAAGCACACCTTTTTTGAGCTATTAATTAGAAAGAGATATAGTAATTTAAAATTAATTTATTAGGACAAAGAATTTCATATTGGAACAATTAATTTAGTTTGAGGAAGCTAAGTGCCAATGAATTGGTAGCGGCTTTTTATTTTTGTCTCGTAAGAGGACTTACTTATCAGTCAATAATTTAAGTGAGAGAAAGTAGGATAGAAAAGTTAAATAATGATAGTACGCAATAACGACATTTATTTTCTTTTGTTATAAAACAAATTTCTTTTTCTGAATCCTCTTTCTCAACTTCTCTGGGAAATGCCAGAAACAGTCTAAAGAAAACGAATGTTCATTAGCGCAGTTACAAGATCAGAGATTCCTTACGAGACAGTAAGAGATAGCGAAAATAGAACATAAGACTGTAATTTTGTTTGTAATTTTTCATAATTTATTTTCAAAATAAAAGATACCGCCAATGCACTAATTTATGATTAACTAAGACTTATTTTTGACGATCATATATTTACGTATAATCATTTTAAACGTTAGAGATAATAATATTATTATTATGCGTATATTTTTATATTATGTACATTTATACTATGTAAGTTTAAGGAAACTCATTTAGAAATAAAAATTCAGTACTATACTTAACAGCCTATTAATCGATGTCACTACTTTTTTTAGCCTTCATTCGTGTAAATATTTGCTATTATTTAAAAAAATATGTTAATCGGATTATCGGTTGCATCACATTATATAAATCCTTTTGAAAGGGAATAATGATATTTTTATTTATATTATTCTATTTAATGTATTAGTTTAATATTAACATATATTCTTTAATTTATGAATGAAGAATAATAAAAGTTATACTTACCAACATTTTACTTTTTCTAAAATTGTTTTTAGAAAGATTTCACAACTTTTTAAGAGACTAAGGGCATAGATAATATCTTCGAAATCTATTTGCAAATAGGGTCTTTTCTTATTTGGAAATAGGATTTGAATAGTGTTTAATAGATTCGGCCTATCCGGAAACGCACAAAAGATAAAACGGTATGGACCACATTGTGCACACCATATTGTTTGTAAAACATGTTTTTAGAGTACGAGTCTTTTTATGTATGAAGTGAAACCAAATATACATGGCCGTTTTACGTAGACATATAAAGTATATAGACTACGCATCAAGATAGGGCCTCGACTTTCCAGTTTAGAAAGAGACAAACAGTTATGAAAGGGCTTTCTATCTTTCTCTAGTATCCGTGGATCTGCGATAAATAGTGAAGGACTTTCGATCAAAAGATTCTGGGTTCACAAGTCGCAGAGTTCAATTTTCTTCAATTTCTTATTTTCTTTATTGCTTTCAACAACAAATTATGCTTCAAAACATCGAAATAAAATAAAAATTAATTTGTTTTCATAAAGAATTTTGTAAATGTATATTGTAATTCTGCAACTTTTTGTATCTTCTTATAACTTATTGTAACTCTTTTTAAATTTTTATAACTTATTAACGCTTTTTAATAATTCTTTGTAACATTATCTGAATTCAGACGAAATGTTACAAGAAATTTCAAAGAAACTACAAAAACTTACAAAAAGTTACAAATAATTACTAAATCTTACAAAGAATAACAATAATTTACAAAGTTACAAAAAGTTAGTGAGTTCTAAAAATAAATGCACAATTGTAGTTTGTTATGACTTATCATTAAAGGAATTAGTTTAGATTATGAAAGTGATTATAATAATAAAACTAAAATGAACAACAATATACAGTAATTAGTGCACACAAAATATTGTGATTAAAAATGGTAATAAGTGATTGTAATTAAAAGTGTTAAGAAAACTTTATTTGTAAATTATTCTCCATTGGTGAATGCATTTATTTATCATTTTTATTATTTAATAATAAAGAAAAAAGAAAAATAAAGTTATTCTGAATTGTAAATAGTACAGTAATTAAACAATAGTTTAATAAATATTATATAATGTTCCATGTATTATACTGCTTTAGCATAACAACTGAAATATCTAATTTTAGTTTTTTTCGCATAATAAAATATGCAAATAACTAAAGTGGATTGTGCAAGTTATGTATGAAGTTTAACATTTTTACAGATTTTGATTGTATTTAAGAGATAATATCGAAACATTGTAAAGTGGTGAAATACAAATTTTGGTTATATTTACTTTTTAGAATTCAGATTGAAATAAATTTTTACAGATTTTGGTTGCATTTAAGATAAGAATATAATATTGAATCGTCGTTATTTAATAAATGTTGAGATGACAAATTAAATTATTTAGAACTACTCCCATTTGCGAAACTTTTGATCAATATGTTACAATACTCGTATCTTGAGACTAATTCAGATATACGATAATAGTCACTGTGGGTAATCATTCTGATACATTAAAATATTGCACTTTTCTTATTCTACAAACAATCTAAATCTGAAAATTATTTTTTTGAATTTTCGTTTTAAAAAGTTAAGCTAACCATATTGTACTAACCATATAGTAAAATCTTGTTTAGAACTTAATACGAGAACTCGTCATTGTATTTATGATGATCGAGTTGTGAATATTGTCACTTTCCATTCTCAGAATAAAAATATTTGTTAATAAGTTAAAACACATTTTAATTATTAGCAGAATAATAAAGTGTGCCTTGTGTGAAAAGTTTTAAAATAATTTAATACCCATATGATCTATTATCAAATGTTAGAATTAAACTTAGAATGTTGTCTATGTTGATCGAGAATTTAGAAAACTAGAATAAATCTTGTACAAGTAACAAGGTGAATGGAAACAATATTTTTAGTAAGTCTGAGTTTGTGCATAACAGTGGACGAATGGTTAACAGCTAAAAACAATAAATAACTAAATGCATATTTCGATCTAGATTCTAAAAGAAAGCTAATTATGTTTATCAGGGTGTCAATTAAGTCCCGGGACGGCTGAATATTTTCTAAAGTACTGCTTTTCTGGAAGAGGTCAAGATCATTCCTTAAGTAACTTTAAACAAGGAACCCAACGGTGACCTTGGATTTGACCTTGAACCTCATTTTCAAGGTTAATTTGAGGTCAACCTCATTTTTTCAAACGGGAACCCCTATTTTTTATAGCGGAATCGGAAAGAGCGGAAAATTTTACATCCGGATATGTATTGAGGTATGGGGTTGAGGTAACCCCTAGAGGTCAAATAGAGGTCAAATAATGACAATTTTAACAAACGTATATTTTATCTAACAATCATTTTCTTTTGTAAACATTCCTTTCAAGTGACTATTCTGTCTTGAAATATTTTACTTGGGGGTTTTTGGGGTCGCTGAGTTAGAATCTACAACTAAAATTTCGATTTTTCCAAATCCAAAATGGCGAATTCAAGATGGCGGATGAAAATCTTGGGAACAGCACATTTTTGTCTGGAAATGAGTACTCGGGGATTTTTGAGGTCGCTGAGTTAGGATCTACTACCGAAATTTCATTTTCTTCAAATCCAAGATGTTATTGCCATTAAACTTTGGACCTCTAAGGGAGAGACAAGGGGACTCACATTAATCAAGCACCCCAATGGAAACAGATCTTACTACGTCCACGTCGTTGTTTCTGGGTAACGCAAAAAGTGAGAATAAGGACTGAATGTAAAATTTCTCGCTCTATCGGTTTCCGGTATTATTACTGGGATTTCCGATTAAAAAAACCAGTTGACCTTCAAATGACCTTCAAGGTCAAGTCCAAAGTCAAATTGAAGGTCACAATTACATCCCTTGTTCAACACATCCATACTTGAAATTTCTCGCTCCTTCCGAATCCGGTATCAAAAAGGGTTTCCATTTGAAAATATGAGGTCGACCTCGAAACAACCTTGAAAATGAGGTTCAAGGTCAAATCCAAGGTCACCGTCGGGTACCCCGTAAAGATTTACCTAGGGTATGATCTTTGTTTGTTTTGTTTTACCACTGAACTCGCGAGATTTTTAAGAAGTCATTATTTGACCTCTATTTGACCTCTAGGGGTTACCTCAACCCCATACCTCAATGCATATCCGGATGTAAAATTTTCCGTTCTTTCCGATTCCGCTATAAAAAATAGGGGTTCCCGTTTGAAAAAATGAGGTTGACCTCAAAATAAACTTGAGAGTGAGGTTCAAGGTCAAATCCAAGGTCACCGTCGGGTACCCCGTAAAGATTTACCTATGGTATGATCTTTGTTTGTTTTGTTTTACCACTGAACTCGCGAGATTTTTAAGAAATCATTATTTGACCTCTATTTGACCTCTAGGGGTTACCTCAACCCCATACCTCAATACATATCCGGATGTAAAATTTTCCGCTCTTTCCGATTTCGCTATAAAAAATAGGGGTTCCCGTTTGAAAAAATGAGGTTGACCTCAAAATAACCTTGAAAATGAGGTTCAAGGTCTAATCCAAGGTCACCGTTGGGTTCCTTGTTCAAAGTTACTTAAGGAATGACCTTGACATCTTCCAGAAAAGCAGTACTTTAGAAAATATTCAGCCGTCCCGGGACTTAATTGACACCCTGTATAGCACTATTATGTAATGTTTAATATTGTTGACATTGACAAGAAAAACATAATACCTCCGGATCACGAATTTTGATGATGAAGCTTTACAAGGTATTTTCTGTTATCTAAAAAGATGCCCAGTACTCACAGTTTGATTGTGTACCGGGAGGAAATGGGAATGGTAACCACCTCGGGTCTAAGAGTGCGAGTGAGAAGCATAGGTATAGCCTGCTAGTGAAAGTGAGATATCCACTGGGTCGAAGACCCTTTTCTTTCACTTTCCTCTCACTTCCACTGCCGGGCTCCCCTATGCTTCTCACTCGCATTCCCAGCTGATTAATAGTCACTCTCCTGGTACTATTATGGTATGCTACTATGCAGCAGATACGGTGTTTCTCATTATTATTGCTAATACTCCTATACGTATAATATTTTTAACATTGCGTATATGAGCAATACTAATGCTTTTAGTTATATCTTGGGTTATGGAACCTATGAAATCAAACTACGGGTCCTTGGCTTTATTATTAGGTACCAAAATATATTTCTTGTCAAAGTCCCATCAAAACCCGTACAAACCAGATGGATGATTTTCTACTCGTGAGGTTACTCAAGATTTATTCGAGTTTCCTGAATTCTCGATCAATATGTTAACAACATTTTAAGATTAATTCAGTAATCTGATAATAGTCAATGCAGGTAATTATTTTCGTACATTCATATATTGTACACTCTTATCATCCTACAATCAAAATCTGCAAAATCGTTTTTGAATCTTTATTTAAAAAAATCAAGCTAACCATACATAATATTTGACAGAATAAATTCTTATATATGAAGGTCAGCGTCAACAATATTTTAAGTATTTTTAAATGATTAGCAACAGTTAAACTTAAAATTTATCACATAGTTATTTTATACTTTGAATTACACTAAGTTACAAAATTTTCTTATAAATACATTACTATTTATTGTTGTACACTTCAGTTTTTATTAATATAATCACTCCTGTTTTCCTAATAGCAAATCACAATAAACCGAGATTATATGTATAACCTCACTTCATGAATAATTAACATGAATTCATCTATTAACCGCACTACGAGTTTTGATCCTTTTTGTACTCTCTGAAAACCTCTGAGGTAAAAAGAGTTTTTTCATATATTTTTCATTTGATTTCACGCAAAAAAAGACAAAAACTGTGTTTACAACAGTTTACCACCAAGCTTTAGAGCTTCAACTGTTCTAGAAGCTGCCCTCTCTCTCTCTCTCTCTCTCTCTCTCTCTCTCTCTTCCTCCATGCTCTAGCTTGATGTTATTAGATATGACACGCATATGTATATATCTATATATATAGTAATGTAGCAGAAGTCATATATATATATATATATATATATATATATCATTTGCGTCTCGAGAAAAAGGAAGACTAAATATCTCTTAAAGAAGTGCCAGTACATTGTTCAACGCTCAATAAGAAAGTATTTAGATATTAATATTTAAATTTTTTAAGAGGTGAGAAAAAAGTAAAATGGACGTATATTAGGGCGCCGGAGCGCCCGCTCAGCGTCGTACCGTTTTACGCTTATACTCGGCATCGAGCGCCATCGCGCGCCTTGATTAATAGAGAAGTCTGATTACTAAAAATAGCATAATATTAGAGTATTTAGAGAATGCTTCAGATTTCAACTTATAAGATTCATCTATATTTAAATTTTGTTAAAAAATCTTAAAATTACTGTTTTATAAATACAGAATTCATCCATGCGAAAGTAAATAAATAGAGAATATACATTAGAGAAGAAAATTCTGACATGGCTAGATATATGTTTCTCTTGCTGAAATCGGGACCCCGAGAGGGTTGTACGTTGATTTATATGCAAGTTATGAATTTTCAAAGTTATGGGAAATACCTGAAGGTCCCACCAGACACTTGCAGTGGTCTGCAAATTAATGCTAATTAATACTAAGCAAATTTTATTAGAGAATATAAAAATGTGAAGTCGTAGTTGGTTGAGTCAAATCTATTTTCTTATCGCAACTGCTTATTATTACTATTACGGTTATTATATTAAGTAGTTAACGATAATCCTAAGTTTTATGCCAAAAAGTGGCATTAGAAATCAATATTTATTTGGATCTAGTAGAATTGTGCTATAGATATTGTGTCCTAGATTTTAATTGGTCTAGTATTGTTTACCTTCTGAAATACACTATTATGTATATTTTCATTTCAAAGTATCAGAAAACATTTTCTAGAATTTACTGTTCACATTCTATGGTCCAATCGTACGATTCTTTTTCTGGAATCTGTGAAATGATATCATATTCTACGTTCCAAACTCTGAAATGCAAAATTCCAGCGAATCACATGAATTTCGGACACTCCGCAATCCGCGGATGTTGTGCTCGTGTGCATCTCTCCACCAGTGCTTCGGCTTCATTAGAATTTACGAACTGACGCTTCACCAGCCAAAAGAAAAGCTAAAAAAGACACAAGCGGACACAAAGAGCAGAAAAAGGACGAAGTAGGCTATCACAAGAAAGTCAGAAGAAAGAACGAAGAGTTCGGATAGTCAGAGCGGAACGAGTTTGGCCATGGCGACGAGAAAGAGTGAGAGAGCGAGAGAAAGATAAAGAGAGTAAGAGAGAAAAATATATACCTCAGCATTATTCAGCCTCAAGTTTCTTATTATATCGAGGACATTTTCACGTGTACCGCGAAGAGACCCTCCCCTCCTTATATCTATATGCACGCAGACAAGCTCGGCGATGGCAGTACAGCTCGTGAACGTTAAATTTCAGGCAATAATTTATCACCGAGCCATGAGCGAACAGTCAGCACTTTTATTGCTCTTCTTGGTCGTCGACGAGGAGCGAGGAGAGAGAAAGAGCCTGTAGGCCATACATCCCTGCTTCATGGTTTATATATATATATGCGCGCGATGAATATTCATCAGAATTCACGGGACGTCCAGGCCGACAATTCGCGCAGTAGACGAGATTAATGACGACTTAATTAGATGCCCGTGCGAGCTCTTGCTATTCGCACTGCAGAGCTTCTACAGAGAAGAAGGATTTTCTACTGACTCTTTTTCACTTTGTTTTGCTTTTTCGTTGTTTTTTTATTGCCTTCGGAAGAAACTCTACAGAGGGAGAGCATTTTCATAATCTGCAGTCTTCCCTATAGAGTCAGAGAGAGAGAGAGAGAGATAGATAGATAGATAGATATACTGTTTATTCATCAAAAGACGAAATTCTTACAATTGCATGTACATGTAGTTATAATAATTAAAATATGAGTCAATATTATGTATTTGTTATCTTACATTAACGTTCATTTATTGCATTTCTTATTAAATAATATTATTCGCTGTATCAGTTCGTCAGTTTATAAAATTTAAATATAATGAACTAGCCATAGTCAGATATCACAGAAACATAAAAGAGAGAGAGAGAAAGAGAGAGAGAGAAAGAGAGAGAGAGAGAGAGAGAGAGAGAGAGAGAGAGAGAGAGAGAGAGAGAGAGAGAGAGAGAGAGAGAGAGAGAGAATACATTATTCAAGGTCAATCAATAAATATAGAACAGTTTACATGTGCAGGTCATGTATTTGTTACTTAGTTTCTAATGTAGACTCATCAACAGACAAATTAATACAGAAATACGCCCGTGGTTCAAGATACTCCCGCGTGTGGTCTTGGACCAGCATATTTTTTGCGTTCTATATTAACAAAAACGAAAGAAAAAAAAGAGTAATTTGGATAACGAATACAGTACATGTATATGCAACTATAGACACTGAGAAGAATTTTTAAATTTGGCCTTTACAATATGATACAGTTTTACAGAAAAATTGCCCAATACACCCTGCTCTACGATAGTTCAGTTCTCTTGATACATTCTCTAGTTGCTAGGGCATAGTGCGTTTCTTACACATAAGAATTGTACAGGTGATTATTGTACACAATTTAGCATTGGTCAAATTATATATAGATATATTTGACCAATGCTAAATTGTGCACAATAATTACGTGAATAATTGTTATATGTAAGAAGCGCACTATGCCGTTGCTAATAGTAAATAAATATGTTTCAAGTCTAATTTATACTAAATAGTTATTTCATGTCTTCTATAATTTTATTATTCTTAGATTTCTTTTTTATAATTTTATTATTCTTAGATTTCTTTTTTATAATTTTATTATTCTTAGATTTCTTTTTTATAATTTTATTATTCTTAGATTTCTTTTTTATAATTTTATTATTCTTAGATTTCTTTTTTATAATTTTATTATTCTTAGATTTCTTTTTTATAATTTTATTATTCTTAGATATCTTTTTTATAATTTCATTTAGAACGTTTTATGCAATAACATAGTTTTAGAAAATTCTTTCTTCAAATTTTAATGATACCGTGATGCTAAATTGATTCAGTACTTTGGATCATGAGACTTGTATACCTATAGAAATTTAACTTTAAGTACCTGATAAATACAAAACGGGGATAAGTGCGGCGCATATAGCTTAAATTTACTGGAACTTTATTTAAATAAGTTTCCTTAACGTTGATGAATATTTTACGTTCAAATGAACATTGATTAGCATTATGTTCTAGATTTTAGGGAAGTAGGTAATAATTACGTTTATACAATATAATGATCATCCATATTTGCGAATATTATCTTTATTCATTTATACATATTTTACAAAGCCTCTAATTTCAGATTCAGTCTAAATATATCATACTATTTCAATATACGAAAGTTCATTCTTTATTCAATTGCATAAATTCTACGGAAAGGTTATAATTGATGAAATTGAATTAATACAAATGGATGTAAATTAGTCGATATCCAAAGTCTCTTTAAAAGAAAGAAACAAACGCACTATACTCAATTTATTTCTAAAATTCTAAAAATGTTTAAGTACTGCAAAGGATTGAAAGGGAAAAAATGCCCTTTGAATTTAGTTGGAAAGCTCCTACTAAATATCCTTCGATTCTCAATGCGCATTTTTCATAGAAAAATTCCGATAGTCCGAACATCGACATCTTTCAATCGGTCAGCCGTAACTATACAAAAGCGAAATTTCGGTGCGTTCAATTCTGTTCAAATATTGAGTAATTGTCGCAATAAAACGCCCAGCGCTGTTACCGGATAAAAGTTCGCGAGTCTGTTCAGCGTCAGGTCGTTAAATTTATTCGACGTGTACGTGTATATACGTGTACACGCCAGCTCTACTCGTCGATCGACGATTTTTCCACTAGTTCACAGAAAACGAGTCATATTTGGCTCGGGGGATGATGCCTCATTTCAAAGTTCGAGTGGATCATTTAGCTGAGGCTAGAAGGATGTTTATGAAAAAAGTTCTCGATCGGCAGCTTCGATTGGTCGGCTAACCGAGGACATCGCTCCGCCGGCATTCGCGATTGGTCGTTTGCAACCGGACTAATTGACCGTTTGATGATAAATTTGTTGATCGGCCATCAGCGTGACACACTTTCTGTACTACTATATTTCATTCGCTTGCTGTTTACGTTTGTGTAAACTACCATTTATATTTTATGTTGGATGTTATTGTTAGATTATCTTATTAAATTACAATTCGATTAAAATAGATAATAACATTATTTAGCATAATTATTTAGCATTAATAGCCTGGGCATTTTTTGCTTAAACAATACAGACGTTAATTCAGTGTTGTAATTATAAGTTACATAAAGTTTTTTAAAATATTCCTTTTATATCACATAATGATATATAGTATTATTTTTCATTTCTCGAAGAAAAAGGTTGAAATGTTTTTTATCACCGTTTTTGACGAATTTTGATACTTTTGAGGTTCTTGAGTCAGAAAAATAGGTTGTGAAAAATGTTTGTCTCGAAATCCGCACGCTGCGACCTTTATTAAAAAAGTATATCATTTTTATAAACAAGAGCCGCGATGCACGACGTTTCTTAAAATTCCCGACTTTCTCTGTCAAACGCGAAAAGCATAGGAACGCGCACGGACATGCAGTGCAAAGTATCACCCACGTAGATAAAATAGGTGAAAATGCGAGACAAGCCAACGGACTTGTCATAAAAATACGAGTACGTGTAGGCCCCCGTGCGCGCAAGTCATGCCATAAAACTTTGTCCCGAAGAAGCAATGGCTTCCCGCGGCCGGCACGCGGATTTCTAGAGACACCTAGGAATAAAAAATCGCCTCGGCGGCTAATTCTTTAAAAGATCCCGACGCATCAATGAAGGGATCCTCGTTCGCCATTTCTCGTCAGTCGAAGCCAGTCGCTCGTCGTATCTCGCCAGTCGTTCGCCATCTCTTATCAGTCATTCGCCCGTCTACCATCAGTCGAGACCAATCGTTCGCTGGTCTCCCGTCAGTCGAAATCAGTCGTAGCAGTCATCGCTAATCATTCGTCAATCGCTGCTGAGTTATCGTCGATCGACCATTCATATTTCGCTGATTCCGAAAAATCGTTTTAACTCCAGTGGCGTGTATTTTTTTGCCTTCATCTTCAATAACTCCCTCCCCCCCCCCTCTACCTCTCCACATTAAATCCATAACGAAATCATGCCAAATCCAATTTACAGCATTAACTTACTCTCCCTCCTCGACACCGCGGGTTCTCATAAACCCGTAACTCCATCAGTCTGTATACATGTATGTATGTATGAATTTATGTATGTAAGTATGTATGTATGTATGTATTTATGTATGTATGTATGTATGTATGTATGTACTCTCTAAATTTGAACCAGTGAAAATTCATTAATTCATGGTGAATAATCACTTATTGAAACAGTGAAAAGTAGGTCACTGCAAAATAGTGAATATTCACTAGTTGAAATAGTGCAAAAGATTCACTATAAGAATTAGTAAGATTTTACTGTCGATATAGTGAAATTTCATTGATAAAAAATTAAACAATTAAAGCATTTAAATATATTGCACATATTTACTAACTATTTACGGGTATTAAATATTAATTAATTTAGTATTATTATATAGTTCATTATTAAAATTAGAAAGAAATTAAAAATGTAATGGAAAAACTGCTTCGATGGGGAATCGAACTCTGGTCCTCTGAGTTGACAGTCGATCATCTCAGCCAACTGTCTAACGGGATACCGACGTGAGAAAATTCTGAAACTTATATTTAAGCTGCTTTCAATTTTTCCCTTACTAATTTCTCTCAGACTGGTGAGAAATGAATAATTGAATATAGTTTTTATTGTTACTTAAATAATTTTAAATGTTCATACATACATGAAAAGTTAATGTCTAAAACGACTGAACAAGATAATTATACAAATATTTGCAAAACAGGTCTCACTCATATTGCCATTAATTCACTGGTTTAATAGTGAAAGTAAATATTCACTAATTAAATAATGAATATTCACTAGTAAACCAGTGAATCTAACTTTTTTCACTAATTCGACTAGTGAGTTTCAGTATTAACTACTAAGTCAGTGAATATGCAATATTTTGTCAGTGAAATATGCACTCACTAGCAAAATTAGTGAAATTTTCACTATTTTAAATTTAGAGAGTATGTATGTATGTATTTATGTATGTAAGTATGTATGTATGTATGTATTTATGTATGTAAGTATGTATGTATGTATGTATGCATTTATGTATGTATGTACGAGGTGTGTCCCAAAAGTATCCGACCTACGTTCATATCTTCGCGCGGAGAGACTCAGGCGACCTCTGTAGGGTACGAACGTCACCAGCAACTCCTAACCTTCTCGTCAGTAGCCTGAGATACCGATGAAACGCCTTAGTTCCCGCGCAGCGTGTATTTGTTTACAATGACTTTTTTGCGTTCGTCGCAATTTGCTTATTGCTAAAAATGGCAGAACGAACCGAACAGCGAATTTGCATAAAATTTTGCTTTAATCTCGGTAAAAGTTGTGCGGAAACTATTGAAATGTTGCAAAAGGCCTTTAAAGATGAGTGTATGGGCAAAACACAAATAAAAGAGTGGTATAGGCGGTTCAAAAGTGGCCGCACATCTGTTGACAGTGATCCTCGTTCATCAAGTCAATGTTGATTGTTTTTTTCGATTATGAGGGCGTTGTGCACAACGAATATGCCCCTACAGGCCAGACAATCAATAAAGAGTACTACGTTGAAGTTTTGAAAAGATTACGTAATGCAATCAGGAGAAAACGACCGCAACTTTGGGAAACCGGTGACTGGCTTCTTCATCACGACAATGCTCCAGCGCACGCATCAAACCTTGTGCAGCAGTATTTATTGAAACACAGTGTTGCGCAGCTCCGCCAGCCTCCATACAGTCCTGATATAGCTCCCTGCGACTTTTGGCAGTTTCCTCGATTGAAAATGCCGCTTAAAGGACATCGATTCGACAATAAACAGACTGTTGAAACTAATGCGACGAATGCACTAAAGGCGATTCCGAAGTCTGACTTTCAAGAGTGCTTTAATAAGTGGAAACATCGATATGAGCGTCTTGTTCAATCAAATGGGGACTACTTTGAAGGATGCCACCCCCCGGATGACGAAGAATAAATCAAGCGCCGAGAAATCGAGGTAGGTCGGATACTTTTGGGATAGACCTCGTATGTATGTATGTATGTATGTATGTGCAGTGTATGTACATATATGAGAAAAAATTGTATTCACGATAACTCTTCAAGAGAAGCATGTTGATATTTTACAAGCATATTACGTATATCTCAATTTAGAACTGATTAGATTTGGGAACTGATTGAATAATAAGAAGTTCATTATTTAATAAAAATATTAATTTTAAAAAATTTGAAAAGAAAAGTTTTATTTGTCATTTTATACGTTAAATAAGGTGACTGCACCTAATAGGGCCGCTGTACCTAATATGGACCACCATAGTTATCCTACCTATCATACGATTTAGCCGATAAATAGCTGATGCATTATGTATATTATGATGTCAGTAGAAAGTATTTCATCGGAAATTTTCTCAACCAAGCAACAGAGGACCAATCTGTAGTGTATTTTGTATTACAATTGGTTAAGTCAATTTGTCAGTATAATTTTGAACAAATCATTATATTTACTACAATACTAAATAAAGAAGTTGGTTTAAGTCGAGACTGTCCTCGAAGTTACTATGTATTGTCAGCTTTTTAGTAGCATAGTTTATTTTATCATCCGGCTGTCAGTCGGGGCGCCAGGAAGTACCAGAAACATAGAATTTTAGATAAAGACAAAAATATTCAAAAACAGCCTGAAGAAGTCAAATTTTGTTTTACCTTTTTCATTATGAAGATAATGGGTTAAAGATTAGTATAAAAAAAATTTTAAAATCGGCGATTTGACCAAAAACCTGTATCTTCTACCCTTGAAGGGAGGTCGGAGCCGATTACAGATTTGTGCATTCAATTTTACATTAATTTAATTTAATTGTTCATAAAAGTTAAAAACTTTAGTTGTCCTGTGTTCTCAATCTATAAGGAACACCGGACAACTCAGATAGTTGAAACAAATTAAAAATTGAATGATAATACTGAAAAATACAAAATTGTCGGTAACTACGTAACTGCATGTAAGCTCCCACCTCTCCTTAAGCGAATGTGTATAATTAATAATTTTAGCATTATTTTATTTAAAGTGAATTTACATTATAAAATTCTCAAACTCGATTTTTCAGGACCTCTCATTGAGAAAGTATCCTAAAGCAGTTGGTAGCGGTTTCTTGTATTGCAGAGAGTGTTGTGAAAATTAGCTAGATATGTATTAAATCAACAGAGTATTGATGACGTTTCATGCGTTCATTACTATTCACGCGTTTAATAAAATTAAATTAGTTTAATTAAAACGCGGACAAACTATAGCTTTGCTACGATAATAATGTGCCGGTTATTCTAACGTGAGCAAGTGATGATAGAAACGTCAACAAGAAGGATATTAAATAAATACTCATTGGATTTATTAACAATAACAAATGAAGAATGTTTATGGTTCTGTCCAAAAATATAATGATGAAAACTCAATTTGATTAAAAGTCAAAGATAGTTTAAGTAAAATAAAAGAGAAAATCACGTGGTCGCTAATCTAGGTGTTGCGACGAAACGAGGAATGGGCCGAGCTTGTCTTAGTCGTGATCAATCTGGAAGAGAGAGAAATTGCGCATCGTGGACATTTTTGATCTGCGTCCACCATCCCTCTCGCAACGACCACCAGTGAAGTTATTCATTGAGTCTAGGATGCGAGGGAAAGCAAAAGCGACACTCGTAAGTTATACAATTAATTTTGCAATCCATATATAAAAATAACTATTACAGCGACATTGATATTAATACATCATGGTCCTACTTATTACATATCACTATTAATTGTGTACAACGTATGAGTAAAAATTAAAATATTCAAATTATTCAATTCTTAAAAGTTTATTTAGTTGATGTCATATTATAAAAACATTTAATAACTATGCATGAGCATATTTACCGAATATATATATATATATACTAACCTGGAATATAAATAAGCGTTTGAAAATATCCTTCCTATTGTAATCTTTATCTCCTATTATTGAAAAAACTTTTTGAAAGATCATGAATGAACAAGAATACTTATTCTCGAACTTCTCGTATAACAATTGAACGATTAATCATCTAACATTAACATTTTATCACCAATTTTCTCCACGCACACATAGCCATTAAACCGAATGGCAACCAAAATGTATCTCTTTTCACTTTCTCTTACTGCATGCCTATTTATCCTCCCCTTTTCCCCGATACCTCGCCGATCTCCTCCCACTACGGTGTGCAGCGCTACTTGCACTATAGCACCGAAACGCGCGTCTGCACGGAATTGGTCGTATTTCAAACAAAGTGCATACCCACATGGTACCGAGATATCTGATTTCGCGCGCTCGCGCTCCCAATGTAATATTGTTGATTCACAAAGCCGCCATTAATCGACGGCACATGAGATATAAACAGCGAGAGTGAGAGAGAAAGAGAGTGTGTGTGTGTGTGTATATGTGAGTGTGTGTGTGTATGTGTGTGTGTGTGTGTGAGTGAGGGAGAGAGAGAGAGAGAGAGAGAGAGAGAGAGAGAGAGAGAGACGGGGGAGGAGTCGAAAACGATGTATCGGCGGTTATCGGGAGATCGGCGCAACTTCAACTTTACGCATGTCAATACGCCCGACCATTGAGCTATAATAGAGCGGATGAATTTTTGTCGTGCACGAGAGTACGGGGCTAAAGCCCTATTTTGATGAAGTTGAGTGTGCCTATAGCTTAATATTCAGTTTTATGGGCTTTTGCGCGCTAGCTAGTTTGGGCTGGTGTAACGTTGTTGAACCTGTCGAAGGAATGATAGATGTTGTTGGCTACAGCGTCGTTTAATGCTGGTGTAATGGATTTGATTGCGATTGAACGTACGTTGCTGTGTGTATGCTGAAAGAATCGTAATGGATGCAATTCAAACAGTGATTTATGCCAGTAATATTTTGATTAAATATGTATAAGAAAAAATTGTGAAATAAATAATGGTTTTTAAGTTGCAACTTTATTAACCATGTGCATTGTTTTATTAAGGTCAAACGTGCGCATGATCTTTAAGGTGGAACTCCAGTGATTTTTAAAACATCTCTTCTTTTCGTCCAATAATATTCAAAATTCGGTAACTTTTTTTGTCATGATTAAAGAGGGTTGTAAAAAAATTTTGAGAATTTTTCACTAAAATGTTTTTACTAGTTATTGGAGAAAATACATATTTTTTCCCCATACCACGCGTAAAGTGCGTACTGTGCTCCCCCCTAGCGGGCGGTAAAGTAGCTAATGGACGCCCTAGGTAATACTTTACGGCGTGATAATTTCCAAGCTCGAACCTATCTATGTGACGTATTCATAGACTAAAGCGAGTCACTACACATCGCACAGATGATTCTGTTGACTGTCTAACTTCAGAAAAAATCAGTTTTTACTTAAAAAAAAAGAAAGCATATTAAGTATTTTTCAAAATTTTATAGCTAACTAAACTCATTATTCACGAGACTCAACATAATTACTTACTATATATACGAGGATTTGAGTATCGCTGTTTACCCAAAAAATTTAAAAACATATTCAACACACAAGTGCCTTATTCGCAAGCTGAATTTTAATTGTTGACTTTATAAGACTAATTTCTTTTAGAATTTTCTGACAAGTTCAATATTTTACAGTAAAGTGTATTTAAGTTCACGTATTGTTCATGCTCAACTCTTAATATTAATATTTTCTAAAATTATTATTCAAATATTCACAGTCATCTCAGTGGTTGAAAGTAAAAGTGCAAGGATTCTCCAAAGTGCTCAAATATATTAATTTATATGTATTGTTACATATTGTCGGAGTCTTTAGTATTGGTAATTACAAAAGTTAATTTGTTGTATATTTTGCATGTAAGCTAAATTTCAATTGTTGCAATGATAAACCAAAAGACTTTTTAAGACTAAGTTATAAAAACTCTAAGATTTATCTTATAATTATTTATTTAGTTTATAATTATTTATTTACAATTATTTATTTATCTCTAAGATTTATGTTAGAATATAACTATTTTCACTCGATCAAACTTTCAATGCACTTTATTCAAGTTACACAGAGTCAAGTTTCACCAAAAGTAAACAAAAAGAAAGACACTTCATGCACTACAATCAAGAAGCAAGACACTGAATATATTTATATTATTAGTAGCTGTTCATTTGTATTGATAATAAATATTCTATTTATATTTATATAATTGGGTATTTTATTAAAAAAACATATTTGATTCTAATTTCATAAAATTACACATTATTTTACTCTTTGAAAATGAGAAGAATACTGAATATTTATGTCATACAATTGCATTCATAATCAAAACAGTATAGGTAGGTTAGAAAGGCTGAGCGATCTGCAGTGACTGACTTGTGTCATAGAGTAGGTTACATAGGTAGATGAGATCGCACTTGAAAACCGCCGTAAACATTGAAGTTAGCGTCAAGCCGGTCAAGCGGACGACCAGCTGGGCGCTTGCGCTATACTCTTTTTTATGCAAAATCAAAAATTATTTCTAATAACATGAATAATATTTTGTTAACGCACTTTCCGCGTGATGTGGGGAAAAGTCGTATATGCACCACGGGAGTGTACATAGAGCAAGGTAGGCACTGTGTGATGCCGCCCTCGCTTCGCTCGAGCGGCAACTTCACACAGTGCGTACGTTGCTCACTGTACTCCCTCGGTGCATAATGTACTATTGTAATAAAAACAAGGGTTTTTAGAATAGTTCCTTGCGCATACGAATTTAACGAATTCTATTTTAAAAAATTCTAGGATATTTTTCAACTTAAAATGAACAAAAGTTAATATTTTTATTTTATATTTAATAAGTTAATTATTTAAACTCAAATAATGGTCTAAAATAAATAAAACGTTTTTTGAACTTAAAAAAACATAAAAAATTGCAGGTCTCAACACTTATAATGGATGAATAAAACATTTACCATCAAAATACCTAAAAACAAAATATTAACTTTTTATCACAATACTTTAACCGATATTTTCTGGAAGTTTCAAAAATATCCATAGTTATGGGTTGCTCAAAGAACTTTTTGAAGGTAGAAAAAGTAAGTTTCGATAATGGCGCGTTTAACGTTTTAATTTGGTATGATATTCAATGTTTATTGTTTCACTCAACTGGCTATAACTTTGGTATAACAAAGAGTTTTGACATCCAGTAGATTTCAAAATGTTCATAAAACTATAAACATAAAAAATATGTAATAAAAAAATTTTCGATTTTTTGGTAAAAAATCACTGGAGTTCCCCCTTAAATCTCTTATCGACTTAACAACAATGTGAATCCTCTTTTGCTGATTGTTATGGTAAAGCATACAACGTACTAAACTTAAAATCATTTTTTTCATTTTTTTATGTTTTTAATAATTTTTAATGAGGGTATTCTATGAAATGCATAACATTCACAGAAATCATTAAAAATATATGAAAATATATAGTGTAAGTATAAGTCGCACCTCCACAATAATACGATGACAACTCAAAGTTTTCTTAACTTGATTTTTGTACATAAAATTGCTGATGCGAAAATAAAAATACTTAATATCCTAAAAATAGGTTTAAAATTGTTGAGAAACTATAATACAATAAAAAAATAATTTAAAAATATTTGACTTGATGAAAAATTTACGTTACTAGATTGGATTTTAAATTGCTATATCTTTCCAAAATATAACTGTTTAAACGAAAACTACGTTTTCGTATATAACAAAAGAAGAGAAAGAGCCTATCTAAAATTTGCGGTTGCAAAAGATAGGCAATTTTATGCTCTTTTTATTGCATTTACACCAAATTAATTATAATATTTCTAGCATGTAAAAAAAACAAATATATATATATAAATAGATATATATCGGGTTTTGGGTCTTCGGAAACTATTCAGATATGTTATTTGAACCTTTAACTCTAATACTTTATGAGTTTTATTGCAAAAAAATGTACTCTCTGAATTTTAATTATAGAAGTTCTAAGGAGTTCAAAATAGGCCACTTTACCAACACTGTTAGTAAAGTGGCCACCTATCAGTTCTTATGGTAAAGTCGTATAGTAAGTGCTTCAGAAAGTCAAGACTAGTCTAGCAGACTTCCGTTATGTGTTATTTCACTCCATGGTGCCGTAGCGTATGTCTTGGTGTCAATATTTTGTGATTAATAGGCCTAGGAATTTTTAAGAAGCAACCACCATCTTTATCGACGTCGATTGCCTTTTGTCTTGCAATGCATTGGTATAGATACTTTACCAACCGATAAACGTCAACGAAAGTTGCAATTTTCGTATAAAAAATAAACTCAATTTATGTTCCGTATGATTTTTTTTCGCTCATATCAGACTGACGAAAGTGGTTTCTTTACATGCATGCACTGCTAAGAAATCAGAATTTTTATGCTTTTGCGCGTGAACATGATGCTATCTTATGAGAAGGCGCTAGAAGCGGGGTCACCGCACCTCTCCACAGTTATTATCACAATACATATACTCTAGGAGTTACGGCGCCCCAGAATAACGTATACAGCAAGATTTCGTGTAGGTGGCTACATTACCAGCATTATCACATTCCCTGCACACACCTTCATTGCTAGATATATCAATTATATTTTCAACATATTTAGCGTATATAAAAAATGTTCAATTTTTAAAAATTATTTTAAGTTAGGCTTTTTATAAAAACGTACTTTATATCCAATTAGCTCCAAAATCTAATCAATTCTAAGTTGAGCAATACATCATATGTCTGCAAAATTTCAGCTCATAACATGCTTCCCTTGAAGAGTTCTTGTTGCACAAATTTTTTGTCACATACACACGTACGTACAGACATTTCTTAAAAACATATTTTTCTGACTCAGGAATTTTGAAAACATCAAAATTCATCAAAATCTCTGATAAAAATTTTTTATCGTCACATAGCTTTATCTTTGAGAAAGAAAATTACGTTGTCATGTATAGCAAAAGAAGGGAAGTACCTTATACAAACTGACAGGTCGGAAAAGCTAGGTAATGTTATGCTCTTTCAAATACCTTTTTGCTGGATCGATGATATTATTTCTGATGTACCAAAAAACCCGAAAAACTAAAACCCAAAAATCAAATAATCGCTTTAAAAACTAAAAAAACGTCGTTTTAAAGTCTCCGACTATACAATGATTCTCAGTATTTTTATTCATGTAAATAAATGTTTTTAGATTCATTATAAACTCTGTATTATGAAAGTCATGAGGTCGATATAGCACAGAAACTTTAATAGTGTTATTTGAATCTATTTTTATGTTGCAACTTAGAATACTCAATTTATCAATGTCTTCTATACCAGTACTTTCTATAAGATCTTCTTTAAGGGAAGAAGATACAGTAAACAATACAATCCATTAATTTAAGAAAAATAATTTCTACAAAACATGTTATAATATATAAAAAGATGACATTTTAGAGTGGTTTTATTCAAATTCACCACCCTTTGAAGTAGCCATTTTGAAAAAACCTGTAAAAACATATATATGTTTGACTATCACTGTGTACAAGGGGATACGATGGATTGGTACACATTTTTTATGGACTTTTCATGCTAAAATTAAGACATTCAAAGAGCAATAATTTCAAATTATATTTTTGAACTATTCTGTGGTTCTATTCTATATGAACAATTTATTGTTTGCGATATAAGCAGTATTTTAATATTAACTTATATTTTAAAAAATGATATTTTAGGTAATATTAAAAAACTCTGTTTAAATTTGTTCAATATATGTTAAAAAGAAAGTACAAAAATTTTTAGCCTGATTCGCGAAGAACTGTTGCGCACGATCACAAAGTAAGTTATGAAAATTAAGTTATGAGAAAAATGAGTTTTAACATAAATATCGATAAAAGTAGCAAGATCAATCATTTATCTATTTGTCTACAATTTATGGATGTTAATGTTCACCACTGTCATATTGTCATATTCAAAACGAGTATGTATTTACCCTGTAAAATATTATTTCATTGATTTGGGTACCCAGTAGGCTACGCGCAGGAGCTGAAAATACAAAGTAACAGCATGCTGAGCTTATATTCGTTAAGAGAGTCAATTCGTTTACTAATACATTTGAATATCTTACATGCGTCAAATCTATGACTTTTATTATTTATTGAAGTAACTATTTTGACATTAAATATGTCATTCTACCCTGATATAACTTGAAAAAATGTATACCTCTAATGTATAATTTATAAAAAAGTATACTTGCAAAGTGTAAATAATTTAAACGTGTACAATAATTAAAGACATACCTTTCAGAATTGTGTAATTAACCAGACAATTGGTAAAGTGCCTTCACTTTCAACATTTCTTTAAAAAAAGGTATTGTTTAACTTAGTCCGTTGATTGTATATGCTGGTTTTGCTGAAAACGAAAAGAAGAGACAAAGAAATCAACTCTTCTTACAGTCAAATTATTTATAAAACTATAATATACTTCTTGATCCAATGTTTATACTGTCAAGACAAAATATTTTCCTCATAAAAGATTGCTCTTTTCTAAGGAAATGAATCGATTTCTCGCTCAAAAGAGTTTAAAGTAAGAAAACGGACTATATCACCGCTTTGGATTCTTATTTAAAAGGAATGTATATTTTACCACCTCTTAAACCTTTTAATGATCAAATAAAATGTATGTAATCTGCGTTCAAAATCCAGAAAAATAAAAAAATATTACAAAAATCGTGTGTAGGAGAATGGCCTGACCAGGCAGAGCTGAAGGCGACACACGTTAAATTTAATTACTTTCTAGATCTATTAATTAATAGATCAATCTATTCATTTTCTTACTTTAAAATAGATATCGTCATATATAAGACATGCTATACTAGCTATATAGATATTTGAAGCGGAACTCGCACGAAACTTTGAAATTGTAGTAAAATAATAATTTAAGATTTATAACTTTTTTATTTTTGTTTGTATGATGTTTCTTAAAATCTTATTTTTAAGTACGACACCCTACAAATAAAAATCACACCACAGCACTTATTTATAATTTATAGGTATAATATCAAAAAGATCATTAAAACAATGACAAAAATTTTTGAATTTTGATAAGTGTAAAGAAATCTACAGCTTCAAATAAATCGAAAGAAAATTAGTTTTCGCGTAAAACCTTTTACTTCCGAAAGAAAATGGGTTAATAAAAGTGTTTTACTATATAAACAGATCGATTCTTTTACCAAAAATCGGTAGCTTCTTCCCTTAATATAGATAACTCGAAGGAGTGTGCAAAATAGCTATTTTGCACTTGCAGTTTGGAAATAATACATTACGCAATGCGTGTGCACAGTAGGCAATCTCGCATTAGTGCAGTTTCTCGGCCGAGCGAAGCGAGGGTGAAAGAAGCAGTAGTGCGAGATCACCTGAAAAACGATAGCTTAAGTAAAACGGCATTATTCCTTCTGAAATTTTTCAAAAAGTAGATTTTTAATCTCTTGCTTGCATTCTTTACCTAGATTATGAAGACTTTTATTTTTCAAGATATCCGAGGTTATATTTATTTAAAATTGTTTTATCGCTATTTTCTAGTGTATTACACGTTAATTTTCTACCAATAAAAGTTCATTTTCTACATTTTTCGACGTAGATTTAAAATCAAGAAGAATTTTTAAGATTTATCGATTCGTTTTTGTTTTACAACGTTTTTTCATTTTTATGATATTAATTTTTTTTCAAATATTTTTTATTTTCAAGTATTATGCGGTATTTTTTGGTCAATGTCTTTTTTTTTTAATTACCGTCTCCATGTTTGTGCTCTCATGTGGTGCTAATCGACGACGGGGGTCTGCGGTGTGTTGGTAAACAAAGTACATGTAATTTTTACAGAGGTGCTTGTATCAATCGGCGGAGACTAGGATTCGAACCCGGGTCACCGGCATGGGAATTCGACACTCTACCGACTGAGCCGCCGCAGGCTCCTCCTTTTTTATTTTTTGATGAAGATTTGAAACAAAAGTAATGATTAAGATTCATCGATACGATTTTTTTATACCATTTTTATATTTTTATGACAATTTTGTAATAAATGAATAAATCCGTTGTACCTAAACTCTAACAAAATTTCAATATTACGAAATAATTTTATTCGTAAAAGTAGTATATATTTATTATATTCATAAATAAAATTTAATCAAAAATTATAGTGTTCCAACATTTATTAAAATTTATATACTGAAAAAAATGTAACTTGATATGCGAAAGAATTCGATTCGATTTAAAATCTTTATCAAAAGACAAAAAAATAATCGTTCGTTGGTCAAGAATTACCGTGTAAAACCCAAGAAATAAGCAATAAAAGAATTTTTGAAAAAAAATATAATTTAAAAAAAATATTTTTGGAAAAAGTGTAGCAAAGTAAAATTGTATTTTACATATATTTAATTCAATAAAATATGCTGAAAAATAATTGCATATGATATACTTTTACATTTTGTGATGTTATTATTACAAATTATCAGTAAAACTTATAAAATTGTAAAAATATGTTACGATTTAACCTATAAAAATGAATAAAATTGACTGTTTCAGGTAAATTCGCTATTTTAAAAAATTTATTATTTATATTATATTGAATAATAAACTCGTTAGTATATTTCACCAGTATTCAAATACGATGAAATCATATCCTAGCTAAATTAGTCGCAATTGTACGGTAACAGTTTTTGACCGCTCATGCTTTGATCATAAACAAACAACAAAATTTATAGGTAGCGAATCAAGTATGCTTAGCATTCATTAGGTAGCTTAACTAAAGTGGTATTTTTGGTATATTTTTTGATACTCAGAAATTATTGTGCTGATTTTATATTAATAAAAAGAAATCAGCGCAATTTTGAATATTGACTCCCACCGTTCGGACATGTGGGGTCGTGATCTCAGACATGTGAAAGCCCAATTCCGTGACGAAATAAGCGGGATTCTTGACCAACTGACGGCTTCATCTTTGGCCAAGTCGTTGCGATTTGGTATACATTTGGCGAACGATTGGGTACAGTTTCTACCAGGATAAGATAATATTTAAAGGTACATAGGTATTATTTTTAAATTTGTAATTGTTAAAACAATTTGTTTTGTTTGCAAATCTGACACCGGATTTAGAATCAGCAACCTCCAAAACCACTTAAATCGTATACAGTTTGGGCACACATGTACGTACATCCTTCAGCCTATTAAAGGGTTAAACAAGTTTGAGGAAGCTAAGTACCAATGAAATAGTTTTTGCGGTTTTTTGATTTGTCATAGTCTTGATCTGGGGGTGCGAAGTAAACTAGTATACTGTTAAAATTTGAAGTACGAGTAGATTACTGAAGAAATTGGGTAATCATAACTAATCCTAAACTTTTAACTTTTGATACATACCCTGGTAGAAACGTTCTCCATATGTTCGCCAGATTTTACTCTATTTTATAGGGAATGGCCAATTTCTGCTTAAAAGTCTGGCCAGAAACCCCGCTACCTGTCGACGTTTTCTCGTCAGAACCTGACCAACTTATGGTTAATGAATAAATAAATAAAAAATAACGTTTAACGAATTTTTATAAGTTAATAATGATTATTATGTCATGGATTTAATAGCTTATTGTTAATAGAATGCTAAGATATATTTGGGATAGATTCGAAATAAAAACTAAAAACAAATTTCATTAAAAGTTTTTTTAAGGTTAGAGTTTTATAATTGAATAAGACATTAAAAAATCAAATAAATAATCGAATAAAAATTTGCATGCTGCTTTAACGCAGAAGTACTATAATGGGATTTACATTTTCAATAATTTTTTAGGGTTATGTAAGCTATTTAGATTTTCTATAAATTTCTGGTCAGATGCTGGTTTATTTCTGGCGAACTATTAGGGAACGGATCTGCCCAATAGATCGTGAACCGACCATCTAATATGCTCAATTTTCTACCAGGGTAATACAACAAAAGAAAACAGCTCTGTACGTAAAACTGAATTTTATGTGATAATTTGTCGATGCATTCGTAAAACAACAACAACATGAACACATTAAAGAAAGTTATCATTTTTGTAAAAATAAGAATTTGAAAATCAATAAAAAAATATGTAGAGTTTCTGAAATCCGTTAAACAATCAACTTTAAATTGAATTTTTTTTTTAATTCACCCATACATACACACAAACCCTCGTGCACAACTCTGGCATGCGTAACTCGCGTCCACTCGACGTCCGGTTCGGCAGTTGCGGGTTTTTTCCGCCTCTCTTCGCGCACTGGCCAAAAGTTTCTTGGGCTCGTCTCTGCACTCGCGCTAAGTGCTCTAAGTGGTTTACCAGCCGGCCGCTCGCGAAAAACATACGCAAGCGCAAGAGAGAGAGAGAGAGAGAGAGAGAGAGAGAGAGAGAGAGAGAGAGAGAGAGAGAGAGAGAGAGAGAGAGAGAGATAGAGAGAGAGAGAGAGAGAGAGAGAGAAAGAGAGAGAGAGAGAGAGAGAGAGAGCGCGAGCGAGAGAGCGAGTGAGAGAAAGAGAGAGAGAGAGAGAAACGTGCATGACTTCTTTATTACGAGGTAAACGGCCACGGCCTGGGCACATTTTATACGCGAGTAATGGACAATATTTTTAGCTGCGGGAGTATTAGAATTTGTATTATGCACTAGTTTTCATTAAGTGCGTCCGAGTGTTAAAGTTATTTGTACGCTGAAACTTTTATTTTTAATTTGAAATATTTCGAGATTTTACCAACTGTTATTATAATTAAGTTTAAATGAAAAATGAAAAAAAATTAAGATTCATGAATATAACTTATGATGTGACATAGATAGCCGTATATACACTGAGAGAATACATCGGTCAGACTTGCTGAACTGTTCGATAGTTTTGACCGAAGTGAGTTCGGTAGTATGTATACGACAAGAATAGCGAAACAAGTTCTGCAGCTGAGTCTCTGTGGGTCGCGCTACACGCCTAATCTCACTTTTTTACAAATAATGAATATTTTAATGAATTGCTTATTTTTTTGTTACTGTAACCTTCTTATATATGATTAGTTAGTCTAAGTTACATTTTCGATGTTCTACTTTAACCTTACTTCTGTTTTACCTTATCACAAACGTGATAATGAGGCTACAATAAAGCGCAACACCACACATCACTTTTAATACACATCCGCCAAAATAGCCGAACTGTTCCGCAGTTTTTACCGAACTCCTCAGTAAGAATGACAGACTATGGCCTCCGCAAACTTAGCAATGCGACTTCGGCAAGCCTAACTGAACCATTCTCTCAGTGTATCTATAACGTAAGATGCTCGTATGGCTCAAGTTTACTATACTACTTATTCAAGGATATAATGTAAATTTTCAGAGACATATTAAGCTTTAGTAGACTCAAAGGCCCTTTTCTTATTTTGCTGATAATTTTTGTTAAAGTCTCTTAATATTTACAGTGCGCAAAAAGTGTTCCTATGATCCATTCCATCACTAGTTAATCGACTTACTTCTAAACATTAAAATAATCTTTATCCCGTTAAGGCCGAAACCCTCAACAATTGGAAAAAACTTTGGAAAATCATATAGAGATATGTTTTGATAAAAATTATTTTCAATTTTTTTTGTGACTACATAAATGGTATAAAAATAATAAAATAATTGTATCTTATGATTTAAATTATCGTTATTTCATAAAGTCACTGTACTTAAAAATATAGGTTAATTTCTATGAATTGTGAACCATCGAAAATAAGTATTTGAAAGTTAATTTTTATACATTTATATCCTGCAATAACAAAAATTATATTCATAAATCGTATTTTATTTCAACGTATTTTTTCAGAAAAAAGTTACAAAAGTGCATTTTTAAAAAAAATTTCGATACTATAAACTGAAACCTTAAAAGTTCAGCAGCAGCTCCCTTTTATCGCCCCTCGTCTCCGAGATCCCCACAAGCTCGATCATTTCACAACGTCGCGCGGACACAAACTTTCCATCTCCCACGGTACGTCCAGCGCTCCTCACCTAGATATATTTATGGCCTCCCTTCCGCCATTTCGTATTAACTGCGCGCGGGGGATATTATTTCGGACGATAAATCACGCGATCCACACCGAGAATTTATTCCGTTTCGCTTGCCGCGTGCCTCTTTTTGCGCAGCACTCGGTGTACTAATGGGGGGAAACGATGCGCTGATTATTTTTATGTGACTTATAGGACGATTATAACATGCACGTACGACGAGGAATGCGTGAGTGGAATATACGAAGGAAAATTTGCATTACTTTAAATGTATCAAAAAGTTATCGAAAGTTTTCAATGCTTCTGCGTGTTGTCAAAAAGTTTCGATTTTTTACAGAACTCGTAGTTTTTGATAATATTTGTATATATGTTATTTATTATCTGTATATTATATTTTACATCAAGTAGGTCGATGAAAAATTTGTAACTGTAAAGGAGTTATTAAGGTGCGAAAAATCATAATTTTATACTATACAAATTTTCTAGCCTGTGGTCCATCTTCTAAGAAAATTAAATTGAAATTTCATACTTGAATGGAGAATTTAATATCAGAAAAATTAAAATCAGTCAGCCTTTCATTGATGTAATTATAAATAGATCAACTCTTGCCAACCAATCAGAATTATTAAAATTACCTAAAGTTACCTAGTTTGAAAAAAAATCAGACATGTTAATATTCTACATTTTTTTATAATTAACGTTGTGAAATATGCAACGCGCGATGTCATAGGATCTGGTTGACATATATCTCACTTCTCTATATTTTAATATCATGTGAAAGAAAAAGCATTTTCAGTATGTCCAATGCAGTGAATCATATCCAGAAACCCTACGAGTACTTGTGAAAAGGACGCACGAAGTTTATCTTTGGCCATACAGGATTCAAACTGTGTGGCATACTTTGGCCTTATTCCAAATTTCGGTTAACTTCGGTGCATCGATTTTTACAAAGACTATAAGAATAATTTATACATTTTTATGTACATAAATTAAAATCGTTATAACGATCCATATTTAAAAAGTACCTGTTTTGCAAAAAACTTTATTAATTTTTAAAAGAACATAAAGTGTAATTGTATTAAAATTTTATTCCAGATAGTGGTTCTTTCTATATAAAGTATATTGCTTCCTCAAAGAGGAAGTTTTGTGATAGTAAAAAAAAAGTTTTGCTAAAAACATGTTAGAAACATGTTTTGAGATATAAGGAATTGAAATACACTATTTTTAGAAAATGTCTGTATGGATGTGTGTGTGTGGGTGTGTGTATGTGTGTGTGTATGTAGGGGAGTGTCTGTGTGTGTGTGCGTATGTGTGTGTGTGCGTATGTGTGTGTGTGAGCGTGTGTGTGTGCGCGTGCGTGTGTATGTATGTAAGCATCCATATTTCGAGTAATCCACGGTAACATTCAATGCTTCAGGGCTCATTTTGTTTTTTTTTAAACGAAGGGGGCAGAATAATAATTTTTATAGTTTTTCGGATCTTTTTCGGATTTTTTGGTACGTTAGAAATAATATCATCGATCCAGTGAAAATGCATCCGAAAGAGCATAAAATTACCTATCTTTTCCCACCCGAAATTTTGGATAAAGTGTTTCCTTTTTTTTATTATACACTGGATAGACATTTCTTGTTTAAACGGTGATTTCTCTCAAATATATGATGGAAAGTTTCTAAAAAAAATTGAGGTAATTAGGACAATGGAGAAGATTATTCCGTAAACTTTTTGAGATATTTTATTTTTCTATGACCTATTTTTCGATTATGATGCTATATTTTTGCATAAGTTTTTTTAAATAAATGTTTACATATGTATATATGACAACAATTATAAAACAATAGATTTGTCATTTTTATTTTTCACCCCAGTATTAAAAAGAATAAATAATTTCATATTAGAACATTTTTTAAAGTTTGAGAAAGCTAAGTGTCAATGAATTGGCAGCGGGTTTATTATTCAGGAAATTGCATTGTATAATATTCAGTAAAATGTTTACCAGCATAGGTTTAACCTTACGAAGAATGCTAAATAATTCGTAATCGTAAATTAGTAAGTAACTTAATATTAGGTGCAGTGCTTTGTCTTGGCTATATGATACTGTAAAGCGATTGAGACTAATAAGGAGAATGTCAGACACCCGGATCACGGTTTTTAATGAAACTTTGAGGGTCGTTTTCTGATACCTAAAAATAAAGCTCAGTGCCCGCAATTTATTATGAAGGGGCGCAGAAGCGCCACGATGACAAGACGAGTACTAGGTATGATACGAAGATTTTGTGATCCATAACCTCTTGTATGCTATCCATGCTATGTTGTACATTATACACTTTTTTTTTTTTTTAAATGGCATTTCGAACTCGAAAGTTCATCACCTCATCTACGCAAGCCTTCCACGTTTCCCTATTTTGTGCCAACCCCATCCATTTCGCGCCTTCCCGCCCAATTTCAGTTACGTCTGATTTTACGTTATCCTCCCATCTGCGTCTAGGTCTACCAAGAGGTCGCGTTGCTTTCGGTTTTCCTTTCATTATGCGCGCTGCTGTACGATCATCGCCCATTCTTGCCACGTGCCCTGCCCATCTTAGTCTCCGTGATTTTATTATTCTGTTAATATTTGGTGACGCGTACAAATTATGTAGCTCGTCATTGTGCAGTTTCCTCCACTCCCCAGTTTCCTCATCTTTCTTTGGCCCGTATATTTTCCGCAGAACCTTATTTTCAAATACCCTAAAACGATTTTCTTCCGCTTTAGTGAGCGCCCAGGTTTCGCACCCATACAAGATTACCGGCATTATTATAGTCCTATATATCCTTATTTTGACATTTTTCGACAGTAGCTTTGACTTAAGTAATCTGTTCACAGCGTAGAAGCAGGCATTACCCGAATGAAGTCTCTTATTAATCTCGGCTTTAATTTCGTTTCGATCATTCATAGTTGTACCTAAATATCTGAATTCGTTAACCTTTTCAAAAGTGAAATTTCCGACTCTGAGATCCCCCTCTGCTTCGCGAATGCCCAGTTTCTCCATGATCATATATTTCGTTTTCGATTCGCTCACTTCTAACCCCGTGTTTTTAGCCGCATTTATAAGGATTTCCGCATTTCTCGCCACCGTTTCACCATTATCTCCCACTATATCCAAGTCATCCGCATAGCCTAAAATTTTCGTTGTTCCGTTGAGTGTTGCGCCTAGCTCGCTAGCCTGCATTTTTCTAACAACATGCTCTAGCGTCAGGTTAAAGAGTACCGTTGAAATCCCGTCACCTTGCTTCAAACCGTCGCGTATCATGAACGATTCGGATACATTACCGCCTACTCGGACCTTTCCAGTGCTTCCGTTCAGACATATTTGAATTAATTTTACGAGTTTTTTTGGTACGCCAAGGAGCACTAGGATTTCATACATTTTGCTTCGTTTGACAGAGTCGTACGCTTTCTTAAAGTCCACAAATAGCTAGTGTATAGTTTCGCAATATTCCCACTTTTTCTCTAATAATTGTCTTATGGTAAACATTTGATCGCTCGTTGACCTGTTGCGCCGGAATCCACACTGATAATCTCCTATTATATCTTCCGCGAATGGTGTGAGTCTGGCCTGTATTACATTTGACAGAACTTTGTAGCAGGTAGCTAAAAGTGAGATTCCCCGGTAGTTATTGCAGTCCGTTTTATCTCCCGTTTTAAAGATCGGTATGATGATGGATTCTTTCCAATTTTTTTTTTTTTTTTTTTTTATTATTATTTAACGTCGCCATGTTTGTGCTTCCATGTGGTGCTAATCGACGACGGGGGTCTGCGGTGTGTTTGTAAACAAAGCACATGTAATTTTTACAGAGGTGCTTGTATCAATCGGCAGAGACTAGGATTCGAACCCGGGTCACCGGCGTGGGAATCCGACACTCTACCGACTGAGCCGCCGCAGGCCCCCTTTCCAATTTTCTGGTATTGTTTCATTTCTCCAAATAGCACATACTAGATAAAAAATTTTAGATGTAAGCGCGGTGCCTCCATATTTAAGTAGTTCAGCTGGTATAGAATCGTTTCCTGCGGCCTTATTGTTTTTTAGCTTTTTGATCGCGGCCTCTACTTCTTTGTAGGTCGTTTCGTCCATATGGAGTTCAGCAGTGTGGATTTCGTCTCCCATTTCCTCGGAGTTTTCATGCACGTTTAATAACTTATCGAAATAATCTTTCCATAATTTCAATAGTTCATTTTCGCTTGTCACGAGGTTCGCGTCCTTATCTTTCATTAACTGCGATCTACTCTGAAAACCCTTCCTAATAGCGTTTATTCCTTTGTACATCTCGCGCGGGTTATTTTCCCTACTATTAGTTTCTATTTTTCTAATTTCATTTTTCTGATACTCGCGCTTCTTGTTTCTGTAAATCACACGTACTTGCTTTCTTATTTCATGGTATTCTTCTACGGCCCTACCGCTTTCATTGTGTACACTATCTAATTTAGCCTTCTTGCGCCTTTCAAACCAGAGTTCGCACTCTTCGTCAAACCGTGGTTTGCTCTTCGGCCTTTTTTTCTTACCCAGTACTTTGTTCGCGGCCCCTTTTATAGTTTTTTCGATAGCCCCCCACAACCTGTTCGGATCGTCATCTACTCCCGTCTGTTCATCCGTTTTCTCGAGCGCCTGAAATCGGTTGCTAACTTCTACTTGGTACTTGATTCGCTCTATCCCGCTTCGTAGTTTTCCAATATCAAAGGTTTCTACTTTGTTCGCTCGCTTACTATTTTGACCGGCTACTAATCTGGCTCTTAATTTGGCCACTACTAGATAATGATCTGAGTCGCAATCCGCCCCCCTATAGGTCCTTACGTCGAGTACATTCGTGTGGCGCCTCTTATCAATAAGAAAATGATCGATTTGATTGTGCGTGGCCCCATCCAGCGATGTCCACGTTGCCTTGTGTATATCCTTGTGCTTGAAGCACGTGGTCTTGACTATAAGATCTTTTGCGGCTGCGAAATTTATGACCATAATACCGTTATCATTGCTGGTTTCGTGCAGACTTTCTTTGCCTATGGTGGGCCTAAACATTTCCTCTCTCCCTATTTTAGCATTGAAATCCCCCACTACTATTTTGGTGTCGTAAGACGCGAATTGGTCGATTAATTGCTCTAAAGTTTCAGTACATTATACACTACATCGGTATTTATTTGAGAGTTATGAATTTAAATAGTAACCCCTATTTTTGACACCGGCAATCGAAAGAGCGGGAAATTTTACGTCCAAATATGTGCTCAGGTCGTAGGTCAAGGGTGACCTTGAAGTTCAGCTAAAGGTCATTTAAAAAATAAATTTCAAGGTCGAATTCAAGGTCACCATTCAATTTATCGTTGAAAGTTACTATAAGAATGAGCTTGAGCTGTTGGAAAAATATTTTAGCTGAAAAAGTATTTAGGTGTTTCCATACTTTTTGGACACCTTGTATATACAAAATAAAACAAACTACTTTTTCTAAAATAAAATAGTATTGTACTTTTCGTACTAAGGGCGTAAAGTAGAACTTTACAGCATATAATTGCTGCACCCAAGATACACAAATTTTATCGTTAATAGTAGGAATAAAATAAACATTTTACATCATTTCTGTTCTTTTGTGCGTAAGGTAGCCCATATGCGCACATTGGGCATAAGGTTGAAAATCTTACATTTGCAGTAGCTATGATCACCACTCACGAGAGCTGGTGAAGTCGGCTTCGATGCAAGCTTCCGATCGCATTTGTCGATTTTGTTTATAATTGTACTAATAAGCCCTTTGTTTTTACAAGACAATATCGGTTATAAAAGAAATAGGCCAATCTGATTTAAATGTTTTTATTTAAATTTGATCTTTTTTGCCCCTTATTTCCGCAAAATAAAGAATTCGAGTTCGTGATATGCGGTCAATAAATCATAAAGTCTAATGCAACCCCATAATTCGTTATATTATATTAGTTCAGACACATTACATATTCACATAATAATGCAAGTGAAATGAGTCTCTTATCATTCTGTGTAGAGCACAAATAATTTTTCACTCATCATAATATCGAAAAAGATAGATCGCTAGTACAATTGTATACCATAATGCATTAAAATATACAAAGGGCAATGTGCACATTAGGATAAAAATTTGAAAATTATTTTTGCAAATCAATTTACATAACCTTGATGCCGAGGATTTTGCAATTTGTATCGCTTTTAAATGAGCTCCGAAATACTTATTCATTCTTCTGATTTTTTGTGAAATCACTTCATTGCTCAAGGTACCTAGTTGCATTAAAAATCCGAATTTGTTATTTAATTTTATATAGCATTCGCTTCGTTTTTTAATATTAACTGTCAAATTATCTAAAATAGCATGATAAATATGTATACGCATATCATCTGTTGCAACGAACAAAGTGTCACTAGTGGAATTGAACTCATCAAAAAGAATTTGCGGTTACGTCTTCTCGAATTGTCGGAAGTGTACTCTCCTGTTCCACATTGTTATTTTGCTTTGCTCTCATAATACTCATACTCCGACGAAGTACGAACGAAGACTTGCTGTGTACGGGGTAATTGGGATTAAGGTATTGGGTTTATATATTTGCTGAATGGATATTTGTAATTGGGAGTCATTGGTCGCGGGGTAGTTTGTTTAAATGTTTCGGTTTATCTGTTTACTAATTAGCAATTACAATACGCACGTATCTTTTCAGGTCACTTTACCCTCACCCAGAACTACTATATAAACCACTATTTTTTGAAATATTTTTCTAAAAAAATTAAAATCTCTGTATTATTTTCATGCATGGCATGAGTGTTAGTGGAATACTTTGAAGTGCATTGTTTCCACTGAGAAATATTTTTTATTACATACCACAACTGTATTTCAGTACTTCTTTATGTTTACTAACATTTTCTTATTTTATAATTACACCAAGAACTTTTGTTAACCCTAAATTCATATATATTAATAATATATAAGATAAATGTAGAGTTATGTTTTAATAATAATTAAAATATTGCAATTACATTTTGTAACTAAAAGGAAAATATAGTTAATAATAATACAACTCAGAAAATAAAAGAGCTGGAGTCTTAAAATTTGTTGTGAAAACGTTTGATTCTGAGCCTTCGACAGGCTCGTTCTTTGATTTAGAGTGTAGGCTGACAATGACATATTACCATAGCTATAGTATATCAGGTTGTATTACTCATTGTAATAATTGTTATTAATTCTATATTCTATTCAAATAAGACATATTATACTTGAGCGTACTCGTGTAAAACTCTAGAAATCATATTTCACCCGCAAGATATGTTTTCTCCAAATGCAGGGTTTAGTCCTCTTCGTACCCTAGATTCACTTCATCCTCATCGAGTTACGCTAAGCGAGTTACATATACTGATTTGAATTACGTATTTGGATTACGTTAACGATATTCAATATGAAGTTACGATCGATTTAACGTCGCCAACACTCAAAGATACTTATGCAGGAAATTATCCAGTATTCTGGATTCAAGTTCTAATGTATACACTAAGAAGAAAAGAAAGTGTATACTAGTAGAGTATTCTTTTGTATCAGGATATCTACTGCCAGATATTAGCTTCCTGTGATTAGATGCAGCGATATAGTACATACAAAACTTAGTGTCTGAAGTTGATATAATAATTGAAACTTCCCACTATATTACCTCTCTTGATTCTTTAAATTTCCCGCTCTGTGTCCTGAAGTTAAATCACAAGCATATTTACGCATGCAAGTCGAGAGCAAGTCCATCACGTACCAAGATATCAACTACGAGATACCCAAATACACACGACCAGATACCCGCAATCAGATACCAACGACAAAATACTCAGGTAGCAGCGACCAGATACCCAGGTACCAGCGACAAGATTCCCAGCTACCTATGGCCAGCGATCCGGAACCAGAATTTCGCGCGATTAAGACCACTGACGTTAAAAGATCGAGCGCATGCAAAAAAAATGCACACATTAGTGTGTGCTTTACTAGGTGAGTAATACAAGAAATTTATCGGAGTTACGGTAGCTCAGAGGATTATGACTCAGCCTTCTACACAGAAGGCCCCGGGTTCGAATCCCAGTAGTAAAGTACCGTGGTTCTGACGGTTCGAGCTCCATCTAAAATTGTAGGGCCAGTTGTGATGGATCTTAAAATAGGGTGAGGGAGAGGGTAGGAAAGAAGGCGGGGTTAGGTGCATCATAACTATAGGGATAGTAATATTCTTTCTACATATCTTTGAATAGTTGTAGAGTTAATATATTTCTGTAAATTGTAAATAAGGAATTCAAGCTTCTCAATTATTTTTTGCTTCCTCAAAAAGGAATCTTTTCTTGTTTCTCTACCCTACTGGAAATTTCAAACCATGAAAATCTGTGAAAAACTGCGACAAATGTGTGAAAAAGTGTGCAAAACCATGCAATCTTGTGAAAAGCTGTGAAATTAGGTGATACAAAATGAATGTAGGGTTAACAAAAGTTTTTGGTGTAATTATAAAATAAGATGTTAGTAAACAAAGAAGTACTGTTATACAGTTGTGGTGTATAATAAAAAATATTTCTCAGTGGAAACAGTACACCTAAAAATATTTCACCAACACTCATGCCATGCATGAAAATAATAGAGAGATTTTAATTTTCTTAGAAAAATATTTCGAAAAATATTGGTTTATATAGCAGTTCTGGGTGAGGGTAAAGTGACCTGAAAAGCTACGTGCGTATTGAGTCAGAAAAATCCTGGCCCGATACGCACTTGTAGCTAGCAATCGTCCGGAGAGGAGGTACGCTGGTCTATGCTGCCTGCCTACCGAAGTAGCCTATATAGGTGGCCGACAAATTCTCACAGTGCTGTTGGCGTACCCAAGAATTCCTATGATAAAGTACGACACAAGAAATTATGATAAAAACATGAACACTTTAGGTTTATTCGATTTATATTACAAGATGTTGAGCGTCAGCTGCGCGAACTCGCAGATCGATTTTGCAAGTGTTCTATCGACACATAGAATTATTTATAAATTTAAACTAACTACGGTGAGCACGGCGATTCGGTGGTAAACGGTATATATTCGAGAGGGAAATAAGTTATTAGTCAGGGACGCGAATTCTACGGAATTTCCGGCAGTGAAATACGAGTGTAAATGGAAGACACGCAGCGCGATGCTCGACAAACGCACGCTACGCCAGATTTTCAATATATATATAGATATACTCGATAAGCACAATAATACTCTGTGCAATTTACTCTTTTCAAAATCCGGTGTGGCCTCCTTCTAAAATACAAGTTGGTTGGCACACGCGGAACGAGAAGATCGACGGTAAGATCGTATTGAAGCTGCTACGAAAATTCGTAAATCAGAGCAAGCTACTCTATAAGTTTTCGCAACGGAGTAGGCAAAACACGAGGTGTCTACGAGCGCGGCTCAGTACGAAGTGATCGAGTCTCTCGCTTCGTACCCGCAGCGCTGCACGCGGATTTCGCTAGTGCCGACCGACCCTGCTTGAGGTCGCAGCGCATGTGCCGGGTGAGGAGGAAAGAGAAGGAAAGAGGAGCGTCTGCTTAAGGTGACGTCACGCTATACAGCCCGCAGTCGAGCGGGTCAGGAGCTGGGCTACGATGATGTATCTGGGAGGCCACACTGCCTCTACAAACTCTCTAAGCCAGGTAAGAGAGTTCCAATTTGTTTTCCGTATCTGCTGTAGACTAACCCCTCTTTATATTTTCTAGGGTGTATGCTGTAAGCCTCAGGAGTATCCGGGTGGACCCATTTATGCCTTTCAAGACGTCAAACCGGGTGGGTATTGTTCTAATACAATTTTGCTTACTTTCTAGGATATTGATACCTTCTGTATGTGGTTTCAGATTAGTTCGAGAGGGAAGGAGTAAGGAGAGGAGACACCAGGACACGATCAGTGCACCTCAGCCAAGACTAGCCGACTCCGGCCTATGCGAGGCTCTATGGGATGGCAGCTGTGCGTCTTCTTCGGCTGCTTCAGGGAATTGAGGAGCTCGCTGCTCTGTATCACCGAGGAGGAGTGTCGTGACCGTAACTAGTGTGTGTGTGTGTGTGTGTGTGTGTGTGTAGTGTGGGTAGCGTGCGAGGCTGCGTAGAGCCTGACTTCAATCTACGCTTCTTATTAGGAATTAGGTTTTTCAAACATATGTTTTGTCGAGCATCGGACCTGTACTGAGCAGCTCGTTCAACCATGCCTACAGGTTCGACAGCCTATTAAATGTTTAACGCACACAAAATATATTTTATTATTACTAAATTACTTTTTTTTTAAATTTTAGTAGGTGTGATTTATTAATTAATATGGAAGCAGAACTCATACTTGCCTATATTATACGTTTTTAATCTATATATACAAGATTTTTAATATTGGGCTTATGGATAATGCTAGCGTTTTTAGCTGTATCTCAGGTTCTAGGGCTCATTAGATCAATCTACGGGTGTTGGGTTCATTTTGAAGTACCAGATAACTATTTTCATACTTTCAGCAAAATTTGTTTCCCAAAGGTTTGACACTTTCCTTGTAGGTGCATATAATTTTTGTAAAATAGAATGCATAAATAAGACATAATATTTGAAAGAATTAGATGATAAAGTCACTTAATTTATAACGAGTATTTTATTGTGATACATTTATAATGGATAGTGAATGATGTAATCAGATTTCATTAATTTTTCATATATAATATTAATGAAAAAAATGTGCACAATAAAAATCAAACGATTCTAAAGAAGACCTCGCCATTTATGACACTCCATAAAGTGCAAAGCAAAAACCGAAAGTACTCTCACCAGATAATACCACTTCTAAAGTACAAAAATACAATTCAAGCGCGAAAATTATAACACACTCCTCGGTACGTATGAAAAGCCCCTTTCTCCCGCGAACTATTCTACAAACATTAAAGTGTATGTATTTTATATTTCACGCGTCCGTCGGGGCAGAAGCCCCACAAAAGTGCGCCTCTCGAACGCGTTCGTCTCGCGAAAAAGAAAAAGTATCAAGGAGAAAGTACAGCAAGACAGTGAGTGCGAGAGACAGAGAGAGAGAGAGAGAGAGAGAGAGAGAGAGAGAGAGAGAGGTAACAGGTCAAAAATAGAGTTTGGCTTCAGCAAAACGAGTAGGGGAAGGCAAAGCACAGCGGAACCAGCGGATAAAAAGTGGAGAAATCGAGCGCTGCGCTGTTTATCTTCGCGTACGTCGAAGCTGTGAAAAAGAAGCGATGGAAGTGTTTGTTGTTGGGAGCGATGCGTAAAAGGGCCAAAGTGACAAAAGCCACGTAATGGAGGTTCTTAAAAGGAATGTAGTTAGACGTAGCAAGAAGGGAAATGTGTATAGAAAAGAAAATAAAGCAAGTGTTTTTAACTTGTTGAATGGATGTTTATATGCTACGATATCAACATTTTTCTAGCGAAACTTCTAAAACGTTCGAATGAATAGCAGAGATGAATGAAGTGATATCATTCAGATTTTCGTGTTGTTCATTTACACGCTATCACTCGATGTAATAAAACGATGTAACAGTATTTTATTTTTACTAAATTAATGAATATCAAAGTTGTTAAGTTTTTTAAATTGTTCAGTAAGATGCACGCATTTTTGCACATTTTTAGAAAAGTTTAAAATATTAAAACAACTCGACAAAATTTTTTCCTTATTCAATTAGGAATGGAGCATTAATTGAAGTATATTATTTGCATCTGCTACAAACGTTGGCAAAAAGGAAACAGCTGTAAACGTTCGAAAAGCTAGAAGACGATTTATCAAATTTTATAAACAGTTTCTTTTGTTGGCCAAACTAGGAAGTGACTGAATTTTTTTCAGAGCTTTTTCTCAAAATGCTATGCGTAAATGATATTTTGAAAATTGATCATTTTCGTTTTAAAATATTGATTTTTATCAATAACTCCGAAAACAATTGATATTTTGAGCTAAAAATTGATATAGAACCTATTAGTATCATCCTACATAAGCCTTTAAAATATCAGCTCATAAGCTGAACAATAAACAAAGTTTGTTGTTTTATCATAGTCCTACTTTAAGGACCAGGGAAAATTGGATTAAAGGGTCAAATACTTTTTATATCTATACTAATTTTTATATCTTAAATATGCATATTATTTTAAGAGTTTGCCAAGCTAGACCCCTCTAAGTGGTCTTTATAGTTCACTACGAATTTTCAAATCTACATTATTGAATTTAACCACTTATTAACCACTTACAACAGATTTTTGAATCAGGCGATATATTTTTCATAGTCACCGAGGCTATAAACTATTCTTCAGAAGTGTAAGTATGGACTTTTCGGGCTAAATTTTTCTAAAAAAATGATTTACAACTTTTAGTCACACATATTTATAAAATTGTCATAGTATCATTATTAATATATATGTGTGTTATAGTTGGAAACAATTTTTTAAAGAAATGTGGTTCTGAATGTCCATGAGTACACTTCTTAAGAATAGCTTAAAGCTTTAGTGATCAAAGAAATGTACCACCTGATTCAAAAACCCGTGATAAGTGATTAAAAAGGCTTAAATTCAATAATGTAGATTAGCGAATTTTCAGGGATCTATAAAGACCACTTAGAGAAACTCACATGTAACATACATATTTAAGATATAAAAACATGCATCAACTTAGATTACGTTAAAATATTTTTGTAGTATATATAATGGATAATGACTTTTTACCGGATTTAACTCAGACTGACCCCCTTAAAGTACAACCAAAACCGCCTAAGATAGTCCAATAAAAAATAACGAGTATTTCTGTACAAAAAAGTATTTAAAGGAAAGTACACTTTTTTCAAAAACGTTGTTTAAAATAATCAGCCATTTTAAATGTTCTCTTTTGTTTTTACATAATTTAATACTTAGTGCTTGGAGGGTACTTAGAGAGGTGACGGATAGGTACGGGAGCGTAATAGGACAAAATTAGAATGGGTGGGGAAATAGTGGAGGTAATGGGGATGTGTAGGGGGTATTTTTCTTAACAAAATAATGAAAATAGTAACATAAGCATTACGCTAAAAGGATTATGTATAAATTATATAGATTATGTATAAAGATGACCAATGGGGTAAGGGTGAGGAGTGTGGGGATGTAAGCAAATAAAAATAGAATTGGAGAGGATAATTATACATTGTGATAAAAATGGCATAACATTTTCTGTAACTATACCCTAGTACAAAATTAACAAATTTTAAACGGTTAAAAGCTTGGTAATGTCACCTTAGCTGGAATCTGGCTAGAAAAACTCAGTAAAATTTCTACCAGGGTAGTTTTCATAATTAAAACAATATGTATGTCAAATCTTACATATTATTCGAATCAAATTTGCTATTGATCTAAAAAAAGTAATAACATTTTGATTATCGACTTTTTTTTTAAGTGGCATTTTGAACTCGAAAGTTTATCGCCTCATCTACGCAAGCCTTCCACGTTTCCCTATTTTGTGCCAACCCCATCCATTTCGCGCCCTCCCGCCCAATTTCAGTTACGTCTGCTTTTACGTTATCCTCCCATCTGCGTCTAGGTCTACCTAGAGGTCGCGTTGCTTTCGGTTTTCCTTTCATTATGCACGCTGCCGTACGATCATCGCCCATTCTTGCCACGTGCCGTGCCCATCTTAGTCTCTGTGATTTTATTATTCTGTTAATATTTGGTGCCGCGTACAAATTATGCAGCTCGTCATTGTGCAATTTCCTCCACTTCTCAGTTTCCTCATCTTTCTTTGGCCCGTATATTTTCCGCAGAACCGTATTTTCAAATACCCTAAAACGATTGTCTTCCGCTTTAGTGAGCACCCAGGTTTCGCACCAGTATAAGATTACCGGCATTACTATAGTCCTATATATCCTTATTTTGACATTTTTCGACAGTAGCTTTGACTTAAGTAATCTATTCACAGCGTAGAAGCAGGCATTACCCGAATGAAGTCTCTTATTAATCTCGGCTTTAATTTCGTTTCGATCATTTATAGTTGTACCTAAATATCTGAATTCGCTAACCTTTTGAAAAGTGAAATTTCCGACTCTGAGATCCCCCTCTCCTTCGCGAATGCCCAGTCTAACCCCGTGTCTTTAGCCGCATTTATAAGAATTTCCGCGTTTCTCGCCACCGTTTCACCATTATCTCCCACTATATCCAAGTCATCCGCATAGCCTAAAATCTGCGTTGTTCCGTTGAGTGTTGCGCCTAGCTCGCTAGCCTGTATTTTTCTAACAACATACTCTAGCGTCAAGTTAAATTGAATCGGAAATTATTAGCGTCGAATATTAAGATTATCAAATTGCGCCCCACTTGACATCCTTATAAGAATAAATGTTCGTGTAGAAACTCGTTGACATTGTGCACACTTCAATAATTTATTTTTACGCTTTCGTTGTATGTCACCGGGTCACGGCAATGTATTCCGAGAAACGCGGTGAGTCCCACGCAGTCGGCTCGAGCATGGGAAATTCGTAACGCATATTAAACGTCGGCGCCTCAATAACGGACTTTAATTCGCATTCGCCCCTCGTGCCGAGCGTCAAAATGCAATCAGCTGCTTGCAAAAGCACGAGTCAGTGGCTGAGCAAAAGATAAATTTAGCACGCAATGCGATAGAGAAAGAGAGGGAGAGGGAGAGAGAGGAATACAGAGCGCATTAATGACGCGAAATAATTATGATAGACATGAATGTGCAGGCAACGCGAATGCCTTTATTATCTACGGATTTTTGTTCTATGATCAAACCTTAAAGTTTTAATTAAAACAAAAATTTATTATACTAAACAAAACAATTTATTTTGTATATATTAGTACACATAAATAGTAACAATTTAGTAATATATTTTCTGTGTACATAATGAAGATTTTTCACCTCTTAGCAAGGCTTTAATTTATTTAATTTAACATGCCTATTCCCATTAGACCTCCGAAAACCCATACGATGTCTTTTGTTCGATAACGAAACTCACTTGTCGTAAAGTATCTTGAATAATTTTCATCCGATTGACTTGAAATATTCTACATATCTTCTATACATATTTAGTTCCCAACATAAGAAAAATTAAAAAAGTTTATGAATTTTAAAGTAAGAAAATTTTAAATCTAATTTTACGTGAGTCGAATCGTTAAATACTTAATTTTACCAATATTAATTTTTATGTTTATGTTTTTAATTTCATAATACGTCCTTACAATTTCACTTGTGTTGAGAACAGTACATGCATATGTAATTTTGCCGTCGAACAAAAGTTACAGCATGAACTTGGGCAGGTCTAAGAAAAAGAAAAGAAAAGTAGTAAAGCAAAGTATTGAAAGAAGATACTCACATATCTCAAAAAAATTAGAGATACCTTTAAATGAATTATTATCGGCATGTGAATTACTGATGGATAGTACTTATTTTCAATTTAATAACAAATTTTATAAACAGTCCTTTAGTACTCCAATGGGCTCACAAATATCAGGTTTATTTGCGGACATTGTTTTGGATGATTTGGAAACCCAGTGTTTATTAAAATTACCTTTTAAATCAGTATTTTTCTACAGATACGTGGACGATGGAATAACATGTATACCGCCCAATATGATAAACACAGTGTTACAAATTTTTAACTTTTATAATAATAGATTACAGTTTACACAGGAAATAGAAAAAGACAGTTTCATAAGTTTCTTTGACGTTCTATTAATAAAAGATAAAAAAAAAATAATAACAGACTGGTATATTAAACCAACATTTTCTGGTAGATTTTTAAATTATAATTCACAACATCCACAATCTCAAAAAATTGCCATGGTGTATAATCTTATTGATAGAGCAACAAAATTAGCTGATAAAAAATTCCATAAAAAGAACATCGATATTGTAAAAGAATTGTTACGCGAAAATAGCTACACGAATGGTTTTGTAGAAAAATACATAAGGAAACGATTGTTAGCGAATTTAAACAAAAATGATAACAACAAAGCGATTACTTATTTTAAGAATATTGTATGCCTACCATATGTTGAAAGTTTCTATGAACAAACATCTTGTGCATTAGAGAAGCACAGCATTACAACTATCCCTATAATAAAAAATATATTGTATATAGAATAAATTGTAATGATTGTGAAACAATATATGTAGGTCAAACGAAACGTAGTGTATGTACACGTATTGAGGAACACAAAAAATCAAAAGATAATATAATAGCAATACATAATTCCGGTTTCAATCATATTTTCGACTTTGATAATTTTGATATCTTAGATAAAGAAGAAAATATCAGAAAAAGATTAATCTCAGAAATGCTACATATACATTTACAAAAAAATCCAGTAAACAAAAAAGAAGACGCACAAAACTTCAATACTGTATATACACACTTATTATACGAACTAAAACAGAAACCAAAACAATAATATCTGACGTCGATCAAAATCCTCTGACGTCAATCGACAATACATAGACGAGAACGATTGTAAATAAATGCGCCGAGCCCTCGCGGGTTTATATATAAGTGAACCACCGGCTGATCACGCTAAACAGACAACTGTGCTTTTCCGAACTACGTACATCTTCAGTTTGCAGTAATTCTCCTCCCCGCTTAATGCGGTGGAGGATGATAACATTACATCGTTTTGTCTAATCCGCAACGTGTAAAAAGCGTCATTTGATATCTGTAAAATTTTTATAATCTCATATAACATCCACAAATATGTACAGTTGTTTATTTATATTTTATTAAATTTTAGTTTCTGATGATGGTGGCAACAACCACCGTAATGTTAAAGAAAAAAAACGTTTTAATTTTTTTTTTTAAACTTGCATTGGAAAGATCGATAAAGTCTTTTCATATATATTACCATATATATTACCATATATATCGAGAAACAAAGCCAAGAAGAAAATTATATTTTTCTCCTCATCATGATAATAATAAAGTTTCTGATACTATAATTATTGAACAGTATTGTTTTTAATGTTTGATTGGTCAAAATTTACAGATTTACTCAAGAAATTGATGATCAAAAATATTTTATCAATATTTGACGTATATATATAATCTTGATATTTTAGAAAGTAGACTTGCCTTTTTTTCACCACAGAATTAAATAGAATAAATAATTTCATATTGGAACAATCTATAAGGTTTGAGGAAGCTAAGTGCCAATGAATTGGCAGCGGTCTTTTTGTTTATTATAATAAATTTTATTATTTTAAGATGTATGTAACTCCTTTAATATACTGATTCAGAAGGATGCCAACAACATTTAATTTTCTAAGGGATATATACGAAAGTAATAATTTATATGGAAAGTAAATTTTAATTGACCTTTACTGGAATTGTTAGTTTGATAGCTATAATTCGTCTTTACTACAAAGTGTATGATCGTGAATGTGATTTTTTGTATCTAGAAATATAACAGTTCATGAGTTACCCAACTGTAACTACTTATGATTTATGCATAGCCGTTATAAAAATTGCAGAGTATTTAAAAGTAAATATTGCTTTTAATTTATGTAAAAGAATTTTCAGTTTAATTGTATACATTTTTGTAAATATTTCTTCCTATTTACTCGTTAAACAAATATAAACTCATATATTTGCATCATACGTTTTATTTATTTAAATAATTTAATTTTAACGAAACAGCGCTTGGCAACACGTAGTTTTTCAGAATTCCACTACGTTGAAATATATACAAATTTAATTACATTAGCTGCAGTTTCTCTATTCTTGTAACTGCGCTTCAATTGCAAATGAGCTTGCGTTCTAGAATTTCGCTGCTTAGTTTCTATATACTTGTAATCACAAAATAATAGTGTGTGTTAAATAAAAGTGTAAGCACTTAAATTACAAACACACTTGCTTGCACATAAAGAAAAATTATTTACACAAATATTTAGTCCCTCAGCTTTAACATATGCTTCGTATATATTTATACTTAAAAAAGTATGTATACGTAATATATACTTTTAGAAACAATTAAAATTGAAAAGAAAATTAATCAAAGTTCATATAATAAGAATTTGACTATACTTAACATGTCTCCTGCCCACTATTTAATATGGGGCGAAATTTGATTGAGTTGAAACATAAAAAGTTGGTTTTAACATTTGGACTCAGAAAATGTCCAAATTATTTTTTATTTGTTTATCGCAGGACTGCATCCTGAAGGTGGGGGGGGGGGGGAGGCAAGGATAAAAGAGAACCTACATAAATTCAACTATAATTGAATTTTTTTAATAAAACTTGGTGCACAAAATGTTTTATAGGTCACTGATTATCTATTCATTAACAAAGTTTGAAAATTTTTAATATAGCAAAAGAGCTTCCTTAATTCATTTGGAACTCTAATACTATATACTGTGTAACGCTCGAAAGTCAGCACTACAATAAAGGTGGCTGCCAACTTTCCGACTAAATAGTTTATCTGTAGTCAATAAACGAAAATAACTTAGAAACTACATGAAAATAGCTAGGTTATAATGCAGGAGATTTGAAGATTTAAGAATTAACAAAATGGTAGGCAAAACAAACTAAATTTAATTTCATTAGACACTAAATTTTGTTTGTCTACTTGCAATTTTATTAATACTCAAATTTTCCAATATCTCCTAAGTAATGACTTACGAGGTAGTTCAATAAGTCTTTAGAATGACCAACAGATGGCGCGCGAATCGCTCCAAATCATCTGTTTTCAGTCAGCACCACTCCCGACTAGATATACGGTGCAGTCACAGTCCACATCTTCTGAGTTTACGTGTTTTTATAACCAATTGAAAAAAAAAAAAATTGCTTGTTAAGAAAAATGGAAAAAAACGAGTTCAGAGCGGTAATTAAACATTTTCATTTAAAGGGTTTAACTCCATATGAGATAAAAAATGTATTGGACTCAGTTCATGGCACATCTGCCCCTGCCTTAGCAACGGTTTATAACTGGGTAAATGAATTTAAGCGTGGTCGTACATCAATAAGTGACGAACCACGTTCAGGAAGGCCCGTAGAAGCAACTACTCCCGAAATCATCAATAAAATCCACGATATGGTGTTGAAGGATAGAAGATTAAAAGTGCGTGAGTTAGCTGAGGCCACAAGGATATCTATAGGTGCAGTTGTTTCAATTCTACATGAAAAATTAGGCATGA
>OX424575.1:151865847-151948347 GCA_949152435.1 Gastracanthus pulcherrimus | reverse complement strand
AAGATTAAATGCAGAAAGTGTTTACCCGTATTCGCTAATAATAGGGAGGTTTAGCATCGCCTTAATCTCAAAAAGACTCAGGTGATGGCACTTGGCAGTACCATAAATTTAGCTTCTTTCGATGTACACCAGATATTGATTAGGGAAAGCAAGTATCTCACATCTTCCAGCAAGCTTTTACAACTTTCTGGTAAATTCGAATACATCATCATGCGCTCTCATTCGCAGTTCGAAAATCATTAGCCCACTCTCTTATCCCACTATCCTATGCCTGCTATGTTTATTACAATGCTACTGGGAAAAAGAATTTACAATTACATTGAGCTCGAAATTCATGCACACGATTTGTCTTTGGTAAAATTTACTGGTCAGATCATGTTATTCCCCATTGCAGGCGACTAGGGTGGTCCACGGTCATGGCTCATCGACAGTAATTCATGGGCGCTTTGACTTTTACGATCTTAAAAACAAGCCAACCTTCATATTTAGCTAATTATTTTATAGAAACGGCTGACACGGAACAGCGTTGATCCGAGAGGCTTCGCACTTTAGCCTCCTCTTATCTATTCTCACAAAAGATCCTTACTGGCAAATTCATTTATAATATCAGCTTCATATTTTTGCAATAAAATACCTTTTTATAACATTCATATCCCATGATGTCACTACCGTCCAAACATTCAAAACTCGCTTGCTAAATTACCTCCTTAATCTTGATGCCGACCCAGCATCTGCGCAGCGCCTCTAATCTAGTCTCAGTAGCACAAATTGACTTTATTATATTTCTAGCTTTATATTTAATTATACTTGCTTCGTATTCGCTATGAGCGTCTACTCTGAGGGGATAATAGAAACTATTGCAGCACACGAATTGACAGAAAATGGAAATAGAGGAGGAACTGTAAAGATTTACTATATATATAATATATATATATATATATACTAAATTTACCTCCCGAGTTTTCAACTTTTAGGTGTCGCACAGGTCAATGACCGTGTGTCACAGTGGTGGCTAAAGACACGTCGAAAATATTTTTTATTCGACACTGTGTCATGTATTTCATTTATTTAATTCATGTCGTAATCGTGTCATATACGTCATAAATGTAAAAAATGACACGCACATGTGTACGAAGTCTTTTCTGTGAGCAAAAATTTAAACTTTTAAGTCTAAATAACCCAGCAGAAGCTTCTATTTAAAATATTACCAACTAGATGACAGTTTAACTATAAAATCAACAAATTATGCTCTAAACATTTGAAGATGTATACAATTTAATTATTTAATGTAGCTTACGTTAATTCACGTCTAATTCACTTTCTCTATGATATTTTGACCTCTTTTTCAGAATTTTTCATAATTAGGATGGGTAAGAAAAGTGGTGGGGCTAACGGTGGGCGTATAGGGGGTATTTTGCAGAAAATAATTATCAAATGAGCATCACGCTACGACCATCTCGCTTAAATACGCCCGAGTTTACTAAGAGTTAGTGTTTGGAGGATCAATAATGATGTAACGAATGGGCGCGGGAGCATAGTAGGACAAAATTTAAGGGGATATTTTTCAATAAAAAATCATGATATGATTAACATACTAAAATCATTACGTTGAAATACAAGCCAGTTTGCTATCACGTAGTGATTCGGGGATAATTGAAGATGTATGGGCGTGGGAACATAATCCCTTTATAATAGACTGATTGTAATAAGACGATTGGACCGTGACGCTGCATTCGGCGCGATTTACTACGACTTAGGGCTTGGAGGGTAAATGGGGATGTGATGGACATGTACGGCAGCGTAATAGGACAAAATTAGGATCTATAGGAAAAGTGATGGGGGTAATGGTTGACGTTGAGGGTGTATTTTTTCAGAAATAATCTTGATACGTGCATCACGCTAAAACCATCACGCTGAAATACGCACGAAATTACTACGAGATAAATCTTGGAGGGTCAATAAGAATGTGATAGATTGATGCGGGTACGTAATAGAATAAAATTTGGATGGGTGGGAAAAGTGGTGCGGGAAATGGTGGATGTAGAGGGGGTATTTTTCAGAAAATAATCACGATATGCGTACTTCGCTACAACCATCACGCTGGACTGCGTGTGAGTTTACTGCTATGTAGTGCTTGGAGGGTGAATAGGGATCTGATGGATAGGAGTGGGGGCGTAATAGGACACAATTAGGATGATTGGGGATAGCGATGAGGGTAATGGTGGACGTCGAGGGGATATTCATTTTTTCTCAACTAAAAATGTGATATGATTATCATTCTAAAATCATCACGCCGAAATACCAACCAGTTTACTATGCGGTGATTTGGAGGTCATTAGGGAGATGATGAATGAGTGCGGAAGCGTACTTCTATATAAAAAAGTAATGGCTGTGTATAACGCAATAAATCGGAAAAGTATAAAATGAGAAAATAGAGGGGAAAAAGGAAGGGGAGGGGATGTAAGGTATACAATTAAAGATGTCGATACTTATGTATAGTGCATGTCTAAATATATATTTATGTATTTATATGCGTAGTTTATTATGCTTGATTTGCAAGACTATCGAAATAGTCGTGTAATGCAATAAATCGGATAAGTATATAATGAGAAAAAAAGAAGGGAGTTAGGGGTAGGGAGCACGAGGTAATAAAATTAAAGAAGACGGCACTAATATATAGAATACATGTCTATATATATATATATATATATATATATATATATATATATATATATATATATATATATATATATATATATATATATATATATATATATATATATATATATATATATATATATATATATATATATATATATATATATATATATATATATATATATATATTTATATATTTTTGAAACCCTTAGGTTTAAAGTTGATCAAGGCTAAATATGAGCATGTATATATATTTTACATTTTGTAACAAATATTAATCTCCATTTATTCAACAAAATTAAATCTTTTGACAAAATATCAACAAAGGATTTTTTATTAAATTTTCTGAACTTTTCACAAAAAATGGTTTCAAAATCTTTTAATGCCCCTTCCGATTAATTAAAATCATTTTAAAACTAAAACTCCTGAAGAAAGTGGTTTTGATCACTTGAACCATTACACCAAATATCATGAAGATAGCTTTTTTCAGTACTAAAGGGACTGTCGCAGTCGCAAAATGGCAGAAGTGCAATGTTTATATAGAAAAAATCAAAATAACATTGTAATATATAGATGTACACAACGAACATCAGATCTAAATATCCGCGCGTATTCGACGAATTGGCCGTCCATAAAGGGTAAAGGTTATCTGAATTCGCAGAAATATGGGCAGATGGCTACATTTAGTAGCACTAATAAATAGGCCCGTCTGGCGGTACTCGGCCTCTTTTCACTGTGTGGTACCGCGCGTGCTCCATCTCGTCGGAGCCTCGACCACGCAAACTCCCTGACCTTTTAGTGAGATAAGGTCAGCGTTGAATGGGACAAATAATGTTTGTACAAACCGTAAACTGAATACGCCGATCTTGGGTCATTAAAATCTCGCGATGCGAGAGTTGCGCGACGACGGGGAAAAAGGGATTTTCTTGGAGCTGAGTCGTGGCGAAGCTCCGGTGAAGGAGGAGTGTCGACTACGTGTGATCAGTTGAGTATTCAAAATACAATATGATGTGAATTGTGTATTTATTTCCACATAAGCAATATATTTATTATAACATCAAACATTTTTAAAAAAATTATTAAAATGACCATTTTAACAATAAAGTCATATTTAGCTTCAAACAACTTTAAATATAAAGACTTAGAAACATTCACGACTATTTTACATGCTAAAAGGAACATTTTTGCCAAAAAGGCTTTTTTCTACCTCTTGAGACTGTTAGAAGCCTAGAGCATAACGACCTTCACATTCAGAGTTATTTGTATCTCGTTATTATATCTCGACAATGGCGCGGTCATTTTTTGCATTCTGGGATTAATTTTTTTCACTTTTTAATGAAGATTTCGAATTGAAAAGAAATTTTGAGATTCATCGATCCGTTTTTGTTTTACAATAATTTTTTTTCGATATTTTACGATATTCTGAAATTGATAAAGTAAATTATTTTTGTAATTTAGAAATAATATAATTATTTAATTCTTTCTTTGTATTTAATGGCTGTGTGTCCCCTCTTTTATGGGACTCCGATATGTCACAATGCATATGTGATTTTGTATTTTACATTCGTATTTTATATACTTGTTTATTGTGTTGTGCGATGTCGGTTGAGCGAAACCCATCATCTGCTTTCTAGCGTCTCAGACACTTTTAAAGAGGCTATATGCAGGGTGAATACGTCCTGCATCAAAGCACATTGTGTAGTCGGAGATCTTTGCCCGACGAAAAACTCAAAGAAAAAATTCTTGAGTATTTTTGCCAGAAATCGAACCCTCGACTGCTCGAATGTCTTGTATCGGTAGGTAAGCGTCTTATTCACTGAGCCAAGGGAGTCTCTATGATCGCTTAATTTTGAATTTGATAGAGTATAAAATTACGAGTACTTATGAACAGTGATATTTCTGTCTTTTTTCTTATAACTTTTCCATTGATATTTTGAAATATTGATTGAAAAGGTATTTGAAGATTAATGAAATAATGTTTTTCAGTAATAATAGGTTTACCAAAATATGCAAAATAAAGTCACAGTATTATGACTTTTACAAAACGTTGTTGAGCTCTCTAAATTTTTTGGAATGGATTTTCACTCTTTTGGAGTGAATTCTTATTCCAAGCGATCATGAAAACACATTCACTTTTTTTGGAGTGAATCTTCACTTTTGGATAGAGTGAATAATTCATTCTATTGTAAAAGTGACTTTTTTACTCTATTTAGAGTGAAAGAATACGCGTAAAGAAAAAATAATTATTCACTGATAATAATTACTCACATCATTGTTTTACGTTTTAGAAATGTTTTGATGAATGAATACATCTTGCTGGAAAGGATGCCATTGAGAAATAAAGTAAAAAAACTTCAGAAAAATTGTTGGTTGTATTTGAACCCGGATCCATTAGGTTTTCGGGCTGTCACTCTAGTGCTAGGCCACCGTTACGTCTGACTTCGTGTGCACTGATTTCTCCTATGTATTCGAATTCGTAGATAAACTTTTGTTTAATACTAAAATCAGTTTAAGACATAATAACTTAAAGCTAATAAATAGTTATTGTTAATAAAATGATACAAAAATTATATTTTATATGAAATTCAGTATTATTATAGTAACTTGAATATTTGGCCGAAGAGTCTAATATTTTTTTTACTATATTTCAACAATTTATGCATTTTTAAGACAATTTTAAGATGTTTTAAATACTAAAATTTTAAATGTAATAAAACTTTTGAAATTTAAGGGGATGTAAAATACTGACCGACTCCTACCATACCGGCTTATAATTTGTATTTTTTTCACTTTAAAATAAATATTTATAAAAAACGACATTATATGTCTTTACCAGAAATGTTCAGTTGATTTTTGAAGAGGTGTCATTAACTTTCTTAAAAAAAGTGTAAAAAAATGTTAAGAGGATGTGGGTCGCCATAGGCATTGCTTACCACGGAAAATATTTAAAACTGCTTTCCGGTTAGAAATACGAGGTCTGTCCCAAAAGTATCCGACCTACGTTCATATCTTCGCGCGGAGAGACTCAGGCGACCTCTGGAGGGCACGAACGTCACCAGCAACTCCTAACCTTCCTGACAGTAGCCTGAGATACCGATGAAACGCCTTAGTTCCCGCGCAGCGTGTATTTGTTTACAACGACTTTTTTGCGTTCGTCGCAATTTGCTTATTGCTAAAAATGGCAGAACGAACCGAACAGCGAATTTGCATAAAATTTTGCTTTAATCTCGGTAAAAGTTGTGCGGAAACTATTGAAATGTTGCAAAAGGCCTTTAAAGATGAGTGTATGGGCAAAACACAAATAAAAGAGTGGTATAGGCGGTTCAAAAGTGGCCGCACATCTGTTGACAGTGATCCTCGTTCTGGTCGACCTTCGACGGGAACATCGTCGAATAATGTCGAGCGTGTGCGTGTCGCAGTTGAACAAGGTCGTCGTTTGACTGTGAGAGAACTGGAAGATGAACTTGGAATACCAAAAAGTACTGTTTGGCGAATTTTAACCGAGAATTTGGGAAACCGGTGACTGGCTTCTTCATCACGACAATGCTCCAGCGCACGCATCGAACCTTGTGCAGCAGTATTTATTGAAACACAGTGTTGCGCAGCTCCGCCAGCCTCCATACAGTCCTGATATAGCTCCCTGCGACTTTTGGCTGTTTCCTCGATTGAAAATGCCGCTTAAAGGACATCGATTCGACAATAAACAGACTGTTGAAACTAATGCGACGAATGCACTAAAGGCGATTCCGAAGTCTGACTTTCAAGAGTGCTTTAATAAGTGGAAACATCGATATGAGCGTCTTGTTCAATCAAATGGGGACTACTTTGAAGGATGCCACCCCCCGGATGACGAAGAATAAATCAAGCGCCGAGAAATCGAGGTAGGTCGGATACTTTTGGGACAGACCTCGTAATACCGAAATCTTTTGAAACTACCAAAACCAAACATTGCTAATACAATATATAACTTTGCAGGACATAGTAGTCATTTTTATTTACAAAATTTGTAAAATCTCGAATAACTGTTTAAAATAAAAAAATCGGTAATACAGATTTTGTAATAAATTCTATTTTATTAAGTGGTTCAATATTCCCTTTGAATTTGTAAAAACTATATCTGGTTAAATTTTTAAGAGATTTTAAATAAAAGTTACCTTTTACCTTTAGATAAATTAATTAACCCCATAATTGTATATCTTTTCACCCATTTTTTGTCCAATGAATAATGAAATTTCTTGAAAATATAATTGAATATACCTGGTGCATATGATGTTTTAATAGTAAAAAGTCGTAATTCGAAACTTTGATTAATTTATAGGTTTTATAATATAAATTTCACTCCAACCTAGTGTGAAAGTTAGAGTGAATCAGTAGTCACTCTCTAATTTAGAGTGGTAAAATTCACTTACTAGACTGGAGTGACCAAATTCACTCTTTTAGAGTGAAAATCATTCTTTTGGAGTGGAACTCTCGTACTCTAGAGAGTACTCAGTTTGTTAAGGGGGTATGAGCGAAAAGTAATTTTAAACTTTAATACCTCATCTCTTTTGTAATTGTTAAAAAGATTATTTGAGTCCACAGAAAAATGTTCAGTATAGGTTGCCTGGCATTTCGAAAAGATATTTAATTGTAACGTTCACCCATTTAACCCATTTAATATACAAAGAATCGCATTTTTCGCATTTGAAATGAAAAATTCATGCATTTGTAGGAAACTTTTGTAGAATATTAAAGTATCAAATTAATCCTTAGCTTTCTAAGATTATGTGAATACAATAGAAAAATGGACGTTTTAAAGACATATTTATAGAATAACGCATAAAAGTACTCAAAACAGAGAAACACCTTAGAGGTTAGAGTCAAATCAAAATCTATATTGAATTTTTCAGAGATAAATAAGATAAATATGCGTATGATATACATATGAATATTCAAAGTTTTTTAAATGTTTAATTTGTTAATATGATACATTGTCATAAACTTCTCTATTAAATAACTTTTTTTCATAAGTTGCTATTTTGATTTGATCTCACCAACTGTCATATTTAAGATATATGTGCTAAATTTATCAAATATAATATTATATATTATTCATTCCAATATATAATATAATTTATAAAAATTATTAGGGTTATCTTAACATAATTCAATTAATGTAAATAAGCTATTACTGTAGGTGATGTAAGATACACACTCATTATGTTTAGGTCTTAATAATTCAAATTTTTTTATTAATAGTAGACAAGGCAGAATTACTTGTAAAAGTCTTTTATTGTATATTTATTATTTGCATTTAACTCATTAAATAAAACCACGTGTTATTCATAGCTAAAAGAGAAAACCACAGTTTTACTGTACGCAAAGCAAGTAACTATATGTGATTTAAGTTGGAGAGAAAGTGATTGCCGATTGTCGAATGAAAGTTTTGGCATGTAGGAGTAAAGCATATATATAGAATCAATTATGAAAGATTGTGATTACAGTGAGTAATATCATTTGTCAATCACAAATTTTAATAATTGCAATTGTATACCTTTTGTATAAACCAATCCCTTCTAAGTTACGTAGTCAACCACTAGTCTTATACTAGTGATAAAGAATTTATTTGGAATTACTTTTAAATAAGTTTTATTTTTGTGAAAATCAATATGAACAATTTGAATAATAATATAAAGACATTGAAGCTGTAAGTTTGTTATAATATACTTTATATAAATGAATAGTAGTAAGCCAGCGATGAAGACAAATTCAAGTTCATGTGTCAAATGAAGGTTTGGGCTTATGCGAAAGGGATAAAATGTTATTTTTACGTTTTTAGTATAAATGAATAGTAGTATAGCCAACGATGTAGACAAATTCAAGTTTATGTGTTGAGTGAATGTTTAGGCAAATGCGAAAAGGATAAAATGTTGCTTTTAAGTTTCATACAGTTTATATATACATTTCTTTAATTTTGTATTTTTATGAAAAATTGAAAATAAAAGGAATTTTTAAATTTTCATGAATAAGTAAATTTAAATCATAATGAAAAAAAGAACAGAAATCTTCCTCTTTAAAGGAAATTTTTAATAGTTATGTGTACTTATAATAAAAAATTATTTTTTGATAAAGCATCAATGATAAGTCAGCACACAGTTTTTGAGATTATAATTAAAAAGAGATATAACAATTTAAAATTTATTTATTAGAATAAAAATTTTTATATTAGAACAATTAATTTAGTTTGAGGAGGCTAAGTGCCAATGAATTGGCAGCGGATTTATTTATATCAAATTTTCAACAAAAAATAAAAATAAAGCTTTGAATGGCCAAAAATTACCGCATAATAGGGTAAGTGAGTCAGTTACTGTGCCCTGCGTTAGTTTTTTTTTCTTTTTTTCTCTCATTACTGCAAACAGCCTAGTAGGTCAAGTAGGCGGAAGCCTTCCACCGCCTCTGTGTAGAAGTAGTGCCCGATCCTATATTTCTTCCTATATCCTTTATCATGTATATCCTTCACTGTGAAGCGTCTCCTTTTCAGGCCTCATCTTGCTGGTCAAGCCGACACTCTGTCCCCAAGGGGGCATCGGGTCAGCCTCCCAGTGTAGCCACCTCGGAGAAAGCCCCATATTTCAGGGGCCAGCTCCTCGCCGGTAAAGTCGGGGTTCCCTGCCGCAGCATCGGATGGCTATCTTTTTTCTACCTTACCGACATCTCATTTCCTACACACTGTTTCGCAATTCCGCCCAGGCTTACGCCTGTGTGGCAAGGTAAAACCCGGAATTACACTGAAGGAAAATTCCGGGAAAAACACCCGCCTCGAAACAGCCCGTGTCCAGGGTATTGTTCCCGTTGAAAACAACTCAGAAATAATCCGAGTGCATTCACCGGGAATCGAACCCTCGACGCCTGAAATAGTGTTGTTTCTGTGACTAGCACGCTAACCACTGAGCCAAGACAGCTGTTCGCCCAGCGTTAGTTACTGGACCCAACGATATTTTTTTTCAAAAATAATAAAATAAAAATGTAACTCGACGAAATGGAAGCTTTCCATACAATCTACTTTTGCATTCAGTTACTTTATGATTTTATTGTTTTTTAAAGAAAATTACCGGGAGCACAGTAACTGGCGCAGAGCACAGGATCTGACTCACTTGCCCTACTCAAGAAGAAAGCTATCAAAATTTTTTTGAAAGAAAAATGAATCGATAAAGCTTAAAAAATTTTTTTGATTTTGAATCTCATCAATCATTACCAAGTAATACGCAAGAAATCTACGATCAAACATTTTTTGAAAAAGAAAATATAAAAAATGTAAGAACGTTATAAAACAGAAACGATTTAATGAATCTTAAAAATTCTTTTTGATTTAAATTCTTGATCAAAAGACGGAAAAATAAGCGTTCATTGGTAAAAAATTACCGTGTAATGCCCAAGAAAAAAGCAATGAAAAATTTTTGAAAAAAATGTAACCTCGAATATCTTGAGAAATAAAGGTCCTCATGATCTGAGTAAAGAACTTACAAGGAGAGGGGAAACCCTCCGGGAAACGTAATTTAGTCAGACTTTGGGAGGTGTTTTTTGGTACCCAAAAATGAATCCTCGCACCCGTAATTCATTCTAATGGGCCTTATTCTCGAGATATGAGGTAATTAATTGTTCGGGACGCGAATAAACTGAAAATTTTGTTAAAATAATTTGTACACCATTTATGATAAAGTCTGTTATTTATTAAATACAGTATTAACCTTATTAGTATAACGCATGTTGCAACTACCGATCTGTATAATGGTCAGATTGCATCTGATCTCTACGTCATTCTTTTCCGAGCTAGAATGAGCCGCTAGTCGCGCCGCCGAAAACGCCTCCGACGACCGCCGAAAACATACATAAGAAACTCGAGAACGTCATCAATTTGAACTATACAGAACGTTTTAGAGACTTTTTGCATAGGAACTTATTACACAGTTACATTTCCTTATTACTAATGGATTCTATCCGTAACAGTAAATTACTCTAAATATTCGTTATTTTAATAAAAAATGGTACCTCTTCTAACCATAACTCTACAAGTTTTTATTATGGATAAATGACTCAAAATATAATACAAAGTAGACAAAAGGACCTTTAATTTAAGCTCTATTATGTATAAACATATTAATCTGATCAAAAGTTATTTACAATTGAATTGAAATTGAATTGAATTGAATTGAACATGGAGTATGGTTTATGTAAGGAAAACTATTTTCACACACATTTATTATCAACCGATTAATTTTCTATTTTAAAAAAAAAATAATGTATTTGAGTTATTATATGTATGTTTTATTTTTGTATTTCCTACTGTGATTAATTTATAATCAAACACTTTAATTTGACATCTATCGCCAGTTAAAACATAGTAATTTGTTACTTATAATGAAAATTGTCGTCTACATGTGTTCGACTATTGTGTTTGTCTTTGAAAATGTTGTCACGGATGAGCAGTTTATGTATTATAAGAACTCACATATGGATACAAAATTATTTGCCATTCTGAAATTAAAATTCTAGTTTTTAAATAAAGCATGTCATAAAGTACATATTTGTACATATGATATTATTATTATTTATATATTACTTTTCATGAAACAACTACATCAATCAATAACATTATTTTGTGATCATTGTTTTTCATATGCAAGGAACATTATTTCTAAATTTTCATTCTTACGTTAGATATGCTTTCTGACTACTTTTATATGTAAATAGTATGAATAGAAATATAGATCTTATTATTATAATTGCAAACTTGCATGTTAAACTTTTTTTAACATTAATTTTTACAATAAAAGTTCTGTTCAATAAATAATATATAACCTCACAGATTTTATACGTACATATTATTATTGAGAAAACTATGTAGATCTGTGTGGATTTATCGAGTTTTGTACAGTCTAGTACTATCTAGTTTGCCTATAAAGGCCTATATAGCGAATGTGGGCGCCACGATAAGATTTCTACCAGGGTATAAAGAAAAATAATATTATATTGAATTCTCATTGTAAAAATAACCTAATAACGCTGCCAACTGCTTTGGCACGACGCTTTTTCAAAGAGAATTTAATTAAAATTATTATACAAATAAGGGAGAGCGGCGCAGTACCGTCCATCATGGTTATTTACCTGTCTAAATATTCTTATTTAGTGATTTGTGCCCTACTAAAAATGAATATTTTTCAATAAACATATCATCGTATATATCGTATATCAGGGTTAAAAATTTATTGTTATCTATAAAATCAAATGAAATCTATACCTACAAAATATTGACTTATTGTTTTTTTCCTTTCATTGCAAAAAAATGCATAAGAACACATAAACGCATCATTCTTTAAAATCACTCATTTAAAAATTTTACTATTATTTAACGTATACTAATTTACAAAATGCATCATCAAAATAGTATAAAAATTATAATTATTTTCTTTCCAGTTTTTGGATTTTGTCATGCAATATAATACGTAAAGTTGACTAGAAGTGTAGAATAGTAAATCCCATATATAATAATACTTAATATCTACAAGAAAGAGCATGTGATAAAGCTTAGAGATGTCGCGATATACAGGGTGACAAAGTATTGTTCAATTTGAATAATCTCTAATATCTCAGATTATGAACCAAATCGGTTAAAAAAGTATTCAGCCAATAACCTGACACCTATCAAATCTTCTCTGAAATTTCCAAGGGATTACAACCATTATTATTCAAGTTATCGTTGTCCAAGGAAAAGGACTTTTTGACATTTTATTTTTCTTCTCAGAAATAAAACCGTCTTATTACGTAAGAATTTATAGTAATATATCTATATATGAAATAAGTATTGAGTAAAAATTTCAATGACTTTTGTCGTATAGTTTTCGAGTAATAAATGTCGAAAAGAAAAATTTTGTCACACAGTATAAGAACTGAAAATTGACTCATACAAAATCGTTTCCGGTCCTAAAATGAAGGATTTTATCAGTACTTTATTGTATAAAACATTCGGTTTCCAAAAACCATTCCTGTATTAAAAATAATTAATAGAAACAAAATTTGAAAATTCTTAAATTTCGAAAATGGTCATAAAAATAATTTATTCGATTATTTTCGGTGAAACTTTCAAGCGTACACTGAATATTGATAGCAAACATCTGTGCAAAGTTTGGGGAAGTTATACCACAGACTGAATGAATGGTGATATACCACATACTAACACACACAACACAGACGCACACGCACACACACGCATTTATAGTTTCTTTTGGCCTTACAAAATTTGGACCTCATAATTTTTTGCACAATATAATTTACGGGCCTTATCATTTTTTGCATAGTATACTGTTTGGGCCTTCTAAAATTTGAGTCTTATAATTTTTTGCATAGTATAATTTTTCGGCCTTATAATTTTTTGTTTTTAGAGTACTTTTGGGCATTATAAAATTTGTGGCTTATAATTTTTTGTATAATAATAGTACTTTTTATAGTAATTTTGTGGATTTTGCATCATTTTTTTTATTGTATGTAATATTTTCGCCCCCCAACAAATTTGGGCATTTAAAGTTTTTGGATATTATTTTTGTGCACTATTATTTATTGCGCATTATAATTTTTTGTGCCTTAATAATACTTGCGTGTTAGAATTTTTAGATCTTAGAATTATTTATGGATTATAAATTTTGGCATAATAATTTTTTGGATTTCATAATTTTTGCCTATTACAATTTTTGGGTATAAAAATTAGTTTGAACCTTATAACTTCTTTGTTTTAATAAATTTTGGGTTTCATAATTTATTGCAATTTATAATTTTTTAACGGTATATTTTGGTCACTATTACTTTTTGCGGTTTATAATTTTTTCGTATTAGAATTTTTGGGCATTATAAATTTTTGGATTTTATGAGTTTATGGGGTTTATAATTTTAATGGGTTTCATGGGATTTATCATTTTTATGGGTTTTCTGGAGTTTATTGTGTTTCATGGGGTTTGTAGGGTTTATGGAGTTTATGGGGTTTACGGTTTTAATGAGTTTTATGAGATATTCGGATTTATGGGGTCTACGAGGTTTACGTCTTTATAGAGGTTTATGATTTTTATCTATTTCATGTTGTTTGTGGGTTTCATGGGATTTATGAGTTCTATGGGGCTTATGGGGCTTACAATATACATGGGATTTATGGGTTATTTGTTTAATGGGGATTCAGTTTTGTACGGGTTAGGTGGGTTTTATGTGGTTTATGGCTTAATACGGGGTAGGCTTTTTATACGTTTTATTGGGTTAACGATGTTTATGGGCTTTATAGAAGTTACGAGGATGACGATGTTAATGGGTAGTATGGAATTTACGTGTTTTTAATGTGTTTGGTGGGTTTGATGGATTTAAATTTTTATGGGTTGTATATGGAACACCATTTTTATGGGTTTTATGAGTTTTATGTGGTGTAGGGATTTATGAGGTTTATGATTGTTATGGGTATAATGGGGCTTATAAGATTATATGGTTAACTACGTTGATGGGGTTTATAGGGCTTATGGCGCTCACGTTGTTTATGGGTTTGATGGGGCTTATGGGGCTCACGATGTTCATGAGTTGTATGTGGTTTATTAGTTGGGCGTTTTTTATGGGTTTTATGAGATTTATGCGTAATTGTTGTTTATAAGTTTTAGGGTGTTTAAGTTGAGAGATACATGTTTAAATTTTAAATTGATTGATAATACATTTTAAGGTAAAAATAAAACACTCACCATATATTACCAGATTTTGTTTCGGTAAATTTGAACATTTTATCAAAATATAACTAAAATAATTTAAAAAAATTTTTTTGTAGATCATTAGTTCCCTCTGATTAGTTATAATGAAAACCTCTATATTTCTAGGGCTATCGCAAGGCTTTGAAAGCCAATGTAATCGAATTGACGCTTTTAAGGTTTTATTATGTTCAAAATTCATGTAGTTATGATATGTGCGTGGGAAATTGTATATAAAAATTATTGACCACAGTTATAGTCTATTTAAGGGGACAGGTACATCTTTAAATTTTAAATTAATTGTTAATGCAGTTTAAGGTAAAAATGAGCTTTTCATCGTATGTTATATATTTTTTTAGGTGATTTTGAATATTTTATCAAAATATATCAGAACAATTTTGGTAAAATTTTTTTGTGGTTCTTAAGTTTATCCTGCACCTACCGCACGGTTTTGAGAGCCAATAAGATCGAATTGGGGCTTTTGAGGTTTTATTATGTTCAGAATACATATAATTATGCAGCCAATGTGGAGATTTGATAAAATATTTAAATTTACCGTACAAAATAAGTAATATATGATGAAAAAACTAACTTGTACCTTATAACGTATTAACAATTAATTTAAAATTTTACGGTGTATATCCCCTACAGCAAAAATTCTTCGCTTGTTTAAAAAGGTTATTATAAAATATGGATAATATGGGTATTATCAATTAAATTTAAATTTAAAGGTATATCTGTCCCCTTAACGTCTTTTACGGTTTTATGGGGTTTATAGAGGTTTATGATTTTTATAGGTTTTATGGGGTTTATGGTGTTGACGTGTTTAATGAGTTTTATGGATTTTATGGGACTTACGAATTTTAATGGATTTTATAGGGATTGCGTTTTTAATAGGATTTATGGGTTGTACAAAAAAATGCAATATGTTACGCATTAGGCTCGATCGAGCATAAATAATTGTTAATTTCATTTTATTAAATCGTTAATTCACATATTGATCCAAGCGACGGCAGGAGCGAGGATTATTTCGCTAGTAACTATTAAGTTCAATAAATGATTTATATGGCCAATATTGTCAATACAAAATCATTTTCTGTTTTAAATATGTTCAAAGAATCAAAAAATTAAATTTAAATAAATCGAGTTTTTCGTCAAATTTTACTACAGGACCACCTTAAGTAGAAATAAGCTAATTTGCGAGAAATTAAGGTTCATAGTCGAACACTGTCATGTGAATATCGCCCTAAAGGTAAATCAAATATTTATTTTTTGTAAATAAGCACTTTATTTATCCATCTAATAATAACAAAATATTCTTTTATGATAAGTAATATCCTGTAGAAATTTTTCAGTATGTATAACAGGGCTGAAAGTTATTATCTTTATTATATGATAAATAAAGAAGTTATTGTATTTAATATTTGAATATTATTATTTGATTTATTGTGCAAAAAAAATCTGTGTGTGCCCGTATCAAAGCGTTTGATTCTGTCACCATTGAGGTCAAGGTGCACCTAAGCTATTACGTCATAAATGATGCGTCATAATGACGTATAAAATAGCATAAAAAACGACATATTATACTTACATTAATTACGTGTCATAAATGCATAAATGATGTGGCGTAAAATACGTATCCACCACTGTGCGTGACACGCATATTCTGCGTACCAAGCATTACTCCGTTATCTCAAATATCTATAAAAATATGTGTGTCAACATTTTATCAAAATTTTATTATTATCAATATATTTACATTTGTTATGCATATATACTTCTAATTTTTAATGTTGAAATATTTATTTATACAGTAATAATGTAATGTTAAAAACCTGTGTAAGTGTGCACTCTAATACCTTGTTATGTCCAATGAGGCAATTTAGCTCCTGGTCACCAATAAAAAAACTAAAATCTCAAAAATTCTCTCTCTCGCTTTCATGATTATCCTCCGTCGGCAGACTCACAATTGCCAAGCAGTTTGGAGCTCGCGCTCTCGGCGCGCTTGCGCTCAATTCGATAAATTTAGAGGGAATCGCTGAACAGTGCTCTTCAAATGAGGAATCGATTGACTACGAAGGAGCAGCGGCAGAAGTCTAGAACTTCCCCAGACGACCAAAGTTTATCCAGGTCGTCATCAGTCTCCGATGCTCCTTCGTATGCGCGTACGGTACATGTAAACGCACCTCTCTCTCTCTCTCTCTCTCGCTCTCTCTCTCTCTCTCGCTCTTTCTCTCTCTCTCTCTCGCTCTCTCTCTGTCTCTCTTAGTATATGCATAGGTGTAAAGCTCGTATTTGCGTGTCCACAAGAGTGAAAGGAGTCACAGAGCAGGTGAGCAGCAGCAGCAGCAGCAGCAGCGCCGGGCAACGCCAAAAGAGAGATAGGAACGTGCGAGCCTGTGTGCACGAGCGGGTCATCGCAGCGCAGGCATTGTCCAGTGGCTCTCGGGTCAACACGTCGACAGGGAACGTCCATTACTTCATCAAACTCCCACGCACGAGTGTGCATACGTATAGATTCGGACCTCAACCACCAATCTGGGCTGTTGCTGCTCGTACGTAGTTATACAGCAACGACACTTGTACGTGTAAACAGGTTGACCCTTTGACCGCCCGCAAATGTGATACTCTCCGTCTCTTTGTTTCTCTCTCTCTCTCTCTCTTCTCTCTCTCTCTCTCTCTCTCTCTCTCTCTCTCTCGCTTTAGTGCGAAGAGCTGCTGGTGCTTTCGTCCACATCCCAACTCTCTCTCTCTTTCTCGAACTAGGGGTATTTCGTGCTCTGATATTCGTTTGAATACTGTGTTGTAACAGATGGATCTGTCTTTGATGGTTTCGGTTGTTTACAGTGTATACTGTATATGGGTAAGCGTGTCTGAGTGTACATGTGAGTGTGTATATGTGTATGGACCTAGAGGTGTTCTCATATTAGCGTTGGTTTGATGAAATGGTCCGAATAACTTTGTGGATGTATGGCGTGAAATAATACAACGATTGTTTCGGGTAGAAGTGTGCATTTAAAACGTAGTATATACAGTCATTTTCCTTTAAAGGATAGAAACATAATAGAATTTTTAAAAACTTTTTTATTCTTATGATTTAAATGATACCTTAGGATTCAAGAGATAATATCAAATTCAAATTAAAGCAAAGTTTTACCGATCAAAAAGCAATTACAGAAGCAACTATAAGTAAAAGCGATGGAGAATCAGAATCTATAATAGAAGAGAAAACCAACAATGAAATACAAGAATCAAAGATTGAAAATTAACCACCCTTATATACCCTCCATATACCCCTCCACAGATAGATTCGCGTACGTACGCGCAATCTATTTATCACTAAGAATGTGCGAACGTTCGTAAAATTTTATTAAAGTAAAAATTGATTACGTAAAACGAAATATCGATAATGCCGGTAACTGGGTATTAGGGATAGTACTCCGACCTCCCCATAAGAACACGCATAATTATTTGAAAATTATTACCTAAAATATTTTTAATGCTGTTTCGAGCGTATTGTCATAAAGCTGCGGGCACACTGAAGATGTGCTTGTTTCATTTTTATATAAATTAAAATGTTTTTGGTTTTCTATAAGGATTTACACCAGAAGGATACACACTGAGAGAAAGGAATTTTTGCGGCAAAGAATATTTCTTAATTGTTAAGTTTTGTGGATTTGAATACGGCCAAATGAATATTTCTTAACAGTTAAACGTATCGTCTTAATAGTTAAGGTGATGCTAAAGCCACCTGTCACCGACAAATATGAGGATCCACTTTTCTCATTTCATTTACAATTTCGAGTAAATATCTCTATGGAAAGTTGTTGTTCCAACCAAAAAGAACAACTTTTCATAGAGATATTTTCTTAAAATTGAAAAATGAATCAAAAAAGTGGTTCCCCGTATTTACCAATAACACGGGGTTTAACATCACCTTCTTGTCAACGGCTGACCGCCTGACTTTAAGGTTAACTGAATTTTTCATATTTCTAAGATGTTTATATGACCGATACATGTTAATATTAGTTTTCGCCTGCCACGATTATGTCTACGTATAGAATCTTTTTATATTTTAATGCTTAAAATCATCATTATATGCTAGAAAAACGTCAAATAATCTTTCGTACTCGGCATGTTTATCTTACTCGTGCAGACTTTTCTTGAGTTCGAGTTCTTAACTATTAAGAATTCAACATTTGCAGCAAGTACGTGAGAAATCGATTCCGCAAGTACACGATTCATTTGCCACAAGGAATCCTTTCTCTCAGTGCATGAAACTAACAAAAAAATGTCGCATCCGAAACGTTCATGCACACTGCCAGAGTTTATTTAAATGTGTCAAGTAAGTCATTAATACATAATATTTAACTAAATTTATATGTTAAATGTTGCCGTATGGTTAGACAATGCATATTTATAAAGAACTATAATAAAAAAGGTTTTATCGCGTCCGCAACGCGTGGATTAGTCACCGTCCGCACATATTGCAGCCGTTGACGCTCTTTTGTTAATATATTTATAACCTATATCAATGCGTTAAAAGAAAAGCAATATAGAGCTATGTAAATAATTGTATCTTTGCATGAAAAAATGTATTAGGTCTGTTAGGTGAAGAACAAAAAAATAATAGACACGTACTTTTCATCTCCATAAAAATCAATATTATAAAAGTTACAGTCGTTTACGGATTTTCTATGTATATATAGATATACGTATTTACACCCGCAACGTCACGCGCGTTTCAACCTCGTGTATCTGCTTTAATTTTTAATTAATTAAAAAATAAATAAATACGAGTCCATTATTTTTTTGTTCTCTTCGCTACGGATCTAATAGTTTTTCATTTATTTTTATGCAAAATCCCAATTGTAACAATACTGTACTCTTAATAACATAATTTAAAATTTGAAATATGGTATAGTTTATGGTGTGTTGAATAAAAGTTCTCATGGTTCCAAGACCCAATAATGGCCAGTTTCGGCACTAAACGGCACAGAATAACAGTGAATTTACCTATCTACCTACCTAACTACTTACACCTACCGTGATCAGCGACTATGGAAACACTCAAATATAAATCAGCCATTCTTAAGAATACTACTTAGCTCTTCCTGACCCTGTTAGGGGCACCTTATTGTACATTTAACCCCAGATTCGGGATCAGAGACCACGACAATCCTCGAAAATAAAGTCTTCAGCAATTCCCAAAAACCTCGCGAAACCGACAATGAGGTCGGTTTCGATGAATTGAATGATTATGAGCCCATTAAGGCCACCAAATAGTAAATCTGACCCCAGATTTGTGATATGTGATATAAAAACCCCTTATCTTGTATTTTTATTGATTTTCAAGAACTTCAAAAGATAGCCGCTGCGTGTGTACACTATCAAATTCGCTGACATTCAGTGCCGTTTAGTGCCGAAACTGGCCATTATTGGGTCTTGGACCAATGAGAACTTTTATTCAGCACACCATAAACTATAACATATTTCATTTTCAGACAATTTGACCGGTTGTCGAGTTCCATTTAGTCTGTGCGTGGTCCTTTATAATGTTTACTTTTATTGATATAAATAAATAATTTCATATTTATTATTTTTTAAATCCATGACTTGATCAAATAATAGAAAATGTTTTATATGCATATTAAATAATTTTAATATAAATAACCTTCGAAGTACGTACAAAGAAAATTTCATTTTTATACAATCAAAACAGTTTACAAATAGAAATATTACTAAAACATCATCATATTTTAAATCTTATTCAATATTTCATATTTAATAAACAATAATATATTGAGTATAGAGTTTATCAAACAAAAAAATTAATCATAAAATAAAAGTAAAAAAATTGTAACCTCTTACACGTATATTTTATTACGGCTGTAACTTGCATAGGCACGTAACTTAAACCTTGTTCATGAGTGAATAGTTAAAATATAGAGTACCGTGAAATCCTATGCCAAAAATTACAGCTGTGCTCCTAAATTCATTTTTATTAATTTTCGATATTCAAAAGTTAAAAGTTCTAGAGATTGAGAGATTTGCCCATATACATTATATATCACTTCTTCGAACAACCAATAGATGGCTGACGGCTTCACGAAGAATTTCACACTATATCTTTCATGCTTATATATTACACACATTATCTCACACACTCACACTCACATATGCAATCATACCGGACTTCTAGAACAAGAATATGATTACTCAAAATTCTTTGTTTTCGTAAAACCGGGCAAGAAACGCCACTTTTTTTATGAAATAAAATTGTTTCTCAATGTTTTAAAACCAATTTTCGTAGTATATATACATATATATATATATATATATATATATATATATATATATATATATATATATATATATATATATATATATATATATATATATTCTCAAATTTACACAAAAACACTCACAAAGATATACATACTTATATACAGACCCACTCACACAAATATACACATACTAGTTGTCAGACACAGACTCACTCACAGAAAGATGCACATACTCGTATACACACCTATCTCACACACACACATAAACATGTACACTCTTACACACACACACACACACATACACTCACACATTTACCCACACATGCACATACACACATAAATATGTACACTTATTAAATTTAATCTGGTATAAATAAATAGATAATTTTTAATCCTTTTTGCGTCACCAATACCATTCAAAGTAAATATCAACTACGTTTCATTATTATACAAAACGTATGCTACATGAATCGATCTAAGTATTACTGTGCAGTCCTTAAAATATTTGTCGAACGCTTCCAGGGTGGAACTTTTAATTACCAATGGCTGGGCGCCAAATAGTCAGCGAAAACGTTGAAAGGAACCTCGGCACAGAAACGAATTATCCTCTCGCGCGCGGTGTGTCTGTGTGATTTAATCGCGTCGTGTTTTAATGGACACGGGAGCCCGGGGATTAATAATACGAATTCCCTAAAGGCCGCAGCGCCAATTTAATGGATACGGCGCCGCAATGCCACCGCGGTATCGATAATTCTGCAGTTCTGTGGCTCCGTATCCTCTCTCAATTGGTTCTACGATGCATGTTGCTCTCTCGCTCCTCTTACAAAATAATGAATTTCAAAACGAATGCTTTGTACAAGTTTCATTGTATTAAATACAAGTGGCAAAAGTCGTTTTTATAAAAAATATTGCTTTGTAAATTATATATTTAGTTCAATAGATAATATATTATTTAATTGTGAATATAACGTTTAAGTAACAAAGAAACTTTGTGTGAATATTTTTGTAAAATATATGTCATTATTTACTAGGTTTATTATTAAACTATACACATTTTTTTATTTTAAATCATACTTTAAAAATCTTATATGTTATGTTTTTCTTACATTTACAATTTATTATTAATTATAAAAACGCACGCTAAGGAAATTTACCTTGAATTTCTGTATTTGTAAAAAGGGAAAAAGATGAAAAATATGAATAAAAAAGAGAGTAAATAAAACGGTGTGATTGCAGAACGGAAAGAGAAGAAAAGAATTAAAAATAATTCTGCGGTAAAATAAATAGAAGTTATACGGTCGAGTCGCGGGATTGAAAAGACTCGAGACCAAAATTCTTTGGGACTGCAACGTGTATTTAGCATAGGAGAATTTCAATCACCGAGACATCCCCTTGTATAAGAGCATTGTAGTTCCCACGCAATTTCAGTCCCGGATTCTCACAGAGTTTGGGTCACGGATTTTGATGAAACTTTAGAGATCGTTTTCAGATACCAAAAAATGAAGCCCAATACTCGTGGTTTTATCCAATAGGCCTTTGTACAGTAGATACAGTGTATTTCATTAATGTTGATAGTATAATATATATATATGATTTTTAGCATTGCCCATAAGAGCAATGGTAATGTTGTTATGGCTCTATTTCAGATTTTAAGACCCATTGGATAAGTCTGTGGGTATTGTGCTTCATGTTTAGGTTCCAAAAATCGATCTCCAAAGTTTCATAAAAATCCAAGACCCGAACTCCGTAGTCTCCCCTTATCAGTCTCCGCAACTCGACTGTATGAGAGAAAAATAAGAAAAATAAGTAATGTACAATGATACATGTGAGTAAAAGATCAGAAGCGAGATCAACCTACTGTCGATAACATTAAAAAAAATACAATGACGGAAAAAGGAATCAGGTGCAACTTGATCGAGTGTTATAAAATGATAAAATAATTAAGGAAAAGAGACAGAATAATAAATAAATACGAATGTAATGAAAAAGATCCGAAGAAAATAAAGAGTATTTTTGAAAAGGTCGTACAAATGAGGCATAATGGATGTAAAAGGGAACAGCACTTGTAGAACATGTACCATTTTTCACTAAAATAACATGTATTCGAAGTAAATAAAAAAGCTTATATCGCAATTACAATGGCCCATTGGCATACACTATAATACAGGTACTAAACTTGATTTCTAAGTACCAGAAAACATCTCCCAAAGCCATATTAACATCCGTTTCCCAAAGGTATGACTCTCCTTGTGAGCTTGATTCATAAAATACAGTCCATTTAATTGCTTATTATTTGTTATTATACATCAGTCTTTTATATGATTTGTTGACAATTAAAATTAAAATAACAAAGCGTTTGCTACCGTATAATCGCATAAATAGATTTAAATAATTACAAATTCAAATTATATTTCTTGGCAGTTTCATGTTAACATGTGTTCTAGTTCCCTAAATTCTAAATTAGGTACAATAAGAATGCAAATGATAGTAAAATGTACACTCCAATGCATATAAAAAAATATCATCCATGCTGAACTAATTACGAGGGAAAACATTCCAAATTTTGCACTTCAGGGCATTATCATAAAAAATATGTCTTCCTCGCGCCGTCAGCTCGCGTGTGTACACACGTCCTCGCCGTGCCTCCGCGCGTGCCATCCTTCATTCGCGACCATTAGCAAATGCGCTACTCAACTAAATTAACGCAACTCAGCGCGCGCGGCTCTGAATAAAAAGGAACTGCCGCGCCGCGGCATCCGTCTGCAGTGCGGAGCCGTGCAGTCAGCCACCGTGGAAAATGAGCGAGTTCCGCCGTTGGGCTCGTTGAAAGGGGAGTGGAGAAAAAGTCCACGCGCTGCGCTGTATAGCTGCCGAGGTAAACAGGCCGAGAGAGCGTTGCGCGAAAAAATTTTCCCCGACAACAAAAGCGCAAATAAAAAAAGATCGAACCGCGCGGTTATAGGAGAACATTTGATTTCTTGTTTTTCTGTAAAAACGACATAAAGAAGATCGCGCGTACGCACATTGCGCGTGCAGAGAAAAATAAAGACCCGCACCGTGGTCGCGGATTAGATGCGGAGGTAAAAAAAAGAATATGGCAAAACAAAGTTAGATGAGCTTTCGGATTTTGCGAATTATGTAGAAAGAGTGAGGGAGAAAGAGAGATAAATGTAAGTTGTCGGGCTACGCTGTCCAGCGTAGAAAATTATGACGAACGAGATTTACCTCAGTCTCTTTTTCTCCTGGTGTACACATGCACAGCAGTTTAACCAACGTCTGTCGTCCGCAGAAAATGCAGACAGCATGCAGTGGGCCTGCGCGAGAACGAAAGAGAAAAACAAAACGAAATATAGCGTATAACGGCTGGAAAAATAAAAATTCGTACGTGTGTACGCACGCTGAAGGGAAAAATCTCTGGGGAAATCCTGGACGAGGTCGCAGAGAGCAGGAAAAAGGAGGCCCTGGTGCTTCGCTGCTAAAAATCCCCTCGCCGTGTCCGAATAAACTTGGAGTGCGCGCGCATGCGCGCTTGTACGTCCGTATTTTTTGTGTATGTCTCTCGTTTGCTTAACGATACACCGAAAATTTGTGTATTTTTCTGGCTTGTATGGCTGAGAAAATTCTCATATATAACTGCAGCTGTAGAAATATTTTAAATTCCTGCGTGTATTTAGCGAACTTGTTTTGAGGAATCTTAATTGCTTCTGGATGTAAATTTCGGTGCGCAGAGCTAAATTAGTATGAACCATTCGCTGAAGCAATTATTATTATGATAATAAAGTAGACACTACTGGGAGTATAAATTTATGCTACAAGTATCTCTCATATAAAGATATTGCTGCAAGCTACTATTATTTATTACCCACTTACTAAAATAGATACTACTTCTATATATAATACAATGTTTGCTAAATAACTAATTTATATACAATTAATTTTTGAATTGATAAATAGATAATTGACTTATTATTAAACCCTTCATTTGGAAAAATAAACCATTTTGCATATTTGTTGTTGTATTTTTTTGGCATTAAGGTGGCTTTCTGGTGATTTTCGACCAAAAATTAACTAATCATATAAAAATATTTTTATGATGGTATTGATTTTTTTCCAATGAAAAACAAACGCTTTACGAAAAGATCTTTTTGTCATTTAACGTCATTTTTTCACTTTTATGCATTAATTTACGTTTTTCAGAATGTGAATAATAATTTTTTGCTTCAAGTTTTGGAGGTTAAGTACTGTATCATACTAGACAGATATGTTCTAAGAGTTATTGATATGTAAAATAGGTTTATAATGAATAGTTTTCTCAAATCATGGTGAGTTTATTCAATAAAGCCACTATTTTGATAAAAAGACGGGTTTCTCACTAATTTGTTTTTTAAACTTTAATTATATTCTGATGCACTCCAAATTAATGAATCCGGCTAAAATTGTAGCAGAATAATCTCCGAAGTAATTAGAATAAAGAATGTATTTTGTTTTTGATATTATTTTGAACAACTTTATTATTAAAACCATTACACGTAAAATTATTGTAAAACTAGTGATTTTTTTACCAAAATCATAAATCAATAATGTGTTATTTTTTAAAAATTAATAATTAATTTTAGAGAAAAACAAAATGCACACTTTTTGATATTTACTTAAAGAATATATTCTAAAAATTTCATCCGCGTTCAAAAATTAGGTGTGCGCCAGGATGACTTTCCTTATAACCCTATTTTTATTAAAATTAACACATTTTCTAAGATAACTATAAATCTAAGAGAGGAAAATGGCTGAAAATTTGTATATAACTTCATAATATCAGTACAAATATGATATGTAAGGATCAATTCATAAAAATCAAAACTGTAGAAAAATTTGATTTCACTAGAAAGCCACCTTAACAGCTTCTGAAACACTAATTAAAAATTAGTAATCAGCGACCCCCTGATATGAACTAAAACATAACATTTCTTTCATTTATAAATTATATATATATATATATATATATGCGGTGCATCTGTTCCTTTTAAGGAATTAAAAAGGAATACATTCATGATATTTCTTTTTCTGGTAAATAGTTTGAAACGTCAAATAAACAAAGTTATTTACTATTTTAAATTTTATACAACATGCAATATATTGCATTATTGTTTATGTTTTTTAAATAACTGTTGCTAATTATACTAAAAATACATTTGTTTCAAGGATTCATCACTCTTTTATATACCTTTCCGACTTATCGATACTTGCAAGCATCATCTAAAGTGGAAAAGATTCAATTTTTCATACATTATTCTTAGACCAGCTGAACTTGAAACAAGCAAATAGTATTCCGCTCGACGTATCGAAATGCGACAGAGCGTTAAATCGCATTTGCCTGGGATACATTCAAGTGCGTGGACATGGGATCACGAGACCAATCAGCGATATACGTACTACCATATCACCGTGATGATGCGATAAATTCAGATCGATCACGTCAATTACATCTTGATCGTGCGTCTCTACGTTTCTTGGTATATTCTTTATATATATTTTTAGAGATTTTGAAATTGCATCTAGATGTAGTTTACACATGTATATTTGTAGCACTTCATTTAGTGAAGTTAAATTTTTTCAGCTTTTTTTTATTCTTATATACAAGTTGTGAAATGCACTAGATATTCATGCTATTTGATAATACTTCATGTTGCAGGCACAGTTCTTTATTTTTATATATTCTTATTAACTTTCTTTAACAACTTAACTTTTCAACATTTGTCACTGTTGAAAAGACATTTTGCTTCAAGATTTATAATTTCAAATTATTTTATCTAAAAAACGGCATTTTCTTTTCTATATTTTTTTATAAATTAAATAATACATGGTATTATTTAATAGTGCACGAATCTTTTTATTTAGTTATATTCAAATAATTGATAAAATTACATCTATCTTTTATTGTATTTTAAAGAATATCCAACAAAAAGCTAGCACCTCGTGTATATTCACCCCGGTCGTATAACTTCTTCCTTCCATCTTTTTTTCGGATTATGGATTTAGTGATCCGGTGGGGAAAATAAAACAGTCTTTCTTTCTTCTCCCGTGCGTACTATGAATTTTATTGTATTTTTTTCTCGATTGTTACAAACAGTAAACAGCAAATACTGACATTAAAGTGTTTATCCGTCTCCGCGCAACATTTTTTTATTCATCATCTCACTTGATTTCCTGTTTACAATAGGCATCGATGCGATGACACGCATTTACACTTTCGACAGCTTCTCGGTCTCTCATCGCTTCTTAACTATACTTATTCACCTTCTGCCATTATCGAGGGGTAAACTTACACTCGTCTTAGCTTACGGTTTTAATGTGTTTATTAGTATCAATAATAGTCGCTTATAGAGCATCATTTACTGCGTAAATTTCGTGGATATACAAGTATGTGAATGTGTATGACTGATGTGACGCTATGGGAATGACGCGATAATGGGATGAGCAGTATAATACGTCGTTGTAAAAGAAAAAAAAAGAAAAGAATAGTGCACGATGTCTCTCTTACAAAAAAAAGCCACGCGCTCCGCATAACTTGACTTCCTCTCGTGTATTCGTGAATTTATTGTTTGCTTTTTACGTTTTTATTTTCGAATGAAAAAAATGCGCGAGAGGACGAACGTGACATTAAATACTAGGCTTATCATAAGATAAGTTTAATGCTTTTGCAATTTCTTTTTTTTCTTTCGCTACGGAGAAAAATTTTTCAGCAAAAAGCACCATTTTCTGATTCTTAATGACGCTGCAGTTGTTGAATATGGATTGTCGTTTCAAATATGTGAGTTGTACAGTACTAAAAGAATCAGAATGTGGTCGTTGATTGACATCAGCTTTTACTTTTTAACACCAATCTTATTTCAATATACAATTCTTAATATGAGTTTAATTTTCAGCAGTGATACACCCAATCATTATTTATTTATTGTTATTAATAAAATTTGAAAAGGGATGCGTCGTAGTATGGAGATAATGTCTCATCCTGAAGTAATATTTATGATTTTTAAAATATTTATTTGTCAAATTCATAAATATTGTTCAGTAATTAATGCTACCTCATTCAATAAAATTAACAAAAAATAGCTAATGTGGTAATATACGAATTTAATATTTGAATGTTATTAATATTTAATTACATTTTCGCATATTACAGTGGCGATTCAAAGTAATCAAATATGCGAATATTACACATAACATATCATTTCAAATAAACTTGTATATATTTTATTAAATAAAAATGTATAATTTTAATAATTTATCCATAAAATATCGCAGGATGGTGTTATGTTAAAACTGTTATAAACATTTTTATTATACGTAGCAAGTTTATGTATATTTTCCGTAAAATGTTTTGTGTATTATTTTTTTATTTTGTGCAAAAATATTAAACGTAAATTTTAATACGGTCAAAATTCTATTATAAGGTGCAAGGACATAATTAGATTTTTTTATTATATACATTTTGAAGATACTTGAATTTTGCGAATTATTTTTGCAAAAGTTTCTGGGCTGCAATAAGTCGATTGGAGTTAAGTTTTCAGTTCTAGTTGAATTTATATTAGAGAGAAACTTTACACGATATAACCAGATTAAACAGATTTGAGAAGGTTTAAAATGTTCAATACAGATTATTTTATAAAAAAGAATTTGACTTTAAGCAACTCGATATTTATAATTATAAATTTTAAAAATTTATTACAATTCTAATATGATGAGAAATTTTAAAATTAATAAAAAATTTAACTAACATAACATCAACTTGCTGCAATTTATGGAATTTGCATTAAAATGCACACATATACATCGACGTCCCTTACGAAGACTAGAACATTTCAGATTTCTCAAACATACATAGTTCTTTTCAGAGGCTCTTATAAAAATCTAGCACTTTTCAGATTTTTTAATTAATACTAACTCTTTCTTAAATCCTCTAAGAAAATTATAGTTTTAGTCAGAAAATCTGAGAATTGCTAATTTTTATAGGAGATTCCTGACAAAAACTAGTATTTTTAAGAAACCTGAAATGTGCTAGTCTTCGTAAGGGACGTCGACATATATATACGTAAAAAATTGAGTTTTATAAATTAGCTAATAATATAAAAAGGCGCCTTATAAGTAGAAATATTTTTCTCCGTCTTATTATCACTTTAACACGTAGGATTTACTTAAATGTACATTCGATGTCGCCTCTGTCTTTGCTTTTGCTTCTGGCGAGACTCGAATTTATTTCCTTCTTTTCCTAAAGACTAAGATTTGACGCTTAAAGCTATTAGTAAGGATATACGTCCTTTCTCTTGTGCTCCGCTGTTTTATAATAATCGTATTCATTTTTTTAACTTTATACAAATATCGCCGTTAGTTTAACGTAGACACCTGAACTTTTAGTTTACCTGCAAATGGATATTCGTTTGTTCCAAAAACATAGATCCATGTCTATCTATCAAAATTAACTGATACATCATATAATGGCATACTTAGACTATTGAGTATCTTGAAATGAATTATAAAAAAACGCAAATAATTTATCGAATATAATAATAATTAAAATAATCGATACGAGCGAAATCGCGTCGCAAATAAGCACGGAAGTGGGTCGATTTCAAAGCAACTTCAAAAGGTGTGCGCGCACGTACTCGGGGCTCTAATAACGTGCCGCCCGCTGATCGGCTACATTCATACATACGCGCAGCCTGAAAGTAAATAAAATAAACGCATTACTGTGCTCGCGATTTACCTTTGCTCATTTGCCGAGGTACAGGGCAATCGGATTTCATTTGCGTTCGCCATCCGCGCTTCCAAAGAAATTTTGCCTCCGCGCTCCTCCGTGCCTCTCTCCCCCATCATTCCTGATCATAAGAATGCGCATGCATAATCCGGATTTTCACGCTGCGTGTCTGAATTGTAATTAACCTGATAAATGCATCTGTCTCTTTCTCAATTGGAAGAATATTAAGTGAAATATTTCTTTAAAAAAAGTTTTTCTCTTTAAATTTGAAATATCGCGAACATTATTGACTGTAGCAATAAAAGAAACTAAATACTTCTTTTTTATGCGAAATTATTTAATTTGAAATTCTGTAATATGATGATTGAGCATATGACTTTATTTTTCTGGCTATATCTGGTATATCTAGCTACATTAAATAATATATTATTTTGTCAGTTACAAAATTAATCCATTAAAACTCATGGCTAGCAGTATCGAAGAACTAACTACGGGATGTTGCACATTAGCATGAAAGAACATTAATGTCAAATAAGATTATTAAAACAATTTGTTTATAAGGACAGTTTTTTTTTATTAGTTTTCTGTCTGAATTATTGCAATTTAGGGAAAGATGGGGTATTGCCGGTCACCTAAGCAAACGTGCTGGTTATTTCCGCTTTCAAATTGCTTTTTTTAACTTAAAATAATTATTATCTTCGTTCAAACCATTGACTTTAAATATTTATTATTTGTTTAATATAAAAATTTAAGATATCGAAGCTATAAGTCGAAATAAAAAGAAGCATTTTGACTGGATTTACTCTACATCAAAGGGTAATACCGGTCAGCCTGGGTACAATATCGATCGCTATTAGAAAGTTACTTTTACATGTGAAAAATTTCTTTAAATTAATTATATGAACTTTCATATGATCCGTTGCATTAGTATTCACGCTTAGACAGTGAAATATGTATATATGCCGAAAGAAAATCGACACACTGACTACATCAATTTGTTTTCTTAAATTCTGACTTCGAATTCAGAATCTAAGACCTCGAAAACAACTGTATACAAATTTATAGTATATTTACATTAGTAGATTTGTAAGAGAAACCTAGAATTAGAAGTTATCTTATTTCGTAACTTCAACGGTTAAAGAATATTTTTAGTTTGGTCGAAGGTTCCAGAAGGATACAGAATATTCTTTAACAAAGAGATAACAAATTGGTGTAGCCAGTGTGGTGATTATCTTTCGGCAAAATAGGGTATGTCGAACTATTTATCTTAGGGGGTTTTCAGGTCATAGATTCCGTATCAGAAGTCAATATTAAATAAAAGGCAAAAAGGGTAAAAACCAAAATGTCGTACCTAATATGACAGTTATTTTGTGGTTAAAACGTGTATTTTGAATTATTTTTAGAATAACAATTATTAACGGTCAATATTTTTTACGAGCAAATAAGCGATGGGTACTGCTAGTAATGTTATGTTATTAACGGTACTGCTAGTAATGTTATGTTATTATAATAATATTATAGAATGTAATAATTGTGTAATTTATTACACAAAATTTAATTAGTCGTTTGAATAAACTTTATAATTATTACGTGTACGTAAGGTAAAGCGTATACAGGGACGTCAACATACAGATGAATGACACATTTAATACAGATTAATAATTAAAACATTCTGAATAATAACTGTTAGCATGTTAAAATATTTAATAATTAAAACATTCTGAATAATAACTGTTAGCATGTTAAAATATTAGAATTGAAAATCAATCAGTTTTGTATGCAAAAATTAAATATAAAGCAATTATTTATTTTAAATTGTTTTCTTTTAAAGCAGCGTACTGAAAATTTCTCATGCACCAACGCTTCTGATTCTCGATATTGCTACGTGTGTGTATAATGTATATGCGTTAAAATCAAAGCCACACACTGCGATAGCGCGAAACACACGTCTCACACGCTCGATGTTTCGACTCGCGGAACGTGTGAACGACTTTTGCGAACAATCGACAGCGTGCTGTTCTTTTTTCTTTTTGTTCACTCCATATGCTCAGCAGCTTAAAGAAACTTGAACTGAAGTGATTATTCGAGTTAAGAATGCTAAATGTTAGTTATTTCTTTAAATGACGATGCCTATCTGAAGTAATTTAATAAGAACTTTAGAGAGGGTGATCAAGTGAACTAAAAAGAATGAACTTATTATGATGACTTGTTTTATATGTGTATGTACTAAAAGCTAGACAGATACATTCATAAGTAATTCAACATTAAATTAAATTTTTTTAGTCTTTTATTCAAAGTTATTTTGTTTCCATCAAACTTTATTTATAGTTCTTTCCCGGAACTTTATTCGAATAATCTCAGTGCACATAAAATGGGAAATATACTTCCGATTTAAATACACTTTATCTAAAAACGAAACAGATATTTAAAAATGTTCGAGCTAACCGGCGAATAGCAAATCAAAAACAGAATTCTAACGCCGAAGAGAGTGATATGTTTTCCTCCATAAAACCTAAATCGGACCTCGGAAGCGGGGATGGCCAACTACTTCTGCTCGCTCAAATAAAGCACGACCAAGGAAAAAATCACAGCAAGAGAGAGCCAAGCGAATTCTCTTTCACAGCTCCCTATACGTACGTATACTTTCGACGAGAATTCATCGAATGATCCTTCCCCCTATATCTATCGGTGAAAATTTCTGCGCTCCGCGTATATGGGAATTTCCGCGAACGCTCGACGGCGACGGCGACGGCGACGGCGGCACATGCAACTCGCTATCCGCCCCCGTATATATATATATATATATATATATATATATATATATATATATATATATATATATACGTGTAAAATAAAAAAAAAAAGGAGAAAAATTTTTCTCCCGGCGTTCTTTTTTTATCTCTCTCTACTTCCTCTCTCGCGTTTACGCAATATATTTACAAGACTTGGAGCGCGAAGTTTCTCTCTCTCTCTATCTCTCTCTCACTCTCTCACTCTCTCCTTCTCTCCTTCTCTCCTTCTCTTCTTATTTCTTTAACTTTATATTCGACGTCGTATTTACAGGAGTATTTATATCCTTATCACTTACATTAAGTTTTAAAGTTCATGTCCAGCCACTCGTGTTTACAAAAGAACTTTGATCGGTTTGGTAGCTGCTGTCGCAATTCTATATCTTATCACGAAGTGCTTTATGTATTTCTTTATTTTTCTTTTTTGGAGTCATTGAACTCCGACTCTGTCTTACCGACGTCTTTTAGCTGTACAAAATCTGTTCTCTAGCTACATGTTATCTTACACTTATTAACTCATAGTATTTATTGATATTAGAATAGTATAGTGGATTGAAAAGAAAACTGATTGTTCACTTATGTTTAATGTAAAATTCTATGTAAACAAATAATACGTTTGGTAATCCTTAATTAGTCTTATTGAAGAACATACAGTTAGCCGAAAATGATCTTTTTGCTTTTCGAACCCAAAAAGAACCACAAAAACGTCGGTAAGGCAGAACATAACATATCCCGAGTCATCTCACAACTGCTACTAGGACGATTCTTCGCTCCTGAAACTTCTAAAAATATCATCAAGAAACCTCGAACCCCTTTGCGTCTCTCTACTTTATTATTTTTTTTTGTAATTCCTCCTTATAAGGTACATTTTCGCACATTTCCTTTCTATAAAAAAAGACAAACGCAAAAACACAATGAATACGTCTATACGTTTTCGTCCCCCTGTTCTTTTTAGATTTCCGTACTCTCGATTATTCGCGTTTGGTTGTGTGTACGACACGATGGGCGAGGAACGCCGGCATCGCTGCTTTTCTTCACCGCCGGTGGCGATTCAGTCGGCTAAGGTCAAGTGTGGCTCGTCGATGCCACGTGGTCACCTCAAGACCGAGGTCAGTGTTAGCAGCGCCGTCAGCAGGAAGGTCGACCTCAGGCCCCCACACGCGCCGTGCTGCATCGCCGCTGGATTCTCGCCTGGAATCATAAATACAACGGGTGTGTTAAAATTATTACTGATGCATCTAAGTAATATACAGGTTGTATGAACGTATTGTATCTATCTTGTTTCGTTTTTTAACAGAATGTAGTTTTCATGGGGAAATAGTACTTTCCGACACTGGTAGGTACGATGGCTTTTTAGCGTATGGGACGTTTTTCGCCCGAGCAAAGTGAAGAAGAAAAGTCACATGCGCCAAAAATTAACTTATCCACCAGTGTCGAACAATAATTTTCGATACAGTATGCGTAAAGTTGCACTTTACCCATTTCATAAATTCTTAAACTTGTGATTTCACACCTAAACTGTATAAAAAAATAATGTTCGACACTGTTGGGTACGTTGCATTTTAGTGCATGGGACTTTTCTCACTCGCTTCGCTGGTGCGAAAAAACCAATGCCCAACAATGTCAAAAAGTACTATTATACCACGAGAGCTTAAAAAATGCAAAATGTCAAAATGGAGTGGTATAAAATAGTTTACGGAAGAGTTAGAGTCAGTTAGAAATTTAATTGTCCCGCTTTCAATCTTACGCAACAAACAATAAATAATTTATTATTATATATAGACTAAATTTGGAGAATCTTGTCCACCTTAGAATAACCTCCTGTTTAGAGAACAGTACCGTAGTAAAATACTAGAAATATCGAGAAATATTACCTTACAGTAAAGTTATTTACTTACTTATTATATTACTGTATTTGAACATTAATTTGCACAAATTTATATTTGTAACAACTATAAATTAGGATTCTAACCTAAATATATCCTTAATTAGATATTTTCCAAATTTTAAAGATTTTGTATAATTATAACTATTAACTAGAAAAAGCAATAATTAAATTGTTTATTAAGGTGGCTCCTGCATAATATATAGCATACTAAATGATCATTTATTATAATATTTTTTAAGCACTTTACTGAAATATTTTAATATGAGAGAAGATATAATATGTAGGAAGGGCTTTATCTCATGAGGCAACAAATTTTTTTAACCAAATTTGTTATATTCCAAGAGTAGATATTGTTAATTAATGAAAAAGAAGGATTTTTGTACTTTGAACACAGGACAGTTTTGTATTCTTCATCCGATTTAAATTTAGAAGCTTTCATTTTGTTCCTTGGATAATTTCAGGGAGATTTACCCGAAGAAAAATTGAAAAATAATTAAAATCCAAATAGTTACACCCAATCATTTATAAGTGCATACATGCGTAAGTATTTTAGTGTGCTATATATTATGCAGGAGCCACCTTAAGAAGCAGATTTTAATTTAAAATGAATTGTTCATCTATTGTTTTCGGATCAAAGGGTTAGAACGTATTATGATACTCTACTCTACTTTCATATGTTTCATATGTATGACATCAAAACTAATCGTGATGTTACAGTTTATCTTCTATTTCCGTCTTGCAATATTACTGTTGCATCATTGTCTCAAAAAGATGAAAATAAGTCAGAAATAATTTTCTTCACCCCAAATCAATAGATTTTGTGTTAAAAAATTATCTTTCAAAGTTAAGATTTTTTTTATTTTCAATACCATTATCAAATAAAGGCTAAAGAAATTTGTGAAATTAAATAAGATAATTCAAATAAGTATATTCTTTGCAAAATAATTTCATATAATACATCCTTGTACTTGTCTTTAGAGTATAAGGTATTTCTAGACAAACAATTCACAATTAATTTTTATAATAAAATTAAACTTCTAAAGAAACAAAAGAAATATTTTGTGATAATTAAGAACAGTTTAAATAGAAATTTTGAAATGATCATTAAAATTAGAGCAACCTTAAGTGTTAATATATTTTATTCGCATTGGGGGCCTACGGTGGCTAAGTTGGTAGAGTGTCGGATTCCTACACCGGTGACCCGGGTTCGGTTCCTAGTCTCTGCCGATTGATACAAGCACCTCTGTAAAAATTGCATGTACTTTGTTTACAAACACACCACAGACCCTCTTCGTCGATTAGCACCACTTGGGAGCACAAATATAGCCGCGTTAAAAAAAATACTTTGGTGTAGAGTATGCATGTATTTTTTTATGGACTACAAAAATATTAAAATGACTTGATTTATTTAAAGTAGAGATAAAATAAATATAGAACTATTTAGGGAGGATTATTTTATTTAATAATATTATGTAATAATAGTATATGTTATATTAATAATATTTAATAATTAGTTTTCTAGTACATCTTGCATTCCCAGAAAGACTCAACGATTTTAAAGATTATCTTTTGGGATTTTTTGAGTTCATCATTCACTTTCCGGGTATAGAATATGTAATTTCAATAATTTATCCGACGAAAAAAAAATTTACTTACATTTATTTGGAATGTAGTTACTCAATTTAAACCCGCATGCAACATTTCGACAACAAAAAATTCTACAATCAACGACAATACATTTAATTTTGTAAATCATTGCAATTACACCAACTTATACGAATGCTTCTCATTTTTATAATTTCGAATTCAATCTACCATGTTAGCAAAAAAAAGAACCACCTTCACCTCAAACTCGTGCCAAGAAAAAACGATCACACGACCGCAGTCATCCTTGGCGCGCGAGAAAATTTCGCGGATTCTCGCCGTCACGTCACCCTCGTAAGTTTCGCGCGCAGTCCAGCACAGTCCCATTCTCTCTCTCTTTCTCTCTCTCTCTCTCTCTCTCTCTCTCTCTCTCTCTCTCTCTCTTCTCTCTCTCTCTTACTCTCTCTCTCTGCTATAACTATATGTCTGGCCCTGCTCTTTCTCTCTCTCGTAACTATCGATTTCGCGTGTGCAGGGTCTCGCTGCAGTGCACGCCCCTCCGCCGCACTAGGCCAGCAGCAGCGCTAAGTAGTTCGGCACGGTATATCCCGGGCAGACAGAGAGAGAGAGAGAGAGAGAGAGAGAGAGAGAGAGAGAGAGAGAGAGAGAGAGAGAGAGAGAGAGAGAGAGAGAGCGGTCGCCGCGAAAGGCTTAACTTTAAACGGTAACGTTCATTGTCGTTGTACTTAAAGGAGCGAGTATACGTGTGTGTGTGTGCGTGCGTGTGTGTGTGTACGTGTTTGTGTGTGTGTGTGTGTGTGTGTGTGTGGAAGCGTCAGAGCGGTGAAGGAAGTGGCGAGAGAGACTTCCGCCAGCAAAGTTCGTTTTATATTACTTATTAAGCGCGGCGAGGCTCGGAGATTCTGCGACGAGGTCATTTTACGAGGGCAGTAAGAGATAAAGGACTTGGACAGGGAGATTGGAGTTTACGGGAGTGAGAGGTGTTTCGATGATTTGTATTGGAAGTAAAGTTATTATTCTTTATATAAAATAAAATGAAAGTCTTTCTTCATCATAAATAAGAGTTTGTCTTTTACTGAATAGACTTTACTAGTACTTTTATTATAATTTTTAAATTTGTTTATTCAATAAGGAACGCGTCAATTAAAAAAATAGCTAACAAATTGTTTAGATTTCAACACAAACGTTTAGAATTTCAATAAAAGTATACTACCACAAAACAGCGTCGCAAAGTCAATTCACAAAACGTCGACTGATTCAATTGTTTTTGAGCGCGTAAAATTCAGCCTCGCGCACCTCGCTCTCGCCATCGAATTATCATTCGCAAGAGACGAAGAAAATCCTTGTCCGCCTCGCAGACGAAATTAATGAAATTTTCCGGACACCGTTCTCGCGTGCGCGCGCTACTCTAACCCTGAAACTTCGCCTTTAAATTCTCTCGAAAACTCGATTGTTCGGCGGGCCGCAGTGAAGATAGAAGAGAAAGAAGGCGGCAGCCACGCACCGAGGAGAGAAAATTTCGCACACGATCCGGATCGGGTGCCCGAGCGAATTTTCCAGTATAGTCTCGCGGCGGCAAAGTCATCAGACCCTAATACAGGTGTAATCCGTTTTACAGGGTGCCGAACGAATAAGTTCGCGAAGGGAGCACGCGCATCGCCTTACAAACTTTTCTGCGCTCGCGCTTCCCCCAAGTTTCGCGTGCAGTGTTCTATAAGCGAAGGAAAGCAAGCTTGCGAAGCTGTTCTTTCTATCCTCGTATTTTCGCGTCGCACAGCCGTTTTCTTCGCTTATGCTCACAACATTTCTATGTATCTCGCTTTGTTTATCACCACGCATTTTGCATTTTCTTGCTAGCTTGAACACTTGGTTGAGTGTACAATAGAGGATGCCCACGGATGCCCATGTGGCGTCAGTTTGAACATTAATTAGGAACTATAAAATTCATATGAGCGTGAAAAACCCATAAGATGTTAAGCACTTAAACAATAATTTACTACTATATAAAGTAAGAAACAAGAAAAAAGTATTTTTCTTTTGTATTTTTACTACTAAATAAATATCTAATAAAATCTTGATATTTTCAGTCATTTTAACAAATTTGACCACCTTTTTTTAAAGTTTCCCTTCACTTCTCCGATTCGAAATTCCTTTTACTTTCATACTTTGATGAGCTCTAAAGACTAAAGTTAGTTTTGTACATTTCCTTGGATCCCCCTCCTTACTATGCATTCGTGGGCATCTTCTAATTTAATAACTTGATGTAGTGAGATTATGTAGTATTAAAAACTTTAAATTCAGCTTGGAAAATAGGGTTTAAAAATAAATTATAAATATTAGTCAAATATTTTATAAAACATGATATATAAAATAAATAGTTACTTAAAAATTTTTCCAACACATTTTCAAACTAATTCATATTTGACACATTTATTCAACTTGATAAATCTCTGCTCATTTAGATTCGAGTTATCATATTAATCTTTAGTCTAAAATATAGTCAAATTTAACTAAGGTTCAAGAAATTCCACTCAATCGTCTCATTTTCCCCTTTCATCTTTCTGAACCTTTGAAGTTGCACTCCGTCTCGTTGGGTTCTCGGAGTATTCGCTTGACGTAGGTATGTATATTGAAGTCTATAAGTGATTTTTCTTTCTCAAAGAGAAAGCATTGTTTAGATGTAAACATATTTTTGTCATCTTTTAATAACGTAAAAACATACAATATGACTTGGGGAGTTCGAATAAGCTACTCCAAAAAATGCCCGCTTTATGGATATGTGTGCGTATGTGTGTGTGTGTGTGTGTGTGTGTATGTATGTATGTATGTATGTACATGTATATGTGTATGTACGTGTCTGTGTGGGTGGGTGTGTAATGTGTGTGTGTCGTTTATCCGCGTTCGAATACTCCTCGGTAAAACCTAACCAAATTTTGCATAGAAATTTCAGCGAAGAAAATCGACTTATTTTAATTTTGTAATCACTTTTCGAAATTGGATATTTTACAAATTTTGGCTTTTTAAAAATTTTATAATAAAGGATTATTATTTGGAAAGCGAATTAGTTTACACCGTAAAGTACACTCAACGTGGGAAATTTCTGGTCGAATGCGTTTGCATTTTTTTAAATACTGCATTTTCATTGGGTTTCATTGAATCGAACGCACGTTTTCGCTAAGCTCGTTGAAGGATTTAAAACGCATTCGACCAGAAATCTCTTTAGCGGTTAGTAGATTTTTGAGTCTTAGTCTTTCGTTTTTTTTGGTATATTTGAAATAATATCATCGATTCATTTTTTATGCATTTGAAATAGCATAAAATTACCTATCTTTTTAGACCCGAAATTCTAAATAAGCTACTTTCTTTTTTCTGTTATACCCGAAAACGTCATGTTTTGTTTAAACGGTGATATCTGGAAATATAACGTGGAACATTTTTTTTAAACTTTGAGGTAGTTAGGAATATGGATAAGAATATTTTGTAAAACTTTCAAGCCTTTATCCTTTACCTTTTTCACGGAAAAGTTAATTTTGTAAAAAAAAATCGTTTCTCTTTGGCGAAGGATAACTTGAGTAAAACGTCATTATTCCTTCTGAAAATTTCCAGAAACGTAGCTTTTTGCTATGTCTTGAAACTGATAGAAGCCTAGATTATGTTTTATTTTTTTTATCGTTTATATCTCAAGAACGTCGCGGTCATTTTTTGCAAACCGGGGCTTATTCTTCTTTTTGTTTTTTAATGAAGATTCTGATTTGGAAAGAAATTTTCAGATTCAACGATTCTTTTTGTTTTACAATGATTTCTTTATTTTATGATATTTTACGATATTCTGAAATTGATAAGGTAAATTACTTTTGTACTTAAGAGATAATATGATTTTTTAATTCTTCCTTTCTTTCTTTGTATTTAATGGTCATGTGTTATTTTGTATTTTACATTTGTCGAGAGAAATTCATCACCTGCTTACTAGCGTTTCAGACACTTTTGAGAAGGCTATATGGGCGCATACGTTCTGCATTAAAGCACAATGTGTAGTCGGAGATCTGTTTCCGACGAAAAAGTTGAAGAAAAAATTCTTTATAATTTTCGTCGGGATCGAACCCTCGACTGCTTGACCTTTTCCGAAGGTAAATATATTTGCAGGAAATAACGGTGTTCATGGTCGCTGATTACAAATCCGAGATCGGATTTGCAAAATTAAAAATGGCGTATTCAAGATAGCGGATCGGATCGATAAAAATTTGAACAGATTGGCTAAAGATTATTACTGTAGGGTTTTGGGGATAGCTGATTACGAATCCGAGGTTGGATTTGTAATCAGTGATAAATCAGTACACATTTGTTGAGATTCTAATTAGAAAAGATAAAGCATTTTAAAATTAATTTATTAAAATAAACAATTTTATATTAAAACAATTAATTTAGTTTGAGGAAGCTAATTACCAATGAATTGGCAACGGTTTTTTCTATTATATTAGAAGCAAAATTTTCAAATCGTTGGATTAATAAATTTTTTTTCGTGTACGATATCGATAAAACAATATCAAATAAAAACTACATGCAATACAAATACTAAACCTTGTTATATTAGCCAAAAAAATGCGGCTATCCGACAGAAAACAGAAAATAATGCAAATAGTAAAATATATTTTCAAATCTTGATTACTTTTTTGTATATCATTTTTTTTAATATTAAAATGCATTGCAATTTAAATAAAAAAAAAATAAGTAAAAGATCTGAAAATTAAGATTTTTTAAAGTGAAAAAGGAGTTATTAACAAGAGGCTGCTTAACGCGATAATCAAGTTTAAATACCCCATAAAACGCAAGAAAAATAAAGAATTCCAACCAATCTCCAAGACCGTAAAATCCTATGCCGGATTAATGATCGATCTTTGATATTTCGCTAAGCTCCCCAATTAAAAGTTACTCGAAGGCTTAGAGCACTTTTAATTCGATTCCTCTGCCTTACAGGACGATAGCCGCCACTGATCTCAGCAGCAGTGCTAAGTCGTATCCTGATTGAAATCGGCTCCGCACGAGACGGCGTAATACCCTTGACCGATAATGGCTTATGTACACACACATACTCGTGAACAAGCGATTATACCTGTAATCCTGGTATCCGGAGAATTCTATGCGCGCCTGATGAGGGACGAATTTTCCCGTGAAATTTTTATGATGTAGAAAGGTGATAATTACGGCTTGTTTACTCGGGAGGGTGAGGAGAAGCTAGCGTCGTAAATCAGCCGCGGTAGGATGTTGTAGGGGATGAAGGAGCGCGCGTGACTTCGTTCAAGGTGTGTAAGAGGGATGAAGGACAGAGTGGAGACAAATTGGAGGAAGGAGCAGTCAAGGAATTCCGAGGGTGAGCGAGATACAGCGCAAGGGATTGGATTTGCCCTAAGGTGGCTAATTGTAAGACTTGTCTCTATTTCCGTCCTTTGGTATACCTTTCTGCTGTAGTTCTAATATAAGGTTCTGCGTGTAATAGTTATTTAGGCACATCGCTATACTTGAGAGTGACTTCTTAAAAGTAACAGCATTTAATATTTAATATACACGCAAATAATTAAACAATCTAAGATATTTGTTTAATGATAGATTAATAGTACTAATAAAACATCTATTTTTTAGTTATTCTGCTAAAAAAAATAATCTCTTGTTCATGCAATTTGTAAATATTATATGGTTTATATTGGACATTGAAATATGCAGATACTATCTGATGATTTGCAATAAACATAAACTCAATATTAATTTAACTATAAAATACTTCCAAAATGAATATTCATCTTTTCTACCTTGCATACTTTAGTATACCAAGGATCGTATACTGCTTGCGTATTCTAAGACAATAAATATGTATGTTAAGGCATACTAACAAGGAAACTACCCGATGTGTACCTCACCGATTTTCTTGATATTGTGATATGTTGTAGTACATCAAAAAGTATTAGACACGTATTTTTCTACGTGCTATTCGGTGAAAACCATCCTTAAAATTTACCCCCAAAAACAGTTTTTTTAATATCTCAAAAACGAATTGAAATTTTCCAATGTAACCAACGCCAATTTGTTTCTTATAAATATGCGCTTCTGTGGTAATCCCTTTCACTCTGAAGGGTTCCATCCCTTATTTTTTATAAGGGTATATATGACTTTTTTTCGTTTTTTTTCTTCAGAAATTTCTTAATTAACCAAATCTTATAAAAAATCCATCTATTATTAAAATTAAAAGTTGATCGGTCCCGAGAGTTTAAAAAAAAATAATTTAAGGGGTAAGTACCCCATAACACGAGTTTCCTGACATAGGCCTTAATAATTTACTTAATTTTGTAATATATTGTAAAACATGAAAAAAACATAACAAATATATACATACATACTTATACAGCCATTTTAGGGATGAAAATCACCCTTATGCTTCACCCCTGAAAAATATTTTTTTTAATATCTCAAAAACAAATTGAAATTTTCCAATTAACCCAAGGCCAATTTTTTGCTTTGTAAAGGATGCTTTTCTGCTTTTATACGAAAGGTTAGATACCTTATTTTATCTAAAAATAAATTTGATATTCTTTTTAATATATATATATATATATATATAAATTATCATACAAACGATATATTGTATATTGTATATTGATGTTGATTTTTTATTCAACAATTTTTCTATATATCAATATAATTTTTAAAAATTCTATATTTCTAATAATTTGATACAATCTTTATTAAATATAAATTAGTGCATTAATTAATAGTTATATAATCTGAATTAATGTTTATTATTGTTTATACAATGAACAATAATGGTAGTCATAAAAAAATGTTTCAAACATAGAGACTTTTTACACCCAGAACATCTAACTATTCAAATTTCGCAGGTGCTACGTCAGTGTATTCACTTTTATACCACGCGAATTTGAATAAATCAATATACCTCGGTGATGATAGCTGATTATGTACCAGTGATTGTAACTTTATAATATGATTCCTTAAATGTAGATTTAAATCCTCATTCATTAATATCACAGAGTCAGAGAAATGTCTCACATATCTCTTCCATACTCTGAAGCCATAAACATCAAGAGGTTGTATTCTACCCGTAGTTCCTTTCGGAATTATTTTTAAGATCACTTCTTTATTCTGGGGGGTCGCTTCTTGCATAACAGCAGGACAGTGCCCACTTCAAGAGTGTATTAACAAAACACTTGATGAACCAACGTTGGGAAAATATACTTCTTTTATCCACGTTTTAAAATGATCTAAAATTAAATAAAATTTGAAATACCAAAATTTAATTTACAATTTTACAAATTTAATTTACTCATTTACAATATCATTTACTCATTTACATTCATTCATTTACACATTTACAACATCAAATAAATAGATTTTTTCCAATTACCTGAGGTTAATTTTCCAGATTTAGAAGCCATAACATATACATTATGGGGTCTAAATAAGCCTCGTTCTATAATGGGTCCAAATTCACCACTTTTCTCTTTAAGAACTATAAGAAGAGGTGAAAGAAGTCTACCATCGACTGATATTGTTGGCTGAATTGTATAACTATGAGTTGTAGAAGTCACTGATTGCACCAAACATTGAACTTGATTGTGTCCTTCAATTGCTAATGTACGACCTGAGTGCATTTCTAATTGAAAGCCTGATTGATCCGAATTAAATACATTTACTATACCTTTTTCATGAATCGGTTTTTTTATTTCAATAACAAACGTATCAGCTGTTCTTTCTAAATAATGTACTCCTTCAAGTGTTTTTTTTGGTTACAAATTTGTTAATTTTTCTACTAACAATTCTGTGAGCTTTTTTAAACTTAGATAACCAATGATTAGATGCTTTAAAACGAAAATCTTCGTTTCCAACACCTTTTTGAGTCTGTAACACCCATTTTTGTAAATCGTTGTCAGTTCAGTTTTTAAATTTTCTAAAACAAAAGAACAGATTCTTCCTATTTTCTCTTTATACGTTCCTCTTTTATTTAATGTTTTTGCCCAACGTTTTAATTGGGTTATGGACTGAACCTTGCGAAAACGATTTTGTACAGTTTTTAATGCTAAATTTTTTGTCAAACTACTTCTCCAGAATTCCACAGCTCTTACTTTATAGTCATGATCTAATTCTTCTGTATCTTATGAACATTGTTGTAAATCTTCATCAATTGTAAATATTTTACCATCGCCTTCTATAATTTTCACATCAACATCTTTATACGGTTCTTGAAAACCTAATGTTTCATATTCAACCATCTTTACATCGTGAAATTCCTTCATAGCATTTAATAGAATATTCTCAATATTATTTTTTAAACTAATCTCTTGAGCTGTTTCTGGAGTGTTTGGTAAGTTTAAAGCTTGAAATGTTATTAGAATAAAATGTATAACGTTCATCGGATTGATAGTCATTCTTAATATTTGAAACAAACACAGGCGATCCAAAAAAATTTGAAATTTAAAATAAATGAAGAATTTGCATTCTATTATGAGTATGATTAACCCATTTCTTCCCAAGCGGCCATCTTATAGTCGATTGGATTTTTGCCTAAAACCGCCATTTTGAAATTTTCCAACGGAAGTTTCAGAATTCTGACTTCAGAATCGGAAAGAGCGGACAATTTTACTTCAGAAAAGTACTATTGATTATTATTTTTCTTTTCGACAATTTTTTAGGCAAAAAACCAATCGACTATAAAATGGCCGCTTGGGAAGAAATGGGTTAAGATGATTATATAATATTCTGTACAAAAAGTTTTTCTAAATGTAATAAAATGAACTAATTCTGTTAGAGATATTTAAAACTTTTTTATAAATTAATGTATTAGTATTTGATTAAAAAAAAGAAAAATATTTAAATGAATTTTACAAACATCTATGAGCTATCAATTATTTTTAGAAATTTAATATATCGACATTAATACCCTTGTGAAAATAAAAAAGTATATATAACTGTATATAAGTGTATACAAATGTATAAAAATGTACAAAAGTGTATAAAAGTGTTTATTTCTGTTTTAATTCGACAATAAAATTAAGTATACGAGCTAACATTCATAATAAATATACAACAAATAATAAATAATAGCATCGAAAAATATATAATGACTCACTAATATCAAATATACATAAAATAATACGTTTTTAACTCTCATTATCGCATAATCTGTGTATAATAGTGTAAATAAATGTACAAAAGTGCAAATTTTTTACGAAATTCTATAAGATAGTGTATATATACGTATATAAATATAAACTAGCGTGGCAAATCCAAAATGAAATCGCTAAATTATACTAAATATTTTCTCTATGAAAAGTTTATGTTAATATAAAAAGTACATTCTTGTACATTTATATATACATGTTTGATTTACACTAGGGTATTAATAATAAATAATATGCATACCTTAAGGTTCTTATAATTAACAAAAAACAACTATTTCATTTTTATTCGTAAACCTATAATAAAATTTATTTCACTGATTACTGACACATGCGAACTGAAAAAGATGCGAAATGTAACTGCTTAAAAACAACAATTGCGTATTGTTATCGCTGCTGATTCGAATACTGGATAAAAATAAATGTTTGATATTCGATGACCTAATACAAGAACAAACTACGCACCAAAATATTCTTAGCTTTCATACAATACTTATATATTAAATAAACTTAAAAGGTATAGCATTTAAATTAATATAACATTAAAATTTTTTTTTATTACATGCATTTGTGAAATATATTTTTATTTTATAATAAAATAGCATATATTTAAATCAAAGAAAACGTCGAGAAATATTTTACCTCCTTTTTTTTAACTACCATACGCGTTAAATTTTAAATTTGATGCATTGAAAGTCAATACATTTATTTATAGTAGAAAGACCCTTAACAATATTATTTTATTTTATTTTTATTTTTATTTTTATTTCAATTAACGGACAAAATGCCATATACAGAGTGACTGTGGGTCAAGAACAAATTTACAAGTATAACTAAAAGACCGGACGCAATAAACTAATACAAAATTCAAACTTATAGTCCTAATTTTATCAATACAAATCCCGAGTGGATGCAGCAATAAATCGATGTAAATGGAATATCGTACGCTCGAGAATCAGATTACTTATCTCGTTTATCGGAGAATACGGCAGGATCGTTGGCTCCTCCGCTCAGGATCCTCAGGATTGATGTGCACCAAGTCGTAATATTCACACAGAATAGCAAGTTTCTTCGGTGCAGTTCGTCGTTCTCGTGACTAGAGATAGTCACGGTAGATGAGGAGAGATGTTGTTCCCGCGGTGGATCCTGAGCGAAAGAGGGTCTTGTCGCTCCTTGCCTCGAGCCCTCATGTCGATGCGCCTCGCTCTCGCACTTGCGCACGCACATATTGTATAATTTTCCGGCCATTTGATATTAAGGCGCGGAATTAAAACTATCGCTCGTTACAGCGTGAGTTTCATCGGAAAATTTCAATTCGTTTTTGAGATATTAAAAAAAACTGTTTTTGGGGGTAAATTTTAAGGGTGGATTTCACCCCTTAAATCGCCAAATTAGCACGTAAAAAAGTACGTGTCTAATACTTTTTAACGTACTACAATATATCACAATATCAAGAAAATCGGTGAGGTACACCTCGGGTAGTTTCCTTGTAAGAGTAGTTAATGTTTAAGCTCTACGTAAGAGGCTCAATGGAGGTAGAATGAGAAAACGCGTGTCTAGGTTAATGGGCCGTGAAATGATTATTGGCTGAAATTAATCTTAATTACGAGCAATTTTCGACGTCTCGCTAGCTTTGGCCCATTTTCAACGCTCGTTTCACTGTTTTCCAAAGTTCGCTTGATGTCTGCGTGTACATCTACGTCGATTTCTCTATACGAATGAATCCTTATAATCATACTTTTGTAATCGTGAATAAGAATAATAATTGCATCCAATACTGGGTATTTCTGATAAAAATAATTTTATTAAAAATTTTAACTGCAGAACGTGCTGATGCCCTGACACTTAAAGGTATTCTATCGATACACAAGTCAAATTGTGGGCGCAAATTTATTTCTAACTTTTATTTTATTTATTTATTATTTTTTTATCATAAGCTTTTGTATAAATAAACTCACAAGAAATTACGATTATAAATACACATCAATTAATTATTTTATTCTATTTATATACAAAAAGATCAATGTAGCATTGACTTAACTCTATTTTTGAGGTTGAGTGCATACTTTTTTATAGTAATTAATCTATTTTTATATTCAAAGGTACCTAATGAGCTTACCTCTTAAGTACCATAGTTACCCAAAAATTTAATCATGTCATTTTCGTAACTATATCTAACTGGACCAACATCAAATTTTATTAAAATCTGACTCAGATCAGATGAATCTCCCGTAAGCCCGTTAAACAAAACATTAACTACGAAATCCTTCGTAGAGATCTGAAGTGATAATGAGTTGTATGATGTAGTTAAAAAATATTTATATTTACTTTTGTCCAAACACCGAGTCTTGTTGGATCCCTACTTCATGTATTTCATACCAAATACAAATACGTAGCTCATATTTATCAATATAATTACGAGGTATACAGGTCCTCGAGCACTCTCTTCCTGTTGAACACTTCCATCTAAGACTGTACAGAATTAATCGAACAATGGGGGAGGGGGAGGAGGGGCGTGGAAAGACTAAGCCCTGCGAGGCACGGGGTGCAGCCGGAAGGCGACTCCACAAGGTAACCCGTGGGATTCAATTAAGGATTGAATCGAGCGGCGCTGGCGCTCGCTCAGAAAAATTTACTGCTCTGTTTACGCGTTCGTAAATCGGCCTTTCAACGCCGATTGTCTACAGTAACAGCAGCAGCAGCAGCAGTGGGCTTTGTGAATCGTCCCGCGACTACTATACGAGCAGCGCCCGCTTTAATTACGCCTCCGTCGTTGCAAGAGCGGTAGTACTAACTCCCGACTACCCCCCTGGACGGCGCTACTTTGCATATTCGCGCGCGCGAGCGCGAAAGAAAACGTCCGAGTGGAAAAACAGCGGGGAATTTAGGGGCTAGGCGTGAAGGAGTGAGGGGCTCCTCTATCTCTCTCTCTCGAGTTAATTGAACGAAACGAATGGTTAAACTGAAGAGGATGCTCGGGAGGATTTTACCGGGGCGTAGTGTACTGGGGGATTTCGTTTGACGGCTGGATTTTTACATTTTGCAATGTGGTTCGGTTTTAATTTGTAAAATTTATTTTCAATTAGTCATATGACGAGGTATGAAAGCTAATCATACGCAATATTTTTATAGAGAAATTTTCCATCCTACATTATAATAATAATTGAGAAAAAAATGAGTATCAATAAAACAGATGTTATTTAGTTATATAAGTAATCGCACAGTTTCAAATATCTCTAACTTCTGATACAATAGTATCAGAATTCATGTTGACAATTTATTATAACCAAGTTTAATTCAAAGAACAGAATCATAATACGAATCCGCACAATCTCCGATAATCGCAAACCCTGTGTGTAATTCGAAGGAAAAAACAAATCATCAGAACAAAATATTCATACATGCAAATTAAGTTATTCGCAAAAAAGGCGACGATTAAATTGGAATACAGATTCTGGGTATCGACTCCGACAGATAAAAATCAACAATAGCACAAAAGGGTGGATGGCTCGAGCACTAACTAATAATGTAAGCTGGCGCTTCGATGCGCACTTACGAGTAGTAGATGAGAATACCCATTAAAAAGCAACAAATATGAAACGTTATTATACGCAGACGGGAGGTGGAAACCTCGTATAGAAAAGCACATAAAAGCTGCACGCTTTTTTTCGCTAGTGAATCTGTAGGATACAATTAAATGATGAAAATAAAGCGAAACAAAGATGAACAGTCACGTACGAATGCAGAGTAAAAGGGACTAATAAGCGTAAATCTAGTCAGATACAATTATTTTTTGCCCGAACACTTTTTTTAAATCATGAATGTGTTTTATGTATCTATGCATCTATCTTCATTTATATTTGTATTTGTGCACATGCGTGTGCTAACTCGACGCAATTATCTGCATTTAAATGCCCATGTGTGCAAAGTGTCTGTCGCGTGCGAAAGAGAAAAAGCACGACTTCCCCAGGGGGGCAGAGCGGGGGGCTTAAAAAGCGATTACCGCTTTTGCTACTCCTCCATCCTCTCATGGCTTTCTTTTTTGCTTGCCACTACTACCGCGTATGTATTCAGCGGTGTAACGTTGAGTATGTGTGTGTGTGAGAAAGATAGAGAGAGACAGAGAGCAGAGGCAGCGTCGCGAGAGCGATTCCTCTGTCGCTTTTTTCGACCGGCAGCAGCCAGAGCCATCGCTCGCGGCTGATCTTGATTCGGAAAGGTGGAGTGGGCGCTTTTTTGCAGGTGCGCTCGGTACGATTTACATTCGATTCCGCGGACACTCGATTTTTTGCGAGCAGCTCCGCTCCTGCTCGCTCTGAAGAGTTAATTATCGTACGGCTATTTCTACTGTTTCTTTTAGAAAAACGATCTCATTTAACGTGTTTTGAGTTGACTGTGTAAATTACATTAATGTAGTATATAATTGTACATAAAAATAGTCTAATTAAAGATCAATTTATTAAATGTATTTTTACAAAACTTTCTTTATGGTGAAAAAAAGCAGCCAACTGATTTTTCACTCTACTTTATTAAAAATATATCTATTCTTATATGTATGCAATTTGTTGCCAAAAAATTCAAATATGATACTTCGTATCTCACAAGAAGGAACCGTCGGATCCAGATCACGAATTCTAATTAAACTTTGGAGACCGTTTTTTGGTACTTATAAATAAAGCTTAATATTCGTAGATTTTTTTATAATACTGACTAGTATATTCAACATATTAAAAACAGCATGCCCACGGATGCGTACTAACTATAGAGGAACACAAGAGAATGTATAACACTGATGCAATTCTTTAGGGCTTGCCAAAATATGAAAATTAAAGAAAATGTTGATTCAGGGTAGTAAACGGAAATTTATGAAAAATTGAGATTAGATTTAAAAAAATGAATAAATAACGATTTTATCAGACAATCCAGTAGTAAAAATAAAAAAAATACTCTTTTCGTTTTTTTTACTTAAAAAGAATGCAGTTTATGTTTAAATACTTATTCTTCAAATATAAAAGCTACATATTATTTGTATGTTACTTTTTAGTTAATTTTTGAGGACTCTCAGTTCCGTGGCATAAAAATTAGATCATAATCCAACGCATACCGGCATGAAACTAGTATATTCTTTCTGATATGAATACCGTTACGGACCGAGTTCCTAATCAGGACCCAATTCCTGATCATTTTCTTACATAAAATATTACTTTAAACTTGTTGCTGCAAAAACTTTTTTGAAAATTGCAGATATAACTATCTACTACTTAGATGTTCCTGTTCAAAGTCTAAAAAGTTTAATTGTAATTGGCTTTTATGGAAATCAGAGTTGATCAGGAATTGCTCTTAGCTGATCAGGAACTGGGTCCGTGACGGTATAGCTGCACATATATTTCTTATCCTAGAAAAATCAAAATATGTGTTGATTGCAATTTTTTGTAAGTGATAATAATAAAGGTATTGTAACCATGGAGGAAACAGTCAATTGTCACATATTCATAGTTTTGTCAAATGGGCCCCTATTTTCTAGATATAATCAAGTGTGCTTTAAATACTTGTTATTAAGCTAGATAAATGGCTCCAAAGATAATAAAAGTATGCGAAGGGCCCCGTAATTTAAGTTTTATTTCATATGAAAATAATTCAAAGCAATTAACAATTGAAGATAGTGACAGGAAATGCATGAATATTTTAAGAAATTCATTTCTCTTAAATTCGTTGATTTTCATGCATTTTCAGTCACTAACTTTAAATCTTATACGAAAAACGATATTCAAGCTTGTACCACCTAGTTTATTATCTTTTAGACAAACGTTCTAGCATAATAACTTGCAGAGTTATGATACGAAATACGTTTAGGTACCAAATCCACCCCTCAGAGCCTCATCGAAATCTGTTTTCCTAAGGTTGTGAACTGTCCTATATCATAAATCAAGTATTCCTCTTAAGTGTAGTTAAATACGCAATTTACTCATCCTTCTTTATCTCCACCTTTTTCTATTTTGTATACCTTCTCGGTTCATTGAAAATTATGTGACATCCTAAAGTCGTGCGTTGTTCGAATTTCCATAATGCATCGCAAAAGTAGGCTAGCTTTTTTTCATAGACTTTCTCGTCTATGAAGAAATGCTAGTCCACTTTTCCGATGCATTATGTAAATTCGAAAGTGCGTTCTCCGAATTCCAGGCCGGAAGTTCTCGGTATATTACTTAAACCACCGTCGCTCCTGCTACTACTCCTTGCCACTTTCTCTCTCTCTCTCTCTCTCTCTCTCTCTGTCTCTCTCTCTGTCTCTCTCTCTCGCTCACTCTCTCTCTCTCTCTTTCTCTCTCTCTCTCTCATTCTCCACCTTTAAGCAACACTTTGTCGTGCCGCAGCATCAATGGACTAGGGTGCTTTCTCTCCGTTGTCGCTTATAGCTTGACTGTCTGTGTTTATACGTGTGAATGTGTGCGGAGAGCTCAGATAACCGCACGGCTGCGACGTCGTTTGCCCTTGGATAAGCGTTAGCAAGCGCTGCACAGAGTAGTTGGGTAGAGGGAAATGGACGAATATCAACTAAGGCTAACTTGGCTCGAATGAGCTGCTAATGAAGCAATGCGGGCGCCGCTGTTTTGTTGGCAAAGACGTTTCGCAGTGAAATCTCAATCGTGTTTCAAGGTTATCAATTGAGAATTGTATGAATTTTAAAGTAGTTTTATTATTGCAAAAATTTTCGAACCAGATTTATGTCTATCCTTTTACTGAATGTATTAATTATGGCGTATTAATAACTTCTTCTAATTTTCTATGTTGAAACTATGGATTTAGCATTTTACATTAGTTGTCATACTAAAGATCAAGATAATGTTAATAATGTTACATTTGCGTATGCATATTCGTCAGTAGTAACGTTTATGACACATTGGCTGACACAAGCGATTTGTTACTACTGCGAAAATGGTTTTCTCCATTAACGGGAAGATGTTTCGTAAAATTTAACCAAATTAATGTCCGTCATTATCTTATAATTATAGTATGCTTACTATTTCATATTAAAGACATTTTGCTTAAAATATTTTAATTCCCCCTTAACCCACAACCATTGTAATCTTGGAAATCCGCAGCTAAAAGAAGTGAACGCGCTATGAAAAGCAATTATTTTATCTCAACTTCAGATCAACAATCCACCCAGTACTCATATCCAAACAAAAGACACAGCTTTGATACTTATGACCGAAGAGATATAAAGAGCAAACATGAAAGATAACAAGAAACAGGAACGACGCAGTGCAAATGTGTAGGTGCGCATACATGCGTATGTACTCGTGTGCATGTGAAAGGGAGACCTCGGGCGATTTTAACCGGCACATAGCCTCCAACTCTGCGGACTACTGCAGAGTCAACGTAGAAGAGAAGAGAGAGAGAGAGAAAGAGAGAGAGAGAGAGAAAGAGAGAGAAAGAGAAAGAGAGAGAGAGAGAGAGAGAAAGAGAGAGAGAGAGAGAGAGAAAGAGAGAGAGAGAGACATAGAAGGAACGAGAAGGGTATCAACGTAAGAGATGGCTGTGGAGTGAACGAGGTAGAGAGTAAGAGAGAGAGAGAGAGGGAGAGAGAGAGTAGAGAGAGAGAAAGAGCGAGAGAGAGAGAAATATCTGGCTCGAGGCCAATGAGCTCGACGCGATTACAATTGTTTATTGCCGGGGCGATACTGGTCAACTTCTACCGAACAGTCCTACATTATCCCAGGAGTCCAGGCCTCCATCTCCTCTATACTGCGGCCTTAACGCCGATGAACATCTTTCCGCGACACTGACTTGCGCTAGCGCGGCGAGCCTCCACTTTGTCGCCGTGTGTGTGTACTAGAGAACGGAGAGAGGAAGAGGACAGAGAGAGTAAGAGAGAGATAGAGAGAGAGCGAGAGCAAAGCACACCGCAGCAGCCCAGTAGTAGACTCGCCGGGAGCTCAAATGGATTTCGGCCACTTGCTTGCCAAGTGCTTCGGGATTCCAGGGAATCGTAGCTCGCTGTCTCTCTGCGCTGCATGCGATCGCCTGTCTCTCTATCTCTCTGACTCGCTATATTCCAAATCTTTTTGTATGAGTGTGTATGTATGTGTATCTTGCTCTACGATAATGTATGTACGCGCAAATGGAAAACTAGGCAGGACAGGGATTTTTTATTTATGCATAGTTGGCGATGCAGCTTCAGGTATTTTCTTTTTAGATGTAAGAAATAGTTATATAATTTTTCATGTTAACGTTTGAATGTTGAGATTTAAGTTTAAAATATTTATTTTCATAAGATTGTGCATGAATATCAGATTAGAGCATTTTCATTCTATAGTGGATTCTAAATAATGGAATCGTCCAGCTATACAAACAGTTCTATCCCCTTGAGACCCGGAACGACCCGGTCCATTAAACTGTGAAATGCTGATGGGACATTAAACAGTCCAAATGACAAACACAGGCACTGGAATAACAACTAGTTTCGATTAATATTCAAGGGTAATTACGGACACCCTTTGGATTAGAATTTTACTAATATCTCGGTATGCAAATTCTACCATAAGAATTTAGAATCTGATAATGATAATAATAGGTTAAATTTGAAACAAATTTCTTAAAATTGATGAAGGATTTGATAATCACTGTACAATGAACTAAATGTATCGGTCTTAAAATATATTCTCTCCGTATTTATTAATTCTAGCCAATCATCTTATTCAACATCCTACAATCTAAAGCGCACGTGCACCAAATTATAACCGCCTACTCCTCGTTTCCTAGCCATCAATATCGCTTAAACTCCAGGTAGTCGCTGGTGGCACACTTCCGTTTATTAAGTCTCTCCGAAGAAAGCCCGTATACATGTAAAATGAGCCATCAGCAGGCACTCCCTCCCCCTTTCTTGCCCCCGCGGGCGAAATTTCCGTGCATTAGCTCCTTCGTACACATGTATAGGCACGTCACGAAGCCCGCGCGCGTCTTGCGAACTCCGCTCACGGTTTCGTGGCGACGAAGAGCGAGCGTACACGTATACGGGTGTACGCGGTGCCGGAGGAGGAGAAAAGAGCGAAGCGAGAGATGGAGTATAGAGAAAAGTAAAGAGAGTAAGAGAGAGATAGGGAGGAGAAAAAGAGGAGAGAAAGAGCTTGCGGTTGCAGTTATTAATGTGCAAAGCGTGACAACCGGTGAAATAACCTGGCTTCTTCTCTTCCTGCGGTCGCTTCACATATAACCGCCAAGAAAAGGAGGGGGAGCTCTATACGGGGCTACTTTGCAACACGCTCAATGGGCTAAAACTTTTATTTCTTCCATAGAATTGCTAGATTTCTTCAAGTTTCTAGCGCTCTTTTACTGGATTTGTATTCAGTTTATTTTTAGTTAGTAATGGTTATTGTTTTCTATACCCAGTAATTGTTTTTTTTTGTGAAAAATAGGATGTTATCAAATACGACTCCTCTTATTTTATCGCTAGAGTTAAATCTAACTATTCTTACAAAAGTTGGTAGTAGTTTTTTAAAAAAATCGATTCAATTTTCCGTTAAACTTTTACTACCAAGATGCTATTATAGTACCAAGAACTCCAAGCTATAATCGATTATCGTTATTCTAAAACTCAATTTATCGCTCATAAGAACTTTTCCTGCATGCTCCAGAGTTTTATAAATCATTAATAGTTAACATTCTTTTGCCTATTTGCTTTTTTCCATCACCTGTTCATTAGATTTCATACTAAAAAGCTATGAAAGTTATTTCATTGTACGGTTTGAATGCTCTACTTCAGAAAGAGTATTATTTTATAATTGACGTATGTTGTATAAGCACTTACTTAAATGTTAAATAGAAAATCTTGAATTTTCTTCTATTCTCGTCATTTATTTATGTCTCTTTAATATTTCGAATAAAACTTAATAGTTAAATTAATTGCATATTAAAAATGAATGTTAGGGACAATAATTATAAATTCGTCATTATAATTTTTAAATCTATAATGGCGGAAAAAAGTAAGATTTTAAGAAGTTGGACCTGTTGGATTCTCCTTTTAAAATTTTAGTACTCCTGTAATAAATTCGTAGTTAGCAATCATGTATAAATAAAGTAGTACAGTTTTCTTAAGTTTCAGTCATATTTCCATACGTAGTTTCTGAGATAAAGTTTTAAGTTTAAAGAAAGCGTTAATTAATTTAATTTTAAAAGGCGGCATTGCATTATGTAACATTTACTTTGAAAAAAGCCAGTCTTACGAATACAATCACACACTTAAGTGATCTGGATAAATACTATCATGGCAAAGGAATAACCAACACAATACCTCAGTTAAACTAATCAAAACTACCACAATTAGTATCTATCAACAGTATTTATAATGTCTGTTGTGGTTTACGATTTACGTTTGTCTGTTTAGAAGGGTGTAACTTTAATCTTTAATTAAGCATCACCGTGAGTTAATTAATATACTTCGGCGGAGGGCGTAGCACGGTAATCAAGAGGATTATCGGGGTTACACTCTTTTCAACAGTTTCATAAGAGATTGGTAAAAGGAAATACACGGAACGACGAGCGCAGAAGCTCGTCGTAGACAGTTGACTATGGATCTTTGACAAGTAATTTTGGAATGTTTATATTATTTGAATTTTTTCCCTTCTAGGTAGAGTAACGTGAGATTTCTTTTTAAATGTTTTGTTTTAGTTTTTTGTTTATAGCGTTGTCAAGGGAGAGTTTACGTTTCATTTTGTCGATGAGGAAACGTCAGATTGGATTTTACTGTTGTTGCGTGTAGATCGATAATTTGATGTTACGTAAAATTAAAGATTTTATTTTTCAATAAAATAGCACTCTTATTGAATATTAGGCTTTTGAATTCTTCGCCCGCATTTCCTTATTTGTAAGTGTAAGGAACAGTGTCAAACGTTAAAACTGAAAAAGGCAACAATTAGCTCCTCCCCCCACTTTTCTACGCTAATAAATAAATTTACAGCCAGTATCCCTTATCTTCGCTTTATACGCTCGCTATCGACTGCTCGCGGACACTCATTGTCGCGCGGTTCTTTTCGCCGACACCCACTCTTCCACTCTTCCATTCTCTCTCTCTCCCTCTCTCTCTCGCAGCGAAAGTTTCGCCCATAAAGGTCGATAGCGATAACGGGCTACCTACGCGAGCGGGAGCGCGAGCGTTAACGAGCCGGATAAGAGGGCCCAGGGTACCTTTGCAGACTCTCTGCGGCATGGAGTCTCCGCGCGTAAGAAACTGGGTCACTCGGGGCGAGTTTCGCGGTGGCGTGGTCTCGGGGCCCAGAGCGGCGCTTCGATTTTAATGCGCCGGGGAAGCCGAGCTGCGAGAGATACCGTCCCGGCCCAGACAGAGACGTTTAATGCGAGGTGCAGGGGCGCGCGCGCGCGCGCGGCGAATTAGCCGAACGACGCGACGCGACGCTTAACAATCGATGGAGCGTGCAAGGCTGACGGTGTTATGTGCGCCACTCCCCCCTTACCTCCCCCAGTTGATGCCTGGACAATGTGAGGCTGAGGGTGAGGGCGGTTAGGTGACTTCGGGGAATCGCGTTTTTAAACGGCACTGGCGTCGGCTATGAGTTTTAGTGCCCTCGAGTCATTGTTTTTCATGGCTAAGTGGGTAAACTTTGGAATTTATTGCAATTGAATGGATGGCTCTTTTTTTTAGGAGTGGGCTGGGAGTTTATTTGGTTTGAGGGTATGACATCGGGATAAAATTTTAGGGGACGAACGGATGATATTTTATAGTAAAATATTATATTCATTCAGCAATTTATTTTGCTAGATTAATTTTAGGAATCTTTGAAGATTACTATGGTTATTGGAAAATAGCTTGTGCGTGTGTGTACGTATGTGTGTGTGAGCACGCGTGTGCATAGGTGAGTATGTGTGCATCCGTGTGTATAAAAATAGTTACAAACCGTTTTTGAGTGAAATGTATATAAAGGAATTTTATTGTTTTCAACATTCAAAGTACGAAAAAAAAACACTTCCGGCTTTCTTCGGATGGTATCCAAGTAACTTTTGGTCCACTATTACATTACAGATGATCATTGACCCTCCTGTCACCCTATGGTATAGGCCAAAAAATAAATTATTAAAGCCGATCTTGAGTGAAACGGACAAATGGACAAACAGACGCCCATGGATACTTATAATAGTAATAATAATAATAATAATAATAATAATTGTATTATAGTAATAATGTTATTTTATTATAATAATTGTGTATTATTTCACTATAATAACAATCGTATCTCAAACAAATTACTCAATGTAGCTGTTTTTGATTACAATAATTTTAGATAGAAACGCGCATCACACTAATTACATTAGGAAAGTAATGCGCAGCTGCACGGATATCCCATTGGTTCCCGTTCGCGCGTTGAATGTAATGTACACATCCACGGTGGATAACAATAAGCAAGCAAAGCTTATTAAATCCGGCATAATTATACAACGCAACAAACGAAAATTATATTTTATTAACATTTCAGCGTACTAGGGTAGCTGGTCGCGACACGCACAGAGAGCGAGAGAGAGAAAAAGAGAGAGTGAGAGAGAGAAAGAGTGAGAGAGAGAGAGAGAGAGAGAGAGAGAGAGAGAGAGAGATAAAGAGAGACCACGGCTGCTGCGCAATGCTTTTCGCTGGAGCACGCTCGAGCACATTTAATTAATAACCGCCTGCGTATCTCTCTGTGTACACGTGGGCGAACGCGCGCCGAGGCGCGCACCAGGGGAGCGAGCAAAAACGTGGAAACAGTCGGGGGCTAAGAGTTTCAAGATGCGTTCCTTCTTCCGCGATGCGTTAATTAATAACTCGCGAGAGAGGCTCGCGCTAAATGCGCGGTGCTGCGAACTTTGGCTCGTCGGGTTGCGTTTCCTTGCTTTCTGTCTGTGTTTCTCTCTGCGCTCTTCTTAGCGGTGCTTTGTTTCTTGCTGGATGAGGTTGATTGATACTGGGTTGATTACAGGGCTTTGTTTATCGTTCAGTATCGTAGAGTTGAAGTTGACGAATTTTCACGGAAAAAACGCAGGAGCATCGAAAACAGACGGTGAAGATTTCTTTCTCAGATGATTTATGCTTGCCAGGTTAATTTAATTATACGGCTGACTGGCAGCACGTGTATATTGCACGAAATGAGAATAGTTTTGAGAAATATTACGTAAAACTTGTTAATTCTTTTGTATGTAATATTTTAATTAATTTTCACGGATTTTGTATGAATTTAATGAACCATATTAAAAATTAAAATATAAGTCAACTTTATTATAGTATACTTTGTACTTTTTGATCAAAGGCTTCTTTCTTAAAACAAAACAAGACTTTATAAAAATAATTCTTCTTCATGATAGCAGGGATCATATCTACTTTATAGCAGCACCAGTGGTCGGAGGGACCGCAGCAACTGTCTTTTAACAGCAGAAGTCCGATGCTGCAGCTACTTGCCGACACCGAGCACGATCGGCCACGGCTACTTGTCAAGCAAATTCGAATTACTACTGGCATTATGACTCCCTTTGTTGACCATGGTTCTGTCGTTCTCCGCGTACAAGCTCAACTACGGTGAAAATTTGTCTATGCTCCTAGGTTCCAACATTTATTTAGAAAATCTATGATGTCTCATAAATGTTTTATAATTTAGTTGACTACTTTTAAATTTCTACTGGTTTATATTGAGATAATACAAGTAATAAAGATTTTTTGAAAGTTTCAGATTTATTCGTTCAAAATTGGTGATGAAAACACATAGCAAGTTACGTCGATATAAAAAGCTTAATTTTAGTACTTTAAAAGAAGCCATCTCAATAAAATAACAATATAATTGGCTCTTTTCACTTCCTATCGACTTATTACATTTTAGGTTTTCAAACTATTTATAATACAGAATTTAAAGATATGTTTAATTTGTATTATATATATATATATATATATATATATATATATATATATATATATATATATATATATATATATATATATATATATATATATATATATATATATATATATATATATATATATATATATATATATATATATATATATATATATATATATATACTAGGGGGTACCCCCTGCTCGCTCCGCTCGCCAACCCCCAAAGCATCATGAAATTTTTTGTTTTTATGAAGGTTTTCTATTTTTCCACACCACCCGGGAGGTAAATAGATTGGCGCGTTTTTTTGTTTTGTTAATTAAGCTTTTTTATACATTCAAATTTATGTTTTATTTAATTCATTTATAAATAAATATATGTAACTCATACCTATATTTATTTATTCAAACTTTTTTTTAATGCTGAATATTATTTATAAAGTTATTATATTTTAGAAAAACCAAGAAATTATTGATGAAAACAAAGAATCAGAAAATCAGTAAAATGGAATAAACTGCACTGATATGTATAATGAATAAAACACTTAAATTTATAAACATTCACAATTATTATTATAAACAATTTTTATATGTATAATATGTATATAGAAAAAAAACAAAAATAAAAAATGATAAATAATAGAAATAAGTAAATGAGGAGGGCATGAGGAGGGCTGGGAGGAGGGCTATGAGGAGGATCCAAAGAGGAGGGGCGAGGGGGGCAACAAATAAGATCAAAATAACGTATTTTTTTAAACGATTTTACCTTGTTTTGAGGAGGCGAATGAGGAGGGCAAAATGAGGGGCGAGGAGAGGCGAGGACGAACGTGGAGGGGCGAGGAGGGCGTAAATCTTATAAGATTTACAAACAACTATATAATATAGGAAGATATATATATATATATATATATATATATATATATATATATATATATATATATATATATATATATATATAATTAAGCTAAATAAATTTTGAGTTGGCATCAACATGCTCAAAAGGGTGTGATATAATCTTATTCATAGTTCTTTTTTAAAATAATCTGATTGACTACTTTGATGGAGAATATGACCAAAAGCTTAAGATATTTATCAATGTGTAGCTCAAAATATTTGTACTACATATTTGCCATGGTGAGAGTAGCACTAACGCCGAAAACATGTCAGATATTCCTATAAGAGGGCGGAATTTGAAAGTTTAATAACGATGATACAGTGCATTGCAAGAATAAGGAAAATTCGCTAGTAACAAATATTAACTATATAAACTACTATTATCGTGTAGTGAAAATACATTATATAAATTATTATTTGCTAAAAATACCTCAATATATATATTATACAGTGTAATAAAATTGTTATTTTTCATCTCTACAACGTATAGTAACATTATTATTGTAGTTTTAACATTCGTCGCCTATGCAAATTTAAGAGTGCATTTATTGTTGTCACTAACCTTCATACCAATACGAATACTTCTTATTCCCCCACCAGCAAAAGAATTCAGTTCACAGCGAGCAGCTCATCCCCTGCTCATCCGACCACCAATATATCGAAGCAAAATATCACGAAATCACACATCCTAATACCTCCACAACCGCAGTACATCTCCAATCCTCGAATTTCCGCCAAGAGTTTCACTCTCCCCCGTTAAAAACTACATTTAACACCATCACTACCAGCACCACTACCATCACTACGGTATTCCAGACGACCTACATGCAGACGACACGGCGACTCAGACGCCGGTCGCGCGAGATTTCCCGCGTGCTAAAGTTTTATCTCGCCCGCACCCCGCGCGCTCTACATGCGGAAAAACGTCGCGCGAGTTACGCTGAGAAAAAAAAGGAAGACAGAAACAAGTATACGTGTATGTATATGTACGAGAATGCGGCGAGGGTGGGCGAGTGTGGAAAATGGGTCGCCAGCGCGAATATTTGGAAGGCGAACTTTTCCATGAATACACCATGCAGCCGCGGCCGACACGCGCCACCGACGTACGGAACACTGCGGCGAGGATTCGTCGGCGAGGGGAGTTGAAACAGAACAAAGAAGAGCAAGAGCACGGAGTCCGCGAAAAAACGACAGCCAACGCGCGCGGAAGCGGAATAAATTCTAAAGTTACCCGCCCGCGCCGTACGTACCTTATACGTGGCGAGAGAGAGAGAGAGAGAGAGAGAGAGAGAGAGAGAGAGAGGAGAGAGAGAGAGAGAGAGAGAAAGAGAGAGAGAAAGAGAGAGAGAGAGAGAGAGAGAGAGAGAGAGAGAGAGAGAGAGAAAGGGGGGGGGCGACATATGAGTTGTCAGAGTAGATATGGTTGAGAAGATAAACGGAAAAGTGAAAGAAGAATGTTTTTATTAATGTAGTCTCAAATAACAACGATAGGCTGTGAACGAGGGTACATGAAAGGAGTTTTAGGAGTACAAGAACTGTAGGTGATAATATATGCGTATTCGGCAGGCAAGAAACATTGAGCTAAGCAGAGAGCTGTTAATTTAGAGATGTGAAGCAATGTTACTTGAATTCACTGCAAAGTTTAGACGAGATTTGTAACAGTTGAATAGAATCTAGTTACATTCGTAATGAGATGTATTGCACGTAATCAAGTTACTTAAGGAGGATCTTTCGCTATATATAGGACATAAAACAAAAAAAATATATGAGAGTTTATAAAGGTCCTATGATATAAATAGTAAAAAGGTACTTGATAAGAGTCTATAACTATACGAAAAAAATGCAATAAGAGAAAGATATTTCTTAATAAAATTTTACTCTTTTACTGATAAACTTTATCTTGTTACAGATATATTATAGTACAATTTTCTTTCGTTACGTTTGTAGATAAATGTTAAATGAAAAAAATAAGCCCCGAAACATTAAAATTGGCTAAGAGATAATTAGTGTATATCTAATTTTTTTTAATAGACAATATTTACACTTATGACATAACGATTTTGTTGGAACAATTTTGATTCCTGAAAGAGGAAGCTTCGTGATGGTAAAATAAAAGTTGTACTAAAAATATGTTAGAAACATGTTTTGAGACATAAGGAATCAAAATACACTATTTTCAGAATGTCTGTATGCATATGTGTATGTGTGTGTGAGTGCGTGCGTGTGTGCATGCATACGTGCGTGTGTGTGTGCGTACGTGTATGTGCACGCATGTGTGTATGTGCGTATGTATGTATGTGCACGCATGTGTGTATGTGCGTGTGTATGTATGTGCACGCATGTGTGTATGTGCGTGTGTATGTATGTGTATTATGTGGACATTGATATCTCCAGTAATCCACGTAAAATTTAATGTTCCAGGGCTCATATTGATTGATTCTTTTACACGAACGGGGCATAATAATAATTTGTTTAGTTTTTCGGATTAGTTTTTATTTTTAGAGGTTTTTGCGATTTTTGGGTTTTAACTTTTGGTATATTTTTTATATTTTTTTCATATGTTAGAAATAATATCATCGATTTAGTGAAAATACATTTGAAAGCGCATAAAATTACCTAAGCATTTTTTACCACCCGAAATTTTGGATAACAATTACAGTGTTGCAACATTTATTATTGTCAATTGAAAAAAATGTAACTTGATATGCAAAAACGTTTTAAGTTTTTCCACAATTTAAATATTTTTTCATAATCTATGCTATACTTTTGCATAGGTTCTAAAAACATTTTATTTATTTCAGACCATAAATTGAGTTTAAACAGAGTCAAAAATAGTAACTATTGTTCATTTATAGTTTTAAATTAGATTTTATCTAATTGGTGTGCATAAAGAACTTTTCTAAAAAGCTCTTCTTTTTATTACAAAAATATTCATTTACTTCAATAACTTATTTTTAAACAGTTTAAAAATAAGAGAAGACTGTAGAGCACTTTTTAATTAATGGATATATTTCTTATTTTTTTCCCAACACAATTTGTAAGAAATAAAATTTAATTGATATAAAAAATTTAAATTAAAATGAGTTTGAATAAACTAATTTGAATAACTAACTCGAATAATTGCACTTAATGAACATTTTTTCAAGTAAGACAACTTTAAAATTTTCTTAGTTATATATTATCATATTATCATAAATTTATTTGTAAAATTGGTATGCATTATATACATTAAAAAATATTTTAATGAACCATATCTTGACATATTAAAAAGCAATAGACTTGTCATTTTTATTTTTCACCACAGTATTAAATAGAATAAATGATTTTATATTGGAACAATTTATAAAGTTTGAGGAAGCTAAGTGCCAATGAATTGGCAGCGGTTTTTTTTTCATATAGTTCTGGACTTTTAACAAGTATATTTCATTATTTATATCATAGAACCTTTGTAAATTCTCATATAATTTTTTTGGTTTATGTCCTATATACAGCAAAAGACTCTCCTTAAGTTTTTGTAATCGTAACGTTGAATTAAATAACTGAGGTCCAGATATACATATAGTTTTAAGTGCACGAGGTTTGCATGATGTCCTCATAATCTGGTTTAAGGCTTTTTTATTATTATACATTTTATTATTTTATTATATTATTCATTTGAAAAACTATCAGCTATTCTGTTATACAAAATAGCAGTGTCGTAATTTTGCCAATTAGTTTGTTACTCCTTCAAATATGTGTAATAAGTACCTTCAACAATGATACCTTATATTTTTGGATAAAGTGTATTTGAGCCCTAATTTATTATTTACATGCAATTACCATTTTATTGTTTAAATCGTTATTATATCGCAATTGTCAACAAACATAATTTATGCACTGCTCTAAACTAAACACTCATACGTTCAATAAGTCAAATTAATGTAATTCACAATAAATATTGTATTATATTATTACTTATCAAACATTTAAACTGAAACTCGGACATATATATATATATATATATATATATATATATATATATATATATATATATATATATATATATATATATATATATTGCAAAGAGCAATATTTCCTCTAAAAAAATGATTATCATTTTATCACAAAATCACGAATTGAATCTACAAAACCAAGGTAGAAAATATCTCCGTACACAAAGCGATCAAAAAATGCCGTGTACAATCCTGGGGAGACCTACTTTGGGCGAGCTCGCCGACGCCGCCGCCGCCGTCGCCGCGACATAATGCGAATAAATTTATGCCCGAGGCCAACGAAAGTCGCAGGGGAGAGAGAGCGAATCATCCGAGAGCTCGAGGAGAGCCACATTGATCGGCATTGCTATATACAAGTCCCCGAAGTATTTCGTTTTGAAAGATCCGCCACGGAGCGCCGAATAATTCGGACGTTTGTCGTGGAGAGAAATTTAGGAGTCGCGCGCGGAGATTCGAAGCAAGCACGAGAGTTCGGCTTTGGCCAGAGGACTTTTGTTCGTAATGTGCGGTATTAGAAATATTCCGCTACTGTCGCTGCTGCTGCCTGAATATGAATTTCCGAGATTCGACGAATGCTGGGGTAACGTCACGACGAAAGCCTGCGAGTGTATTGTGTTTTAAGCAAATGGCTTCTGGAGATTGCGGGGATATCGAGCGGTCCTCGTTAAGATCGGAGAAGCTTGTCTTGCGCCTGATTTTAGCATCAGATATCGACGAAACGAGATTAAAATTTAGACAAGCTAGTTATAAAACAGTAGAACATTGAACTTTTTCTGGTAAATGAATCGTTTTATCTATATCATTTTCTGCGTTTTTATCAAAGAAATCTTTTGAATATTTGAGGGCAATCATAGAAGTAATCTTTTATATTCTAAATGCATTGCTATCTATTTCAATGTAGTCAAACATTTTAAAAACATAGAATTTCCATTTTCATCATGAAACTCATCATGAAATGTCGCGATACTTAAAGTACAGCAGTCTCGCATTAATTGCCTGCGATCTGGGCTCTGGGGTGGTGCTATTCCGAGAAATCGGACATTAGCGAGAGCCAATCGCGTGCGTGCACCCCCATTCACCCCATTCTCTTGTTTCTCCTCCATTCCCTTGTTTCAGAGTCGTACGACACTGATCTGCAGCGGGCGGAAAGGAGGGGACAGTCGCGTGAGTGAGTACGTTTATGTATTAGGGGACGTGCCTAACGGGCAATTAACCACCAAATCCTCATAATCCACTATCGACTATGTTCGATTCTTTAATGTACATTTAAGTTGCAATTTCGTTTACGTGTATACCAGCACCATTTTTCAAACTCTTTACACGATAACTCTCTAGAATATTTGCTCTTAAGAAATCACTGATAGACCCTTGTATTATGCAATTTAAAAGACACTTTCGTATGAGCCCTCGCATCTTCTTTTCTTTCTCTTTATGTTCTCCTTTGCCATAAAACCAAGCTTTTCCACACAAAAAAAGCTCTCTATGTAACTGCATAAAGAAACTTTAAATTTACGCCAAATATCTTTTGAAAAAACAACTTTGCAAAAACGAAAGGTATATAAAGTGAGTTTGAATTTCATCATGAAACAACACAATTGAGCGTACAGAAAAGAAGAAGAATCTAGCTTTAGTCTTTGTAGAAGAAATGACACACTCGTCCTTTTGTGTGACACAATTTAATGTAAATATTTCCTACTCGTATTTTTTAAAAGGCATTTCTATTTTTCGCGTTTCCCTTCGAACTCAAAGCCGATTTTTGCAGAAACGTTCATTCGGATGTTTTCGAATGCAAAGAACGTAACCGCAGTACCATCGAAATGTATACATTTGCTGAAAACTCGAATTACTCCAAATATTCGTGAAATTTGGAAACGCAGTCTTCCGTATATGCGAGCGTGAAAATAAAAGTAAATTCATGCGCACTCGCGTGCGTGTGTAAGTGCCTAGTACGGCTTAGGCGCACTTTTAGTGTGTACACTATTTTATTGAGCTGCTGCAGTGGCAGTGCTGAGAGGGCAAAACCTGACTTTGGACACGTTGTATAAACCCGTAAACTGTCCGATTTTGTACAGATTGCAAGCATTTGAATTTTGTCGAGTGTCACGATTTCGTATCATTTGAAAAAATCAAGAAATTTATATAAGACGTAGTTTATTATACCATTTCAATTATTTTCTTTAACGCTAATGTTATTTTATATCGCACAATCAGAACAAGACTATGACAACTCAAAATTGTATGTTTCTGTAAAACTGAGCGTGCAAAGTAAATTTTCATGAAATAAATTTTATTTACTTGACTTTAATATTCATACTATAGTTTCTAAACATTTTTAAATCTATTTTTCGAAGTATTTTAATACCTTTTTTTCGTAGCAGCTATTTTATGTACAAAAATTAAGTTCAAGAAATGTTGACTTATCGGTCTTATTCTAAGGGTGCGATTTGAATAGTAAGATTAATGAATATTTATGATAAACATATTGTTACGATCGGGTGCAGGGTTATTAAATAACTATACGTTATTTATAAAAACACTACGAAACTCAAACTTTATTCAACACTAAATATATAGAACTCAAATACACAAGAATGTTTTATTTGTAAACATTTGAAAACATGTTTGTTTACATTAGCCGCCACCAGCAGGCAATTGTTTTCGGGGTTACGGGTCGTCGTCAATCGCGACGATTTGTGTTGTTCGAATCGCACATACAACAATCGACAACGGTGACTCATCTCGTGCACAAGCAAACTTCTACTCGGCGAAATTACAGCTAGTAATAAGAAGCATGAAAGAAGAAGGAAAATGTAACTTTTCATGAAACGACGCGCTCGGTAGTACTGCTTTTCCATCCGCGTATTCGTCGTCATTCTTCCTTCGCGCGCAGCCGTCGCACCGGCGACTGAACAATGGCAGGTACGAGAAAAAGGCGCATCCCTCTCAGGTCTATTTATACGTAGACGAGGGTGGCGTTGAACGGCCCGGGAAAATCAATTACCGAGCGACTAAAGAAGTGGAAAATGATATCGGCATCGTCACCAACTACTGCTGCTGCTACCTGCTATTGAGAGAAGTATATAGTGTGGGGAGGAGGTGAAGAGCTTAGCAGTACTGGTGTGAATAGTTGGTGGACATTGTGCGAACGCTTATAGGCTGATATCTAGGAATGTTGGTGTACTATATCTCACTTTAACAATTTTTATATTAGTAGAGGTACATTTACATCGAATTCTTCGCTATCATATCCAATATCTAGTATATTATTATAACACTAAAATAAAGTTTTTCTAAAAATATAAAGAAATTATATAATAAATTTTCAAGTTACGGATATAATTTAATTGTATTCATTTTTTTAGTAAATAGAAGTAGTTTGTTAAATTAATTGTCCTTGCACCAAGATTATAAATGATTCATTTTCAACAAATTTGAGCGTACTGTTACAGACAAAAAACAATTTAATTTTACCTAAATTTTACACTAATTTTATGTGAATTGTATTAGTAAAACGTATATAGATACTTTGAATATAAGGCAACAAATACAGCTCTTTATAATTTGAACATTCGAATGAAAATCTTTAACAAATAAGCATATCATTACGATAATATTTGAAAAGTTTTATTAATGAAATATAGCTTTAAATACAAAAGTTGTGTTTACCATTTATTTATTCAACATAAACTTCATTAAAATAGTCATACTCTATGATTTAATTCTATTAATTAATGCATATCGACGTTACATAGCCAAAGTCTTTATTAATTAAGAGTTAATGAAATTCCAATACAGGAACAATATAATAAATATTGAATTGATTGTCAATAATAGAAAGATAAATATTAATTTGTACAATCGACACAAATTGTTTCTGAATTATAAATAGTTGGGAAGCTCATATAGACGTACACTATTTGTTAAACGAAAGCAGAACAAAGCGTCAAGAAATATTCTTGAAGTAGTAGCAGCTTCTAAGCTTTTTCTTCCACTACGCTGCTGTGAATTATGCATCGCATGGCTAATTATTAATGCCGACGAGCTCTCTTATATTTTCGCTTTAATCACGTTGATAAGGAAAAGAATGGAGTCCGTGAGGTAAGAAGGATTCTTTTTAATTAATGGCGCGAATACCTAATGAACTGGCTGAACGCTATAAGTTACGAGATACCTTGCGTAGCGGCCAGTATCGACTTGATCAGGATTGCCTGCATTTGCGTCGGACTTTCTCTTTTCTTACTCTCGGGAGAGCAGCACCGCGCGCATTCAAGAAAAGTAGATCAAAGGTTAATCTAGATTTACTAGAACTCATTTTTTATTGTGTTCCCTTTTGAGTATCTTAGTTGGAAGCCGCTTACTGAAGATGAAAATTGAAAATGTTAAAACACCACTGAGTAAAGTCTTAGAGTGGCTTTCTTAGAGAGCATTATATTTATGAATAATAAACACTGAAAAATTTATTTAATTTAATGAATAGTTGTCAGAAGGCTTTATAGCATGCCTTATGCATATTAGAAAAGCTATATAATTTAAATTGATGCAGAACATTATAGATATTTCTCTTAGAGAAAGCAATAATTGAAAAAACGTATTATATATTAATATAAACGTATTATCAAACGTATATTATTATTTAAACGTATTATTTTAAGTTAACGTATTAATTTATCCTTATTTCTTTAACTTTTACAATTGAATGAAACATGATTTTACTCTACAAATATGCTGTGAAACAGATCATTTTAAAAAATTGATTTTTGTTTCCTCATAGCGGATGTTTTGTGATGATAAAAAAAGGTTTTGCTAAAAACATGTTAGAAACATGTTTTGAGATATTAGGAGTCAAAATACACTATTTTTAAAAAAGTTTGCATGGATGTGTGTGTCTGTGTGTATGTGTGTATGTGTTTGTGTGTATATGTGTGCGTGTGTGTGTGAGCGGGGGGGGGGGGGGGTGTTGATGGATGTGTATGAAGATTACTCTGAAAATTCACGGTCAAAATGAATGTTTCAGGGATCCATGATTTTTTTTTTCCCCTGAAGGGAACTGTCAAAAAAATCTCGAGAACGGCGCGGTCATTTTTTGCAACCCAGGGCTCATTTTATCCATTTTTTAGTAAAGATTCTGAATTAAAAAGAAATTTTTAGAAAATAATGGTACCGAAAACTGCTTAAAACAGATTTAATTTACATATAGATGTACATTAAACATATAAATGTATATTAAAAATAAGATTATGGCTACAGCTAGTTGAATTAACTGTTGTTAATTAAACCATCAATGATAAACGAGCACACATTTTTTGAGCTTCTAACTAAAAAGAGATATAGCAATTTAAAATTAATTTATTAGAACAAAAAATTTTATATTATAACAATTAATTTAGTTTAGAGGAAGCTAAGTGCCAATTAATTGGCAGTCGTTTTTTTTTATTTATTTAAAAAATGTGGAAAATATTTTGTGAATTTATTTGAAAATACTAAGAGACTATTATCCTGATCTACTTGTGAAAATTTGTGATCTATAATTGAGTTTGTTTAAATATGTCAATTACATTTGCATCACCAATTTCTATCAGTCAGCAAATATCTCAATAAAGCATTACATCGTAGTAATCTCCACTAAATATTACAATGGTCAATACAGTAAATGCCAACTCGTATACATTCACGCGAGCTGTAACTCCATAAATTAGTTCAATACCCAAAGCAATAATACCATTCCACATACTCCTATTACGCCTCCTGCGACTGCATTACCACGCTTGTCAACAGCGAGCCCGCATCATAAAAATAATGTTCTCAAAGAAATGTCCCCCGCCCCTCTCTCTCTCTCTCTCTCTCTCTCTCTCTCTCTGTCTCTCTCTGTCTCTCTCTCTCTCTTTCTCTCTCTCTCTCTCTCTCTTATACTTCGAGAGCACCCTGTAGAAGACCTCCGCCACTTTCGCGGCGTATCTCCGCGCAGCATCGCGTCCCGTATCGTTCGCTCCGCAGTGCGGCGCGGCGCATAAACGCCGATGGGCTCGCGGCTCGCCCACTTCGAAAGAGTGTGGAGGCAGCAGTAGCAGCAGCGGCAGTAGCCCGGCTTTTCCCGCAGCAAAGTTACAATATCGCCGAGCCGCAGCGATTACCTCCGCCCCAAGGAAAATGATATCGTAAACACAGCTCGGATCGCGTTGTATATGTACAGCAGCGCCTGGGCGAGAGGAAATATAGTTGCGCTATCGTGTATTTTATCGCGAGTACAGTTCGCGTAGTTCGTTACCGTTGTGGGGAGGGGTGGAGGTGGGATGGGAGGTAAAGCCAGCGTAAAATACACTCGAGTGGTTATATGCTGCAGGCGGTAAATTAGCTCATGGAGGTATGGGTTCCAGGGTTTCTTTTTTAGGATGGAAGGCTTCTACACCGTGACATAGCCGTAAAGTTTGTTTGGATCACTGACTCGATTAGCCATTTCTGCTGATAAAGCGATGCGGGAGTTCTTTGGAATGCTCATTCTATATACTGATTTACCTAATTACTGATATCCTGGGAAATACTAACACCTTACGTTATTATTCCTAAAAAAACAAGAATTCTAACACAGAATTATTGTTCCCGATAGAAGTAGCATATTGTATAAAATGTAAGTGTTTAAAGTTTGAAGGTAGAAAAATTAGTTTCCATTAAAACACGTTTAAATATTTAATTTTGTATGTTATCTGATGTAAATTGTTTTATTTAAACGTGTATAACTTTGTTAAAAAATCGAGTTCTGACACCTCACAGATTTTAAAACATTCTTATAATTACGAAAATTAAGAAAATTTAATAAAAGAAAAATTTATATTTTGGTTAAAAAATACCAGATTCCTACTTTAAGTACATAATTGTAGTTACCCTGGCAGAATTTCCTTAAAATATAAAAAGAAACGCTAACAGGTTAGTAGGGATTCTTTAGCGAATTTTCCACAAATTCGGTAGTTTATCCTTAATGACTTAACTGGAAACTCCAATACCTAGTGACGTTTTTTAGTTGATTACTGGCTAAGAACTAGTTAATTTATAAAATCATATAAAGTGAGAAATGATATTTTCGACACTATATACATATTTTTATTACAAGATAAAAAATACAGCCTTGTCAAAATTCTTACACATGATCAGGCAAGCACATAAATGAAGAAAACAATAAGCTTGTAAACGAATTAATTCTCTAGCATATTCTGACCCTCGTTCTGGCCAATCTTTTGTCTGTAGGTATTCATTTGGTATTATCATTGAATGACATGCTAAGAATTCATTTAGAAACACGTAAGTAACAAAAACTTAGACCTTTGAACACTTTCTTATAAAAATGATGCTGTTATAAAGCATTAATACAGCATTGACAGTACGTGATATGACGCACACACACTATATAAGAGGATGCTTAATACCAGCCTTATCGGGTTCTTATCTATTTTTGATCCCAATTTCTAGTTTACAACTAGCGAACAATAGTATATTGTGCAACTAGGAGGGTAAGAGGGCCATGTCTAGCGAGGGTGAGATGATTTTATCACGAGTCGTAGTCGAGGGCGCCGAAGGCGTCCTCGACTACGACTCGTGTTGAAATCATCACCTAAGCTAGAAATTGCCCTCCCCTTGTTACACACCGTACTTTTTTTTACAAGTGCATGTAAGGCCCTCTTTTAAGCATATAGGGCGAATGGGGAGTTGCACATCTTGAGTCGTGCGCCATTTACTTACAGAATTAAATTACAATCTCATCTCCAAAATAACAATTTTCCAAAATTTTCAAACTTTTCAAATTTTTACAAAATTTCCCAAAATTTTTCAAAAATTTTAGATAGGACCGAGAGGTAATGACCATTACCGCCCGCTCCAGCGAAAAGGCTCGAAATGCTTAACTTGCCATTCGCTTTAGATACATGAAAAAGGGCCTATTACATACACGTGTTAAGAAAAATTATCTATTTGTTAATTTGTTGATGACTTGAACTTGTTCAATATTTACCAGGGTGTTTTAACAAAACTAATGGTCAAAATCATGTTATTTTATGCATATATTTAATTCCCGTCCAGGGTTTATTTGTCATTTTTCTCGGAAAGACTTCAATTTCATGCTACTATTTTGGTGGAAAAAAATTTGTTCTCTCCCTTGTTGGTGTCAAGGGTTTAATTACATACGAAACTGTGAGCTTAAACCGGTCGTAAAGCTACTTTATTGATTACAGATTTTTTTATAAGGTCTTGCGTAGGCGTTGGCAAACGTCTAGCCGTTAACGGGTTAAACTGCATCCCATTTATTTTTAGAATTCCCCGGTAAGTAAATGTTTCTCTTTTAAAGATATATCTTGAAAGTTTAAATAAGACAATTTAAAATTCTATTATATCTTAACATAATTGATTTTGTTCCCGTGAGATCAAAAAATTAGTCTTTAAAAAAATTAGAACTAAATATTTTAAAATTGCTGTCAATGACTGTACATACATTTTTGTTATCACTTTCTGTAGTGGTACATATATGATAGAACCTCGGTAGTCACAATGTTTAACAAAATACAAACTAATATTATATATAAATGTATTTATTCAGAGAAACTGATAGTCTTTAATTTTGATACAAAAAATATCAAAGTTTATAACCTCAAAATGTAAAAACAAACAAGTGTCATTATGTTATATCAAAGACACAATTTATTTTAATGAATTTGAAAATTAAAAATTGAAAATTTGAAAATGGAAAATAAATTTATAAACTTAGTTTTTATTAAAAAAATTTCCGAACATAGAGTTGAATAACACGCAGTTGCAGTGCTGGACCCACTTAATTATCGAAAAATGGCAAATATTCCTATAAATTCTGTAATTTTTAAACATATTTTTCGAGAATTCTGATATGTAATAACCTTATCGCACGTGTTTTTAATAAATTCAAGACTCATAAATTCAATTCTAAAAGGTATTTTCGACATAATTAAAAAAAATTAAAATATCATTAACTTTTATTATGTGAATAAGAACTTTCCTTTCTGATCGAGAAAGCTTTATATTTAGTTTGTGAACAGAAGTAACTTAGACTGTATGTATAGAATTTATGGTTATAATTATTAGTTTACTATAATTAATTATAGTAAGCTAATACAAAATACTATTAGCGTAGATAGGGAAATGTTCATCTATTGTGTTAGTTCATTATTGTTGTTCTAAGGTATTTTCATTTAATTACATTGTGGCCTCTATCCTATGTGCTTTTGAAACAAATTTGAATGTTTTATATATGCGAACAAAAGCTTTTAACGAAATTAGGGGCCGTCCATAAATTACGTAAGGCTTTTTCTGAAAATTTTGAATCCCCCCTCCCCTCCCTTTGTGTAAGACATTTTCTATGTATTTAGTATACGTCGTAAAAATAATAAAGTCCCCCTCCCCCTGAAAGCTTCACGTAATTTATGGACGGCCCCTTAGTTTGGTTTAATTTAATAAATCTGTATTTATCTAACAAAATAATTAATTTTAGAACGATTTAAAAGTAGAATGTTTGTTAATTCGGAAATTCAATTATTCAAATAACTCAAATCCCTTTACTATAAACAAACTGAAAAGAAGAATAAGTAAATAAACTAAATAAGCTATTAAAAACAAATATTTATTTAAAACATTGATTTGTATATAAAATATTTCTTTCATTATTCAGCAGCATCAATCAAACGTAGAATATCCAAAATCCCAAACGCAAAAGCTCGACAAAATGCCATTTCAGATTTCAGAAGCACTCGGAGCATACATTATTTGCGAGAGTAGTGGAAGACAAGGAGTCAGGTGAGAGAGAGAAGAGGGGCTGGGGATACAAGCGGATATTACTGACCGTTTAAAACGTGGACGGATACAGTGGTAGCGGCAACGTCTGCCAGCGCACAGCTGTAGTTGCCGCTATCCTTTTTGTTGGCGTTAGCGATGTAGAGACGCGAGACCGCCCCCTCAGCGCCCATGTCAGTTTTTACGCTGCAACAGAAAACAGAGAAGGAAAGTGAATCGAGGGCATCGAATGCACAAATCCAGTATGCATCTCTGATGATTGTAAAATTATGATTTATGGATAATCATTCGATGTTTTTCGTTATCGTAACATTGTTATATTTGTCATGAAAAATTAAAATTTTTGGCATAACTAATTATTATTTGCCAATGAATACTTTGTACTTATAGTGTCAACATTTTGACCTTTTAAAAGAAGTCTGTTAACATCTAAGAAACAAGATAAGTATATTAAACTTAACCAATTTTTTAGCAAATGATGTTAAATTAAGGTATGTTAAGAGGTATAGGAATCATTTGTCTCTTCTTATTGGCCCACATTACTTGGAGATGCTTAAATGAAAATTATAGTATCAACGTTTACACATTTGAATGTCGTCAAGTGTTGTGAATCAATAGATAGAGATAAATGATCCTTATGATTCTTAAGAACGCACCCTACACGAGAATTTGTTGCGTATCGTAGCGTAAAGTAAAATAAACACCGTAACAGTATCAGAATTTTTTTATACCCGAATACGTGTTTTAAAAATACAGGACTGTATAGAACAAATAAATTAACTAAGCTTCAATGTCTTTATGTTAATCTATCTATCATATACTTCTTGTAATATTCATAATTTTGTACTGGGATCGATAGACGTTTGCTTCCTTTTAGACATTTTGACAAATTGGCTTCGGAGCTGATATTATTGTGCGAGAACTTTGTTTACTTTAGTCAAACATTGGCTGAATTTATATAAAACGAGGATTTGTCGTTGCTGGGATCGAATATCATTTCGCATTTCGTATAGACGAGGATTTGTATTAAACGAAAAAATCTCCATAACAGCGTGTACAATTCTGCTGGGAACGAATTTCTAGTTCGGTTTATGACGAATTTCGTTTAAACCGAGTACATTTTATCGAGGGTTTACTGTAGTACATTGTGCTACAAGGGGAGAAAATGAGCTATTTCTAGCGAGAGTGAGGTATTCAGCACGAGTCGGAGGCACCCGAAACAGAGACGAGTGCTAAAAACACCTCACCTGGTCGAGTCTGAAATAGCTTTTCTCCCCGTGCTACACACCGAATGTTTTTTAACAAAGTTTTTCAAGCGAGTCGTACACAGTTAAAAAATTTTATTTACTTTATGTACTTAAAAAATTAGTAAATAATAAAACTTTAAAAAAATTCAATACTCATGTCTTTATTTCTGAAAGTGGCAGAGTTACTTAAAAACTCCAAAAATATGTGGTATCATCCAGATGGTACCTTAGATATAAAAATTTAAAAACTGACACGGAGTTTACATAAAAATTACACGTTTGCAGAGAATCACACACATATCATTCTACATGCGTAATTATATATTAGGGGATCTTTTACATCAGCCTTTTACATGATGCATACAATAACACGAAACCCAATAACCCAATAATCTAGCAACACAATTTTATTTGTTGTATTATTGGGATACAGAAAAATAAAGCAAATGAGCTTAAATTCGCAGAAGGGGCTGATGAGAGGTTAAGGGGAAATCTCCTGGTTTTTAGAAACGGTGGCAATATATTCTTATATAATATAAAGAGATACAATTTGCAATAGACTGATTTTCTCCAAATCAATACTTTTATTGCTGATCAGGTTTCGAAGTATTTCTGGAAATTAAATGTGTAATGAATCCATTTGAAATTTTATATGGATATTTCGTAGTACAGTATCAACAAATTTGTAGTGCTCTTTTAGGAATTGATATGTTATGGAAATAAAATAAGCTTCCATGCATAAAAATAATTAAAAATCAATGAAAAATGTTTATTCTTTTTTTGCATCTTCGTGAAGCAATTTCATATCACAAATCTCTTCGTTACATACATTAAAAATTAAATATCCAAAAAAACGTGCCACCATCAAATGCTTTATTGCCAGGAATATTTTTAAAATCTTCATTTTTTTCAACAATTTTAAAGAATTTTATGGCATATCTCAGCTTTCAATTAGTCTTTTGAGGTATTTCTGAACTGCCTTCTTAGTTACTGCATATAATTTATGTCATTAAATCTTCACAAAGTTCAGTTTTAATGAACAATAAATAGAACCTCGGGTAGGGCTTATCCTTAAAATATCTTAAAAAGTAATGTTTAATAAAATGCTGATTGTTTATTATAAAAAGATAAAACTTGCTTAAGCATTATATATAATGTTTTTTAATGTCTTTGTTTACTAAATTAAACAATCGAAATTCCTATTTTGCATAGAATGCCATATACGTATACACAAATTGCACCGTTTCGCGCCCCATAATTTCTCCCACTTCCGCAGCCACCTTTTTCGCGCATACTTGGCAGCGGATGGTTAATACGCAATAGTTGCTTTCCGCTGCTTTTCCCCGAGCAAAGCTGCGTTCGAGAATGCGCAGTTGGGAGTGAGAGAAATAGAGAAATGCATATACATACAGAGGAGCGAGGACTCGCTGTAAGTTAATTATTCCAACAATGCAAACGGTTCGTTCTCTTTGACGTTACAGTCTGCCGTCGACGTTATATTTATATATCCGAATAAATGCTCGGTGCGACTTTACACACGGGTGTATGTCCATGTGTGTGCATGATGACCGAAATTTTCTCGCGTTCAGCGTGGCAATCGTCATCACCGCTTCACTTTCGCGTTTTTTTAGCGGGTGGGGGGGGGGGTATTTTCTTGCTCTTTTTTGGGAGATGGACGAGTTTCGGTGAACGAGAGGATGGCAAATATTTGCGCAAATTCGGAATCGATTATTTACTTGGCATTGCGTGCACTGTGCTGTATATTGACGGCCTAAATGTCAAGCGCTATTTAGCCCATTACGCGTACTTTCTGCTTTTCGCTCTCTTCACGCTGTTGCTTCTATGCAATATTAAACGCGCAGTCACGTTTCGTTGACTAAAATATTTTGTTTATGGGACAATTATTATTTAATTATCAATTAATTATCTTTCATTAGGTGTGTTCAATTCTAAGAATCACATGCGCGCGATGCGCGCCACAATTTCAATCAATAACGATATTAATATCAATATAAATTGCAGTAAATAGATATTAATATCCATTTTGTATAAAAAATCATTTATAAACATTATTTATAATATACAAATATTGATTATACATGTTATTCTATGGTTTTAATATAATTATCAAACAATATTATTACATAAATATGATTAAGTGAAAATGACAAATAATTTTTAACTATAAAATGGAGTTAAAAATTACCATATATTTTATCATATTTCCTTACTTGATTTATTTTGAGCCAAACGTTTTAAATAAATTTACATTTTAATAGTTGATCTACTAAAAATGATTCCCACTTTGTTTCCCACTGTCCATCATAATTATGCTTTTCACGTGTAAAAACAGAATAAGTGTATAGAGCAGTGCATGGATAGTAGGATACCTAGATAGAAGTGCATTGATGATAGAGTGCGTGAATAGTAGTGTGCTTGGTAGCATGATCGATGTGCATAAATATAATTACAAATAAAATTTGTGATCGTTTCTCTCTCTCTCTCTCTCTCTCTCTCTATCTTTCTCTCTCTCTCTCTCTCCCTCTCTCTCTCTCTTTCCCACTCTGCCAATATTAATTTAAAATGAAATGAAGAAACGTAAAACTAAATTTGTAAAAAATCATAGAAGTAAATAGAGTTTATGGTACTTTTAAGAAGGTTCTATCGTCCTATTGTATAAATAAAATAAAAATAAAAACATTTTTTACTATAATTTAATCACTCCTAATGATATTTAAGTCGATATATTATAAAATAAGGTATTCTCATATACCCAAAAAAAATTTTATAGGAATTTCGTTGTTGCACAAGTAGTTATTAGCAACTAAAGAATGATTCGAAAAAACAGTGGAGACTTTTTTGTTTGTTGTTCGATTCCAATTTTGAAGGTCTCATTTTCTTCCTTGAACAATTTCTATTACTTACCCATATAAAAATTGTAGATAATCGGATAATCTGCAAAGTTACGTTCGATTGTTTATTAAACATATGTGCGAACTCATAAACAATTGACCGTAAGTTTGCGGGTTATCCGATAATATACAATTTTTATATGGGAAAGTCCCCTGAAATTTTTCAAGAAACAGATGAGACCTTGAAAATTCATGTCGGATAGCAAACAAAAAAGTCTCCACTGTTTTGTCGAATCTTTCTTTAGTTGCCAATAACTACTTTTGCAATAACGAAATTTCGATAATAAATTTGTTTAGTTTGAAAAAAAGTCCTTATTTTGTAATATATTGACTTTCATATCATTATGTGAGATTAAATTGCAGTAAAAAATGTTAGTTTTTTATGACATATATATGCTAATAGAACCTCCTTAATACAACTTTGTAAGTTGGTAGATACTAACAGTTGATGATGTCTCAAATTACTGATACTATAAATAGGTATTAAAGCGCTAAATTGTCAACTCCAATTTTCAGTAATTGCTTGTCAAATTAGTTTAAATTCAAGCTACTTGAATGTTTGCATGCTCCTATAGATTATCCTATAATTGTCTGCATTATTTCGGGAAAATTCAAACTTGATTATGTTCGGATCTTAAGTGTCAATCCAAATCTCTCTAGTGATAATTACGCAGATAGATACGCTTTTATTCATTAATATTTAAAATGATGAATTAGTATAATATAAGATAATGCAATAATAAAATATTTTTGGACATTTGTAAATTTATTTTTATAATAAATATTACTTTTAGAATTTATCACAGTTTTATGGCGTAATGAATTCATAATGAATACCGTCCGACCACACCCAGATATGTTCTACTTAAACGTATAAAATAATACATACTTTTTATAACAATATTTGAACTACGATGCATAAACTAAGACGTTTATTTTTTTATTTCTGTCATACATAAATCTGCGGTTTTTGAAAAGTTTGTTTTACTTAAATAATAAAGGACCAACGGTTAAATGTGTCATCGCACTAGCGAAACAAAAAGTACACGCGCATTAAAATATGCCTGAAGTAATACTAACAATAAAAAAGCATGCTTCTCCTCAACGAGCCTCTTGCAATTACTCCTCATTCATCCTCATTATCAAATTCTGCTCACCGCTCCCTCATCAGCCAACACCGAGCAAACAGCCCCAAAAAACCCTGACACACTCTCCCATACTCAGCGCTCATCAATCAGTATTACACTCTCCTAAGACCGAGACACCCCCTCTATCTCTCTCCACCCATTTTCTCGAGCCCCCTGCTTAAAAAGTCAAGCCCTCGTGCAACTATTTGCAAATGCGCCGCTTATTTGGCCCTACTTAGCTCCTAATGCCGACGCGCGGCGCGGCTGCTCCGGACTTATAAACACAATGCGCGGAAAACGCTACTTTTACTTTAATGTAACTTTAACGCGAGTAGTAGTAGTCGTCGTCGTCGTCCTTCTTTTTCGCAGCGGCTTGCTGGCCGACTTTTAAAACACTCCCGGCGTATAAATCAAGCTGGACGAGCGACTATAGTACAGCAGCGGCGCGCACGGCGGCGGCTCCTGAGCTTGGCAGATCGCTCGAGCGCCACGAAAGGGCTTCATTTTTGCCCCTCGGCTAATTCGCGGAAAAAAGAGTCTCGGCCGGTGCGCTGTCACTGACCTGCTTTCTTCGCTTTATTTTCCTTTCTTCGCCTGCCACTCGGCAAGTTAAACTTTGTGCAGTTATACGAGTGGGTGTGTGTGTGTAAGTTGGTTGTGAGTCGTGGGGTGAGGTAGGTTTCTTTGTGGAGATATAATTATAATTTGTATAAATGATGGTATTAATTAATGGTGGTAATTTATAGTGAAACCCCTTAGGTTGGTTATTTTATGATGAATAAAGATTTGAATTTTTTAATTTTTAGTTATGAAAGTTGTAAGTAATAATTTTAAAATTTGTAAATCAAATATAATTAAAAAATAAATTACGATTTACTAAAAATATAGAATCCAAACTCAAATAAAAATTCAATTATCTCATTTTGTTGGAGTCGTTTTCAACTGTGCTACTTTAATAATAATACGTATAGATATATTTTTCTGGTTATTAAATAATATTTAACAACTGTTTTAAAAGCTTAATAAATAAATGTTAATTCTAATTATACCAGATAATTTACGTAATATAATAAACGTAATAATACCACAATAAAGATATCTTTAAATAAAAACACAGTGAATTTTACATGCAAAAGTTCATGATATTATAATCACAATAATACAGAAAAATCCGGATAGTTTTAAGTTTATACATCAAAAAACTTTACGATCCGGCCTCTAACTACGTGGAAAAACTTAGTCAACGTTTACACATACTTATAAAATACCTCCGAAAAGTTTTTTCCGTGATTCCGCTAATTAAGCCTCATTTCCCAGTTCCGCTTCCTAGTCATAAATATGCATCGTACTATTTACTCACTTCTTGAACACTCCTTTCTCCTTTCTTTCCGACAATATTTTAGCTGGAGGCTTTCCCTCTTCTAAACTGGCGCAGCGGACCCTGGAGATAATTGCCTTTTCTTTTCATTGTCGCAGTCAGGCGCTCGCACGTTACTAAACGCCTCGGATGCACTCAAAGAATCGCTTCTCCCTCTCCCTCTCGGTTCGCGAGTCATGATTACGCAAGTTTATGGCATCGTAAAACGCCGAGGCTCCATTTCCATATCTGATTTCTTTATGTAAGCTCGCGAAATAGCGTTCGCGCGCTAGTGTATCTTTGTGTACATTGGAAATTGCATAATGCAGAAGTCTTCCTGTATTATCAGGGACGAGAGAGATAAAGGGAGAACGCGCTCCGCGAACGCGCCGCCGGGCTCTTGAAACATACGGGGGGTTCATTTTCCTAGCCCAATTAAAATAAACAATTTTCCCTCTAAGTAAGAATAATGTATTCATTAAAAATTAAACTTTCGCTGTTTGAATGTTTGTGAATTTCTAGAGAAAATTATCAGAAAATTATATTTTTGTCTATTAACGTTTGAGTAAAGTCTGTTATTTTAATTTTTCACTTAATTTTATGTAGGTAAAGTTTGGAACGTTCGTGAAACTATTTTCCACTTTTGCGTGAATCGTTTTGTTAAGATCTAAAACAAAGTATCCGACTGGCCTAAAATAGTGCTGATCCTTAATAAGGTTAAAAACAGCCTAAAAGTGAGCAATGATTTTTGAAGCCCTATCTATACGTTTTATCTCGCTAATTTTTGTGTGAGAGAATGAACAGCTTTAGAAACTATGTACACAATTTTTTTATTAATTTATTTTATAGGAACCAAATTGAGATTCAAAAAGAAAATAAAGAAATCAATTTTATTTTCTTATTCGAAAGGTCGGCATCTTATCTCGGCAATTCTTTCACATTCAATTACAGATTATTTTATTACACAGGTGTCAATTCTTTTGATCGATTTAATTATGAGGAAAACTTTTTATCTAAATCAGAATAAATAAAAAACATTATTTTGTGGTTAGAATAACAGATTTATATTTATTAAATTAGTTGGTCGCGTTATATTTCGATAATTCGTTCACCATTACCAAACGAATAAAAAACTGCACTTATATTAATACTTTCACGCAAATTCATTATAAGGAAAAAATTTCGTTCAGATATTCACAGTTCCCACGTATTGCGTATTTTGAGCAATTGCTTAAATGCCAAAATCTATACATTCTGACCTCTGCTTAAACTGAATTAAGCCAACTAAATTAATGTTCCCCGTAATTGTTTGCTTAGAAAAAAATCAAGAATATATTTAGATCTATAATGTAAAATAGTATAAATATATAGTGTAAATACGAGTAGTATAAAAATGAGCGGGATATAACGTTGGCAATATTATTTTAAAATAGATGAGTCGAATGCATAATGTAGCTTCGGTAGTATTAGAACTGCGAATATTTGATCGAAATTCTTTCCTCATAATACATTTGCGTGAAAGTGTTAATATAAGTGCAGTTTTTGATTCGTTTTCTAATGGTCAACGAATTAACGAGGTACGAGTACAACGCGACCAACTAATTTAATACGTATAAATCTGGTATTCTAACCTCGAAATAATGTTTTTTATTTATTATTATTTAGATACAAAGTTTTCCACATGCTTATATCGATCACAAAAATTTACACATGTTAAATAAAATAATCTTTACTTGAATATGAAAGAATTACCGAAATAAAATGCCGACTTTTCGAATAAGAAAATAAAATCGATTTTTTCATTTTCCTTTCGAGTCTCAATTTGGTTCCTCATAAAAGAAATTGATGAAAAAAATTGTGTATGTAGTTTCTAAGGCTGCTTATTCACTACCACAAAAATTAGCGAGATAAAATGTCTAGATAGGGTTACAAAAATCATTCCTTACTTTTATGCTATTTTTAACCTTATTAAGGAACATCCCTATTTTATGCATGTAAGATACTTTGTTTTAGACCTTAACAAATCGATTCACACAAAAATTGAAAATAGTTTCACAAACATTCCAAACTTCACCTACATTTAATTTTAACTTTTTTTCATTATTTATTTTTGTTAGATATGAATTTTATTGTATTTACATTCATTTTATTGTGCGTATTTTTATATTGTCGGCAAATTCTTATTAATAAGTATTTTCAATCATTTTACAATAACCTATTTAATAAAGGACGGGTGTTATATAAGTCATCACTTAGAATATTTTATATTTCAGAAAAAAAACTATAGAAATTCAAAAAGAATTACTGTGGATAATAAACGATAGCAATTTATAGAGGATAATTATGCTATCAAATAAGAATTTAAAGTAAAGGTAAATTTGGTGGACAA